>CM071868.1:30298355-30314230 GCA_036759665.1 Gynandropsis gynandra | reverse complement strand
TGAGGGGGGAATAGGATTAGGGGTGATACATGAGGGGGGAATAAAATGAGTGTGATACATGAGGGGGAATAGGCAAAGTACCCAAACTTTGGGTGAGAATAGGAGTTTTACCCTAAAATATAAAAAAACAAACATAAAAACGTTTCACAACCATCAATATCAAAGTGGTGGCCATAAAAAAAAATACTAAAATGGCATATAAACCATCAATATATTTCGAATAGCTACAATTTAAACTATAATATGATTATATGTATATATAATTGTATTAATTCGATCATTGAAATAAACAATATTAGAGTAGCTACAATCAAGTTCTATTGAATGAATAATTGATGTTGATTAGGACATTAATTTGTGAAAATTGTTAGAATGCAATGAATAAGTCAGTAAACACAATGATTGAATCAAACAATCACAAAAATCAAGATCAAATCTAAAAATTAGAACAAGTCAACAAATATAACAACCTTGATCTAAAATCTAGCAAGTTAAAGAACAATATCTAAGAGAATAGGTTACCCATCAATTAAGGAAACAAACAACAAGTTAGATCAAATGAAAGGCCTATATAAAGGAGAGGATGACAACAACAAGAGGTACAACTTGAGAGAGAGAGAGAGCAAGAAAAGCAAAATGCTTTTATACGTATAAAAAAATAAATGAGTTGAGTTTAACGTGTATTCATAAATTCGATACAATTAAATATGTTGGATTGGTGTTTGAAAAGACCCATTTATAAAGTTCATACACAGTGGTTTAGTGAACTAAAGAGTGAACTGTGAGGGGTACAATTGGATATAATCTGTAAATAAATTCAGAATGATAAGTTGTATTTCAGATATATTCAAATTTATGTGGGTGATAATTATTTATATTTGAACATATTATAACGTAAATAAAATTGATTCACTTCATATTATGACGAAAGATCACCCCGATTCAATTTTGGTGTTTTTTTGAGTTTCGTATAAATTCTCAAAAACATACATTGTTATTTTAATAATGAAATATCTTGACTTACTAAAACGACACCAATTTAGTATGAACAGTAGTAGTAGTAGTTATAATCTAGTTTATTAAATGAAGAACTAATGTTAAGTAGGACACTATCTTATGAAGATATTTGATGTTATCTTAAAAGTGAAATATCTCGACTTACTAAAACCTACTTGCATCCACGTTCTGAATTGAGATAAGATTTACATGTCAGATTCCCTAGATTTTTTTTCCTTTTTATGTTTTTTGTGACCTTAGGTGTTAAGTAAAAACAATAAGTACACCAAAGCTACTCTAATTGGTTGTCTTCATCGGTGAAAATTAAATAAATTAAAAAATGGGCCGGACCTATTTATGTGATGGTTATGTTATTGGAAATAGCAATATCGAAAATAAGTTAATTTAATTGGTTAATATATAATATAAAATTTCAATTCAAATTTATATTTAGAAAGATATTTATACTAATCGATATTCTAATAAAAGAGATATTGTGATCAGTAGTAAGTTTATAAATTTCTTCTAAAAATATCAAAATATTTATGTGAGTTTTCAACTACTATAGGATAAACACTTTATCGAAATTTGAAAAAAAATGTATGTTACGTTTTTTACGGTATTTCATGAGCAATTAAATGAGTACAAATCCTTTTGGTTACATTTAGTATGTTAAAAATCGGTTGCAGTGATGATTGGGAAGTCAATTTTATTTTTCTAACCAATGAAAAATATATTTTTATGTGTTTAGACGATTTTAATTGGTTTAAGCATTATCCATTCAGATTGGACAATGAATACTCTATTCCAAATCGAATGGCCCAATATTTTAATTTTTAACATTGCTTGATTTATTATAAACGTCATACATTACATAGTTCATAAACTCTTTCGAAATATTTTATTAAATTTTTTATATTTATTATTTATAAACAAAAATACTCAATTTTGAAGTTGATATTATAATAAAAAGTTAAAAAATGAAGTGATGATTTCATTTAAAAGAAAACGCCATCTTATAATAATTGTTTATATTGAGTATACGCATTTAAATTCAACTCATTTTATTATTTTGTAAGAGATGCTGTATCTTCGTATAATATAGTAACGTGATTATCGTAATCCCTCACGTGACCTATATATATATATATTTTTTACCATTTGACCTTTAGACTATTATTGTCAAACAATACACATACAAAACTTTAATGTTCCAAAAAATTATGAACTTGTAAGATTTTCCTTACCAAAAAATGCTCTCGTGCTTCGTCTGGCATACTAAGAATTTAACATAACTTATATATATTAACGTGACATTTATAAAATCATTTAAAATTTATACTAACAATTTAAACCGATTATTCACAAATCAAATCCAAAATATATTAATTAACCGTTAAATTGATTCAATTTTTATGGGTTAATTTGATTCAAAATTCGAGTTGAAGGGTTACGGTTAATTAAGATATTTTGAATTAATTTGACCCAATAAGTTAATCAAAATTAATCCAAAATTCTATAAATTAATCAAGATATCGCATTTTGATTCAATTTTTATGAAAACACCATTAAAACTCGAATTTTATGATTTTTTAAAATAAAAATGTGATTTTAAATATTTTGAAATATTGTATTATAGAATATTTAAAATAATTAAATACATTTTTAGTAGAATTATATCAACTAACAATTCAATAACAGATTAATGTTAAAAATTACGTCAATCTAATGTCACCTCTAAAATTACGTTACTTATAAATGTTGAAATAAAACAATTGGTATTGGTGATCTAGCATTTAGGTAAACCTTAAAGACTAATAAACAAGTATTATATACTTTTGAGAATATATATATATATATATATCTCGGTATCATACATACTAAAAATCAGCATTATACATACTAAATCACACTCAGATTAATAGTATTTAGAGAGGCGACGTCGACGTTTCTTTTTAAAGAAAAAAAAATAATATTTTTTTATAAAAAAGAATTTATAAAGATTAAATTGTTAATTTTATCCACGAAATATAATATTGAAAATAAATAATACATTTATTAATGAATAATATTTAATAGTTTTATTTGATTTAACAAAATAGATTTTCGTTTCAAACTTTATCTAATATATTTATTATTTTATAATAAACTTTAGTTAATATAACACATTATATATATATATTGTATTATAAAGATTTAATTTAGCGTATCTATATTACATAATTAATAAATAATTTGTAGGTAAAGGAATTCAGCGAATATCCTCGTGAATTGTGAGGAAACCTTATCTCAGCGACCAAAGGCCCATTCCTGTAATTTCGCATCCACTAATAATCCTGACACCGTCCCGTTGTTAACGGAGGGTGTTTCTGTCATTTTTACCTCCACTCCCCTTGGAGCTGTGGATATTACAGAGAGCAGAAAGAGAAAGGAAGCTCTTTTTGTTGAGATCTTTTAGAGAGAGAAGCAGAGGTCACGAGCTTTGTCTTTCTCTTCTTAGAACCTTAGAGAAAAGGGAATGGGTTCAAAGGAAGAAGAATCTCAAGAAACCCATTGTTGTTAGGTTAACGAATTCACGGGTCACAACAACATAAATAAAAACCTCTGCTTTTGTGTTCTTTGCAGTCTTTTTCTCACACCCACCAACTTCTTCGTCGTCATCATCATCATCATCATCGCCATCATCTTGGCCTTTCCCTTCTTCTTATTCCAATCTCAACGGTCCAATTTTCACCACGTTACTACCGTCTTCTCGAAACTTTCCAGCTCAGTCTTTCCATTTTTTCGCGTCACGGCAACACACACAGCGATGTCGTGGTCGCAGTAATGTTGGGTCTCTCTTAGTTAACTCAAGCGGGTGTGTTGTGTGTACCGCTTTGATCTTGTCTGAAACAGAGCTGTAAGTCGCAGAGAGAGAAGAGGGCAAAATGGACCGGCAAGCGGCGACTGTGGGGCCGGGGATGGACATGCCGATCATGCACGACAGCGACCGGTACGAGCTCGTAAGAGATATCGGGTCAGGTAATTTCGGCGTGGCCCGATTGATGAGGGACAAGCAGACCAACGAGCTTGTTGCTGTCAAATATATCGAGAGAGGTGAGAAGGTCAGTGTTTTTTTCTCATGATCTTGAATTTCATTCCCATTATGTGTTACAGTTATTATCTGACAAAAGGTTGTGCTTTTTAGTCTCTACCTGCTGCTCTGTTAGTTTCATTGGCGTTGTTATCGTAATGTGGTCATTAAAATGGCCGACTGACTTCTTGGGTATTTTGGTGTGATCCATTGCTTCAAAGGAAAAGATTTGGTTGCAGCGATGTGATCAAGTCTGTCTTCTTGTCATCTTATGATAGTTTTTGTGGTTTTGTCGTGAGAGTCCTCATGGGATCATGGATCAGGTTCCTTTTTTTTGGCAAAAAAATGAACATTGGTGGTGCTATGTAAGCACCTTTCTTTGGATTTAGCTCTCTTAAATTTGGTTATCTGCTTCTCAGGTTGATGGTTATCTGTAGTCCACCACCATATTAATCAGTGTTATGGATACTGAGTTCAATGCTTTCGTCTTCAGTAATTTTCTCATTTATCAATAGTCATACCATTTACTGCGGAACTGCTTCAGCGTTTCTTGATCATCCCTTGGTTTAGATCCTTGCATTGAATTTGCAACGTGAGAGCTTGTCATGGTGAAACAGATGAACTTCCCTCTGTCGTAGAAATGTTTCGAGAACTCTGTGTTCTTATGTGCATTGAATTCTAATACTTCGTGTGAAACTGAATTTCTTAATAGGTATATTTTCTTGGGTACCGAGGGGTTCAAGTGAACGTCTTTGCTATGTGAGAGTGTTAAAGCCTTTTTTTTATTAAATGACAGATCGATGAAAATGTTAAAAGGGAGATAATCAACCACAGATCATTAAGACATCCCAATATCGTAAGATTCAAAGAGGTTTGTACAACTCTTTAAGCTTTCATTCACATCTAGCAATGGATAAATCGGCATTGTGTATAGAATTAACAGAGTGGCTATACAGGTCATATTAACTCCAACTCATCTTGCTATTGTCATGGAATACGCATCTGGTGGAGAACTGTTTGAGCGAATTTGCAATGCAGGCCGATTCAGTGAAGATGAGGTCATTATTAAAAAATGTTGAATGCGTCGTCAACTATAACAAGTTTTTCTTATCGGTTGTTGATTATAATAAGTTTTTCGTTATCGGTTTTACGCTTGTAGGCAAGGTTTTTCTTCCAACAACTCATTTCAGGAGTTAGCTACTGTCATGCTATGGTAAGTGGAGTATTGGCTATGTGAAGTCTATCCATACCTCACACATGACTTTCTTTTGTTACTTCTGAAACTCATGGTTGATTTCGTATGCTGTTTGCCATTAAAGCAAGTCTGCCACCGAGACTTAAAATTGGAGAATACATTATTAGATGGTAGCCCGGCACCTCGTCTAAAGATTTGTGATTTTGGGTATTCCAAGGTATATATATATATATATCTCTCTCTCTTCTTCTGGAAATTTCTTCAAAAGATACTCCCTTGCGTTGCTCTGACATATGTGATATTGTCCTGCCCTCTCATCTTTGTGATTATCTTAACCATGTTAATGCTATATTTTGATGTTTCCAGTCCTCAGTGTTGCACTCACAGCCAAAATCGACAGTTGGAACCCCGGCTTATATTGCTCCGGAGGTTTTGCTAAAGAAAGAATACGACGGGAAGGTAATACATCTCAAAGTTCTTGAACAACTACAAACTTTTTTCTTTCCTTTGATCGAGACATATAGATTGGAGCAACATGGATGCCGGACTTGGGAAAAATAAATGAACTGTCTTTCTGTTTCATAGAGTTATGCTTTTTTCTTGCTAAGAGGCATTAGGTGACTTTCTTGTCACATATCCTTTGAAGCTTGTTTTGGCCTTTTGCTCTTTTCTTTGCTTTTGGAACTAATTCATTCAGTCTATTTCTGAACATATATCTGTCTCTTTCAGATTGCGGATGTGTGGTCTTGTGGGGTAACTTTGTACGTTATGCTTGTTGGAGCATATCCCTTTGAAGATCCAGAGGAGCCTAAAAACTTCAGGAAGACAATACATGTGAGTTCCCCAGGCTCTTTTTTCGCCACATTCAATGGCTGCACGAACTCTGTTGGTGCTCTTAGTTAAACAATTCGACCTTCTGAAACTTTTTATTGCAGCGAATCCTGAATGTTCAATACTCAATTCCCGACTACGTTCACATATCTCCTGAATGTCGTCACTTGATATCAAGAATATTTGTGGCCGACCCTGCTAAGGTATAATAAGCATGAATCTTTCAAGCACTACTTTTGGTTACCATTATGCATAGCGTTCTCTTTTCCTTGTTATTCCTCTAGTGCCCACCCGCCTTCTTTTCCATCGACATGGGACCTAAAGCCATGACCTTTATCATATCACTCGGGTTCAGTTCACGAAAACCACCCTATGCAATGTGAACCCACATTTGAAAAGCTTTGTTCCTGGTATATCCGGAATCTTTTTATACAGATGAAAATAAGCGTTGTTTTAATGGTTTGAACTTATCATCACAAAATCAGTTATTGAATGACGGATCTTCGAGCTGCAACTGATTCCATGGTTTCTGCAGAGGATAACCATTCCTGAGATAAGGAACCACGAGTGGTTTCTGAAGAATCTCCCAGCAGATCTCATGGATGACAACCCCACAACCAACCAGTTTGATGAAGCGGATCAACCGAGGCAAAGCATCGACGAGATCATGCAAATCATCGCTGAGGCCACAGTCCCTGCCGCCGGCACTCAAAATCTAAACCAATATATCACAGGTGAAACCAAACCCCCGTTTTTGTTTTATCACTAATCCTGAAATATCAAACTCCAATGCTGTTACCCTTATTCTGGTGAGCTGATTATGAACTTTAAATCAAACAGGAAGCCTGGACATTGATGATGATATGGAAGAAGATTTAGAGAGTGATCCCGACGATCTTGACATCGACAGCAGCGGAGAGATAGTTTATGCCATGTAATGTGATCACGATGGGGACTAGTTCAAAGGAGATGAGGATGCAGAAGAAATAAGGCTTGTGTTGTGTGCAAGAGTGCAAAAGCTCTCAAAATTTAACTCAGTGGACACACTGCATTTACACATGTGGAACTTGATGCTTGTTTCCTGACTCTTATTGTTCTCTCATTAGATTTTAACTTATCTCTTTATCTTCACATTTTTCACTCTCTGATTTGCAACACTCTCAAAGGCCATTTGTGTTGTAAAACCAAACGATAACACGTGAAATCTTGAAAGGGGGTAAAACCACTAATTAAATTGTTACATTGGTTTTATAACGTGTGTATATATATATATATATATATGTGGTTTCAAATTCGTAGGGGTGAAAATTTCTGTTGCAAACGCTAAAGGATTTCCGGTAGTACATTTTCTTTGAAAATTCAATATTTGATATAAGAATTTTTAGTCGCAATTTGCATGTCTTTATCTTTTTACCACACAATAGATATACTTCCCTTTTATTTTGTTAACAATTAACTTATTTTGTAATATATTTCAAAAAAGGAATTCTGATAGGATAATTTATGTGGGGATCTTCAAAAATACTCTCGTAAGGTTAAAGTGTTTCAAAAATACTCTTTCCTGAAAAAAAGTTTCAACTTCAAATCTACCCTTAAAATATTGGTAATCCCATATTACCCTAGTCGGCAATTTTTCACTCTCCTCTAGAGTACCTCGATTTCTCTCTCTACTGTGGCGCGAAAATAACTGTTCTCCCACACCACGACAGATTCGATGAGAGTAGCTTGAATTCGACATCAGATTCGCTGCCAATAGTTTGATATCGTTTGTTGTCAACAAAGAAGTTTGCAATTAAGTAGGTTCCACAGAAAAACTGTTGCATTAGGTCACAGAGTCTTAGGGGTCCAAGGGTCGCAGGGGTAAAGGGGTCACAAAGGATTCAAAGGGTCGTAGGGGTAAAAGGGTCATAGGGTTTAGGATAGGGTCGCAGGGGTCCAAGGGTCGAAGAGGGTAAAAGGGTCGCAGAGATCCAAAGGATGAAGAGGTAAAAGGGTCGCAGAGGTACAAGTGTCACAGAAGGACCTCTTCGACCCTAGGACCCCTACGACCCTTGTACCTATTCGACCCTAGGACCCCTACGACCCTTGTACCTATTCGACCCTTTGATCCCTTCGACCCTTGTTCCTCTGCGAACCTTGGACCCTTTCGATCCTTGTCCCTCTGCTACTCTTGTTACAATAATACTAAATCCAACCAAATAGCGATACTAACAATATAGTAAAAATAATTTATTATTTACAAATACAATTATTTACAAATAATATGAATAAAATTTTGAAAATAATAATTTATCTAGTTATTTACAAATAATTGACTCAAATATCTATGAGCCTTGTACATTCGCGACCCTTGGACCCGTGTTACCCTTGTGCCTCGCGACCCTTGGACCCGTGCGACTCCTATCCCTCGCGACCCTTGGACCCGTGTGACCATTGTCTCTCACGACCCTTGGACCCGTGCGACCCTTGTCCCTCGCGACCCTTGAACCAGTGCGACCCTTGTCCCTCGCGACCCTTGAACCAGTGCGACCCTTGTCCCTCGCGACCCTTGGACCCGTGCGACCCGTGTCCCTCGCGACCTTTGGACCCGTGCGACCCCTATCCCTCGCGATCCTTGGACCCATGCGACCCTTGTCCCTCGCGACCCTTGGACCCGTGCGATCCTTGTCCCCCTTTCGACCCTTGTAAATAACCAAGGTCTAATAAATAACCAAATTATATATGATGAATCGGTTTGAGGTCACTTACCAATGAATCTAGGGCCAGATTTGAACGCGTGACGGGTACAATGAAAACCCTCTCATCAAGAGTGGCTCTAGTGACATTAAAGACCATGTCACCTTCGTGACGGAAAAGTACGACATCCCCAATACGAATGTTTTGGTCGTTGTAGAAATCTGTCCATCTATCAGTGAATTCGGATCCATCCAACTTGACTTTCCATGTTCTGTTAGATGCATTCGATTTAATCGTTGCCATGTTGTTGTCCCTCGTATTCCCATAAATATACTCATCGAAAAAGATCTTCAGAATTTCCTGTAACAAAAAATGAAAAACAAAGTCAAACTGTACATTCTCTACATGTAACATACCGACAAAGTGTTTTAAAGAAGATTACAAGGTAGTACAGATGCTGCACATGAATCTGTCGGAAGAAATGAGGAAATGTGGCATTTTCGGAAAAAAATGGATGGAAGATGATGAGAGGAATGGATTGGAAAAAAGGAAACAGTTGGAATTCGAAAATACATGACATCGAATCGACGTTAGATGGAATTCGAAAAGACATGACCACAAGGTCACATGGGTCGCAGGGGTAAAAGGGTCGAACGGGATAGAGGGTCGTAGGGTCAAGGGTCGAACGGGTAAAAGGGTCGCAGGGGACAAATGGCGCGATCCTTGTACCTCCGCGACCATTGGACCCCTGCAACCCTTTACGCTTTATTATTAAATAATTATTTACAAATAATATGAATAATTTTGAAAAAATAACAGTGTACAAAGTTGAATTATTTTAGACCTTGGACCGTGCGACCGTTATCCCCCTCCGACCATTGTACCTCTACGACCACTTGGACCTCTCCGACCACTTGGACCTCTGCGACCCTTATCTCCCTTCGACCCTTGTACCTTTGCGACCCTTTGTCCTTTGCGACCCTTGGACCCTCTGCGACCCTTATTACAATAATAGTAAATCCAAAAAAACATTGATACTAACAACAATACATTCTATTGAATAATAGTAAAAAACCAACCAAATACAAACATGAATTTTGTTGTTCAAATGAGGTTCAACGCAATCAAAATACAACGAATTCAATCTATGTTGATTATAGGCCTTGATGGAGGGGTAAACACTAGACAAGCTACATCATTAAGAACGGTGTCCAGTTCGACTTCGAGGGTACAATCCACATTAAAGCCATTATCATGACAAAACTTCGTCCAACCCTTGGTGATGCTAGCGCCACCGCGTTTCACGGGCCTTAGACCTGCCTCCCAAATCCGTCCGTAGTTGATTATCAGATCAATCTTACTTCGTCTACCGCAAAGACCACTCGACCTCGCAAACTCTATCAGAAGTGTCTACGATAACCGAATAAATTTACAACGACGCCAAACTAATGCATATACGACCAGATTTGATGAATCGAATAAATCGGTTTGAGTTCACTTACCACTGCATCTACGACCAGATTTGAACGCGTGACTGGTACCGTGAAAATCCTTTCACCAGAAGAAGATGACCCTACTTCTACGGATGATGATGATGATGATGATGATGATATAGATGATGCATATTGTAGATTACACATATCATCTCCGAAACCAGTGACGTGAAAAACCATGTCACCTTCGTGACGAAAAACTAAGAAATTCCGAATACGAAAATCATGGTCCTTGGAGAAATCTTTCCATCCATTAGTGAATCTTGAGCCATCCAACTTGACTTCCCGTGTTTTGTTAGACACATCTGATTTAAGCATTGCCATGTTGTTGTCCCTCGTTTTCCCGTAAATATGCTCATCAAAGAATTTCATCGGAATGTCCTGTAACAAAAATCGAAGAAAAAGTCAAATCTTTACATTCTCTACATTAACATACCGAATGAGAGAGATGAAGGATATTACGAGGTAGTTCTCCAAAAAGCTCGGAAGAATGATTTGGACGAAAGTAGGGAAATGTTGCATTTTCGGCAAAAAATGGATGGAAGATAATGAGTTAGAGAGAGAGAGAGAGTGTCGTTATTCGAAAAAAGGAAACAGATGGAATACGGAAAGACATGACCCTGACATTGAATCGCCGTCAGACGAAATTCGATATGTTTTTTCAAATTTTGGTGAAAAGTTCGGCGGGAATTTTGGTGAAAATGATAAAATGTTTTTGGTGAAAAGTTCGGCGAGAATTTTGGTTCGTATGAGGGTCGCACGGGTCGCATATATTGATGAATAGATGCGAACTCGACGAATTTATGGGTTTATGATGATAAAATGACAAAAACCGATCAAAACAATACATCTACAATGTCAAACTAATTAATGCTAATTGAGGGTCGCATGGGTCGCTTGGTCGGATATATTGATGAATAGATGCAAACTCGACGAATTTATGGGTTTATGATGATAAAATGAAAAAAACCAATCAAAACAATACATCTACAACCCCAATCAACAGATTATGACCCATGTGTACCTAGTTGAGTTGTGTATAACCCATACATGTGTTTCAAGAACTCGTCGGGTGATTAAACACTACATTTAACATTTTCTTAAGCCTCATCTGGCAGTCGTATACCGTGATGCATCGGGTTTTGAAATCCGATTTGACCCAATGACATCCTACCCATCGATTTTTGTCCGATGGAATGTTTAGAACCGAGACAAAACCTTCATAAGCACTAATTGGTGTCTTTGTACTTCTGAATGGATACTTGGCATTCAAAAAATCACTAAGCATTTCCGGCAAAGTTTTCATATCCTCGTACATCCACAACGAGAGCGTCTGCATGAAAGCAATAGGACAAACGTAATAATTCTGATTCGCGCTGCGATTCAATGCCGAGTGAGAAGACAACACCATCAATGCCTCATCTAATTGCTGTAAAAAAAATTAACACACATTAATACATATGACACAAAACTCTGTGAGGCTAAGGGTTTAAAAAAATTTGCATCATCTTCAAGCCATACGTTGGCCTTTAATATAGTCTCCCAAAACTTTGGCCCCCGGGGAATATCTAGCTTAGATTTCCACCATCGCTCATGTCGAGGTGCCTTCAGGAACCAATATAGATCAGTTAACTTTTCACCGCTAGCGTCAATGAAGGAAGGAAATCGGGTTATCAAGCCCTTGAATAATCCCTTGGGAATCCACACAAACTCCTCTTCCCCTTCAGGTTCTTGAACCACCGTTTTTTCGGGTTCTTGAACAACCTTCTTTTCGGGTTCTTGGACTCCACCAACATCTTTCCCTCGCCCTCTCCCTCGCACTGTTCTTGCTCTTTTCACCGGCGGAGGTTCAACATATGGCGCAAACTCCTTCGGTAATGGTCCAACACCTGCATAAAATTTAGTTCATTAAACATATGGTGACCAATGTGACCCATGCGACCAATGCGACCTATGCGACCTCAAATGACCGTACTTACTTGGTGGTACTTCGACAATAGCGATGACCTCTTGGCTAGGACCCACTGCTGGAGTATCCTTGGCAGGAACCTCGTCGGCGACGTCATCGACAGGACCCACTAAAGTATCTTTAGTGTGCACCTCTTCGACAAGACGCTTTGGAGCATCTGCATAGAATTACTTCATTCATTAGACTAATCGTTCGTTACATTGATTATATAACACATGCAACCCCAAGCGACCCATGCGACATTAGCGACCCAGTGACCCATGGGACATATTAAACCCATGCGACCCACGCGACTCTAGCGACCCAGTGACCCATGGGACATATTAAACCCATGCGACTCTAGCGACCCTGCGACTTATGCGACCGTACGACTTAAATGTCCCGGCGACCGATCCGACTCTTGTGACCCATGCCGACTCTCGATGGAAATTAACACTCAAATGACCTTTTCACTAAATATTACTTACTTGGTGGAACTCCATCAGGAGCAATGTTTGCCAAATCCTCTTCTTAGCCATCTCCAGAGTCAATCGGCTCTTCGCTTGGCTCTTTTCTTGACACTGGATTTGGACGTCGAAGGAATTCAAAACCAAAATCACTAACAGTGTCGGAAGATTGGTTTTTGGTGATCGCAATTTTTTCGGCAGCCTTTGATTTTGGATTAGGCATATGAATCTCGACATCCCTTAGAAGGTCTCTTACGGCGTTGATGATTCTTTTCTCCGACTTCCTTATTTCCCCTATTAATTTCTGCTCCAGTGTTAGAGGGACTGCATCATCAGCATCAGCATCATCTTGGACCTCTATTATTTTTTCACTCACGCTATCCTTCCTTTTAGTCCCTTTTCCTTCCCCTTTTTTTGATCACCAAGAGCTGCTTTTCGTGTCAGCAGTTCTTGCTTACGGATATCCTCCCAACAAATACCCTTCTGATTTCTACGAAGATGTTCCATCCATATCTAAACATTGGGATCGTCACATCCCTCGTAATCCTCCAGATCAGAAAGTAAAGCTTCGTCTTCGTGTTCAGCACGAAGAATACTTAGAATATCCTGAAAAATAAAAAATAACCATTATTACCCTCTGTGACCCTTGTTTCCCTTGTGACCCTTGTGTAATTGTTACCCTAGAATCTCCAATTTGCTTTATCACATCTACATACTTCGGGTTAAAATTAGATTTAACCATCTTCTTGCACATTCTTGGGCATGATCGATGCACATCCATAACCTCAACATACCATCTCTTTCCGCCGAAACTAAGGATGGTTTCAAATGGACGTAAATGAAACATTAAAATAAGAAAGCGAAAAGTACGAAAACATTCAAGTTATTCGAATAATATATACAACTTACCATTAGTGGGATCATGAAACCGCCACAATACCATTTTAGTTTCGGTGATTCCCCGCTAACCTTCTTGCGACAAGTATCCACAATCTTCTTGAATATGTAACAACCCCATGGAAAGCCTTCACAAAATTCCAAGTCATCAACCATATCAATGAGATCATGACTGATAGAGTTTTCTACTGAAGGCTTGTGAGCCATAACTTGCGCCAACAACATCAAAGTTGAGAACCTCTTCCGGTCGTCGGAATTCTTCGCCTTCACAAGCTTTTCACTGACTTGTTCGGGGGTCACATTTCCACGGCTGAAATTCTTCAGCCTGAATGTGACACCCCTAATGGACTCCCATCCTGTGGGATATGGTCCACATTTCAATCCGGAAATTAGTGCGTGCTCCACTATAGAGTACCGGATGGGATTGTCGTTTATGAAGAACCACAACTCCGTCTTCTCCCGTATAATCACAGAGTGATTTAGTAGGATAGACATTTGAACCTTCGTTAATGTGGAGTCACATTGTAAATGAAATAAATGCGTAAATTGTGACTCCTTCTCAAAGTAACGCAACTCGTGTTCATCTAAAATTCGTCTCAGCGTCGTTATTGTCTCGTGAGGATAACACATGGTGGTGATCTTTGGCATTTTGTCCATGTGCTTGAATACATACACAAACTTCGACTTTGGCGCCACCTGAAAAATGACCAATTACGAATACATTATACTTCTACCGACTTAAGCGACCCATGCGACTCAACCGACCCGTGCAACCCATGCGACTCAATCGACCCGTGAGACCCATGCGACTCAACCGACCCGTGCGACCCATGCGACTCAATCGACCCGTGTGACCTATGTAATGGATATTTCTACGGAACATGAAATCGGGTTATATCAATCGATGGGGGATGCAAATCTAATCCACTTCCTAGGAAATCAATGTCACTCATTTTTTGATGCAGCACGAAACATCTAGATGCATAAAGAACGAATGGGAAGTTCTACCTCAACTATCGAAATGACTCTCTCGATGCCTAAATCCTTTACCTAGGGAATCAACGATACTCATCTCTCGATGCAACACGAAACATATAAATGCATGAAGAACGATAGAGAACTCGACCTCTATTAACAGAAGTGACTCTCTCAATGCCTAAATCCACTATCTAGAAGATAACATACTCACCTCTCGATGCAGTAAATCTATAACCTAAACGCATTAAGAAGAATGGGAGTTCTATCTCGATTATTACCATTCCTAAATAGATTAACCGATCGGTCAGCTTCTCATTAATCTAATTCAATCTAAGGGTAATCCCGAGTCTCAAATCGGACTCTCTCGATGCGTAATCTCATTCAAACAGTTTTAATATCATTCGAAAGGATCTAGTCTCATTCAAAAATGTGATCAGCAAATATGAACGCATTAAACATAACCCATCGAACCATGCGATTGAACAAAACCGAAATCAAGCATTAAGAACCAAACTATCAATTAAATAGCATCCCTAACCCATGACAAAGAGAACTACTCAGAAATCATAGAGAAACAAACACACACAGTAAGTATTCATCTTCCCTATCCTTCAAGCGTGGCCTCGGACGAATTTTTCGGTTTCCCAAAATCTCCTTCTTCAACCGTGCTCTCTCGTATTCTCTTCTTGTCTGGTCCATCTCGTCTCTTCCTATCTCCTTTAGCTTCTCTCGTCTCGTTCTTTTTAAATTCATGCCCATTCAAATGGATGTCCGAGTGATTCACTTGGTAGTTTCCATGCAAAGCCCGATTGTGCACATGTAGATGCCCGATCGTGCAATATGTTCCTTGTGGTGCCTGACTGTGCATGGAACAAGCTCGGGCCGTGCAACACCTACGGGGGTCATTCTGTCACTACAAGAAAAACAGGTTTTAGGAACCGAAAAATCGGTTCCCAATCCGTCCCTAAACCAGTTTAGAGACGGATTAGAGACGACCAGTGGTAGTATCCAATCGCGCGACTCTAATTTTTTTCAGTCTCCAATCCGTTACTAATTAGGGACGGAAATTTTAGTCCCCAATCCGTCCCTAATTAGGGACCGGAAAAGTAGTCCCCAATCGGTCCCTGGATTTGGAAACGGACAACAAACCGTCTCCAAATTTGGAAACGGCTGTGCCGTTTCCAATGTTTTTTTTTAAATAAAAAAAATTAAAATTTTTAAATTTAATCGATTACATTAAAAGATAAATATTAGTATACATTACATTCCGATTACATATTTTTAAAAGTTCGATTACATTACATTAATCCGATTACATATA
>CM071868.1:30264737-30293158 GCA_036759665.1 Gynandropsis gynandra | reverse complement strand
ATTAGGGACTAAGAGATTAATTTTCCGAAAAATCGTCCCTAAACCGTCCCTAAATCTGTTTTTGGAGTCCTAAATTTAGGGACGGTTTCAAATCCGTCTCCAAATTTGGAGACGGACATGTCATCCGTCTCCAAGCCGTGTCTAATCGGTTCCCATTTAGAAACGGATTAGACACGACTCCTCGGTACCCAAATTTGGGGACGGATTAGTGACGGATTTCATCGTTCGTCCCTAATCCGTGTCTAATCCGTTTCTAAAATTTAGGGCGGAAATGTCGGTTCCTAAATTCCGTCCCTAATTTCCAATTTTCTAGTAGTGTGTCTCTCAAGCTTGGTCGTGCATTGAGTGAAGCCCGACCGTGCTTGTGGCCTTCTCTTCCAGCCCGGTCGTGGTTAAGTGTTGCCCAACCGTGCTTGTTGCACATGTCTTCCGCTCGGTCGTGCCTCAAAGGATGCCCGACCGTGCATGACTCTTCTTCTTCAGCTCGATCGTGCCTTGATTTTTTCCCATTCGTGCTGTAAAGGATGCTTTCTCCCCAGTCGTGCATTGAGTGAAGCCCGGTCGTCCTGTATGGATTCATTAGTAGCCTAGTCGTGTTTGTGAGGATGCTCGGCCATGCTGCTTCACCTTGCTTGATCGGTCGAGCAAGGAGTGATGCTCGACCGTGCTGTGTGTTCTCCATTCCAACATGCTCGTTCGTACAATAATAATGATGCTTGGACGTGCTCCTTTTACACCTTGATCACTTTGGTCACGTTTTCGGGGTAGCTTTGTCGCATTTACGTGTGTTTGCTTCACATGTATTTTTTTCCTACACAACACACGAAATAATAAAAGAAGTCCTCAATTGTGCTTAATATATCGGTAAAATCCAAGAATCATAAACAAAACTAAACCTAAAAATGATGAAAATACTATGACGGATTAGGTGTTATCAGTTAGCATCGAAGCAAACAAGACAACTATAATCTTAGCAACTTTATTAAACTGAAAGTAAGTTGTTAGAGAAATCCGAAACATAAAGAGCCATAGATTCTTTGTTTAAAAGTTTTAGGTCACCCAAGCCTTTGATAGGAATGTCTTTTCCATCAGCTATTGTAACATGGCCGAAATACTTAGAAATAGTGCGAAACAGATCTCTATATTTAATCATGTGAGTTGTAGCGCCTGAATCTATAATAATATGATGTCTTAATTTTGAAATAAAGGACATGTTACCGTCTTCAGGTTTTTCGTGAGTCATTTTGTGAAGGATCTGCGTGAGAGCTTCCATGGTCACGTATTGCTGCTCTGAGGCTTGATGAGCCGCTTGTCGGTCATATTGGTGATACGTATCGAAGTTTCTCTCTTGCGTTTGAGGTGTGGATGTAAAATCCAGCAACAATCCTTCAAATGACCTTGTTTTCTGCAATGATCACAACAATATATCTTGCGAGAAGAAGATGCGGAACCGGTGTTACCCTTACTTACGTGGGCGAGATCCAAGGTTCCTTTAAACAAGCAATTCATGCCTTCCTCCTTTTTAATGAGAAGACACACATCATTAAGGTTCAGGAACTCCGTTTGCCTTAGAACTGGCGAGATTAGACCTTGGTAGGACGGATCTAGCGTCGAGAAGAGACAAAACACTTTGTCTTGGTTGTTGCGGTCGGAAATCTCTTTCGGATCTGTTGTTCCTGGCCTGAGATCTTCAAGCTCAGCCCACAAATCCCTAAACTTGGCAATAACGTCGCTGAAAGGCTACCCATCTTGCCAAATTATGTGGAGATTCTTGCAAATTTCAAAGATTCGATTGTTGTTGGAGACATGGATGTAGACGGCTCTGAATTCATCCCATAGAGCCTTCCGTTTCTTGATATGACCATATGCTTTGAGAAGTTTCACCTCCAATGAATTTTGGATGAGAACCAAAGTTGTGGATTCGTTTTGAGCCCACTTTGTTCCTCTTGTTTGTGGATTCGAATCACTTGCAGCATCAGATAGCTCAATGTGGTTCCACAGATCACAACTTCGTAGATTTGCCTCCACAATTTTCGACCAAAGGTTGTAGTTGTTACCATTAAGGAGAATAAGGATCCTTCTTGTGGAATGATAAGAAATGAATAGATTAAGAAACTGATTTGTGAAAGAAACACTGGATTAGAGCTCTGATATCATGTAGAATTTTATGAACTAGAGATTAGAAAAGAGAGATTAATGAGAGAAAATGAGAATTGTATTCTCTTGAACTTTTTATTGTACCCGAAATAAACAATGTTTTATATAGAAAAATGAAGCAAATACATAAAGAATGGAAAAGGAAACTATACAAATCAAGGAAAAAGAAAATAATAAAGATCTTGTAGAATAGGCAAGGGAATGATCTTGTGTCCCGATTTGAATCTTTTCTTAGTGAACCAACAAGACTTGGGCGACACGAGAAATGGAGGAGTTGGACCGAGCCCTTAGGTAGGGTTTAGGCCGAAAAATAACTCCTTGGTGGACTTTTAACCCAACTCTTCTAACAGGGACCAAATTTGATGATCAGTATAAAAACCTAAGGCTAGTTCTCATATACGAGAAACTTATCGAGAACGATAAGCCAATCATGTTTATACATGTTGTTGATGATGCTGATGAGATGATTACCTTTGTGAAGCAGACAAATGATTTGATTACAGTCAAGTGCATCATTTTGTCATCCATGGGTCCTAAACTCCATTGTTAGCATCAGGACATGAAATCAATGGACATTCAACATGCATATTAAGAAGTTGTATGAGGTCTAGAGTAGGACGACTAGGTTTCAATTATCAAATGCTTTTGTTCAAGGCCAAGATAGCTCCAAACACGCCAGTTGGACCTCATGTTCTCAAGATGATAGATCTTGTGGAACAAAGTGAGAAGCTTGGGTCCACCTTTGGCAAGATATTGGTGCATGATGTGATCTTTCGTTCACTCCCAACACCATCACCAACTTTATTTGTAATTAAAATATAAATAAGTTGGATTTAAGCCACATAATTTCCTGAACTTATTGATTGATTATGAGAATCAATCATTAGGGAGTGCATCAAAGGATACTGGGCCTGTGATGATCATTGGCTCTTCTTCTGAGAAAAGGAAAAATAGAAGCTTCTCCAAGAAGTCGTCCTCGACCAAGGGTGATTCGACTAAGCCCAAGGCAAAGGATGACAAGGACAACCATGTTGATGTGGAGTGTTTCTTATGTAAGAAGAAGGGGCACTAGAAAAGGAATTACAAGGAGTGTCTTGCATCCCTCAAAAGTAAGAAATCAAGTATGACTCTCATGAAAAACATTTTTATGATTTCCATTACTACTATTGATTTGACTATATGGGTATTAGATACCAACACTACTTATAACATTTGCAATATATTACATGGATCGAGAATCAGTTGGAGGCTGCTGAGAGGAGATTTCAAACAACAAATCGTGAATGGTGTAAGCATTGCAAAATTAGCTATAGGAATTATTTCTCTTTGTATGTCTACACTTGTGTTAGAAGACATTTATTATGTTCCAAAATTTGTTTCGAACATAATTTTTATTTGTGTATTGGATAGATGTAGATATAAAATGATCTTTTAGAATACCATTTGTTATATTTTATCATAATGATGAATTATTTGTGAATGGTTATTTACAACATGGTGTTTATGTTTTACCTAGCGTAAAAGTTTATTTGATTAAAATGCATGTTTCTGGCAAAAACATTACAAGAGAGGATCATTTGAACTAGACTTTCCTCTAGCATTGTAGACTCGATCATATAAAGGACAAATGGATAAACTCATTGCATCGAGATGGATATCTCGGATAACATGATTATAAATCATACGCAACTTGTGAATCCTATATGCGAGCCAAAATGAAAAAGTCTCCATTGAACAAGGAGTACATATTGGTGTATATGGTCCAATGAGGGTTCAGCCCAAAGGAGGGTATTCCTACTTCATCACATTCACTAACGATATGTCATGGTACAGATTTTTGTATGTTATGAAACACAAATTAGAGTCTTTTGAAATGTTCAAAATATTTCAGAGTGAAGTGGAGAAGAAAATAAGAAATGTCACCAAAGCATTGAGATTTGACCATGGAAGGGAAGATCTAAGTCACAAATTTATTGATTATCTACGACCAAATAAGATTTTTTCGCAGAGGATTTATCCTGGAACATCACAGTATAATAGTGTTTCCGAAATGAGAAATCACACTTTATTGGATATGGTGTGATCCATGATGGGATTCACCAATCTTTCAATCAGCTTATGAAGTTACGCTTTGGAAGCTGCTGCCTAAATTCCCATGAAAGCAGGTTATAGGACTCTTTATGACATATAGAGAGAACGTAAACCAAACATGATATACATAAGAGTATGGGGTTGTCCAGCACTTGTTGCGAGACTGCAGTCAGATAAGCTTGAGACTAAATCTGATAAGTGTCTTTTTATAGGATTTCCTAAAGAAACAATGAGATATTGTTTCTATCACTCCTTGGATCACAAAGTATTTGTGGCTTGAGGCACAACCTTTTTAGAATGAGAATTCCTTAGTGAAGGAAATCACTGTGATGATATAATTCTTGATGAGATTCAAGAATCCGAAGAACCAATACAGGTTAAGGAGCATGAGATGCCCCATGAGCATTCTTTTTTTGGGCGTCTTGAAAATAGAAATGAATATTCTGAATTCAAGCGTTAAAGTGGAAGGACCTGTTGTGGACCCTGCCTAGGAATATGTTCCACAAACACATATGGATCATATTGCACCTTCAGTACATTCTCCGCTTAGAACACTACAAAAAAATAACCAAATTTCAACGGATCCGTCAGTTGATAATTTTTGCAATGCATTGCAATAGAAATCTGTTGGGATTTCCAATGGACTATCAACGAATGGAATCCAATGCAACTTAATTGATGCATCCGTTGGAGGTTTGTTGAAGACCAACAATTTATGACAGTTGCTCTTTTCAATGGGCAACCATTGGTATTTGCATTGGAATTTTTAATATTTATACAACAAATTCGACATGTTTACCACCAAGCCATAAACATAAAATATACTTTCAAACAATGTCATCTCCTTATATACAGATCGAGAGAGTGGATGAATAGAAGAAAAGATTCTATAACTAAGAAAGTTACACAAGAATTCTTATACTGATTGGAGCAATTCATAAGTTTTGCGTCCATGAAACCTTTGTGTCAAGAGCACGAGACAAAGTTATTTCCCTAAAAAAGATGCAAAAAATGAAATACCAAAGTCAAGAAAGTATTTGCAAACACATTTACAAGGTGAATTTCGTAGAGAATTATGAAATTTGGTTCTTTCATGGTGAAGATTATGAGGTTAGAGATAGTGTGCAAGAAGCACAAACAATAAAAAAATAAAGAGGTTCATTGTGAAACAACGAAAACCAATCCATATGTGAAAATGGTGTCAGATGCTTTTCCTGGAGTTGTTGAGCAAACACATGAAGAGATGTCGAATAATGAGGCATACTGATTTTTCAACCTATTGGATGTTGCAAAACAACCTATGTACGAAGGTAGTTGTGAATGTCAATCTCGTTTATCATTGTCATCAAGATTGATGAGTATAAAAATAGACTACAATGTAGCTGAAAATTGCATGGATTCATTTTGCAAAATCATGCGTGAATATTTACTAACAGTTAATCAAGCTCCATAGACATTTTATGAAATAAAGAATATTTTAATAGATTTAGGAATGCCAAATGAGAAATTGATGTTTTGTAGAACTAGTTGCATATTTTTTTTTTGGGAAGAGATAAAGACCTTTTGGAATGTAAATTTTGTGGTGCAATGATATTTCGTCAAAAAAATCATCTTCACAAAAATATGTACCATAAAAAAAGATGTTTTATATGCTTGTAGAAAATAGGTTGAGAAGGTTATACGAATAAAAAAACCTTTGCCGCAATGAGATGGCACGTAGAACCCTCGACGAGTGAAGGGATAATGCAACATCCATCGAATGATAAGACTTGAAAGGATTTCAATGAAATATTTCCTTAGTTTTCATATGAAACGAGAAATGTTTATCTTTTTCTGTGTATCGAGGGTTTTAGTCCATATGGACAATCCGAAATTCAATATTCTTTGTAGCTTGTTATTTTTTCTATGTATCCGAAGAAAAGTTTCGATGTCTTTTTGTAGAATTTAAATCATGAATTAAGAGATTTGTGGAACAACATAATTGTTGTATATTATGTAAATACGAAGCAAAATTTCACATTGAAAGTGGTATTGTTGGGAACAATTAGTAACTTCCATGTCTATGGAATGTTATATAGATGCAGGACGCACGAGAGACTGACATATCCATATTATATGGAGGGTACATATTCGTTTCATATTGTTTTGATTGTCATAGAATTATCTTCCCCGTGGACATACATGAGAAAAGATAAATACATTTCAAAATAATGTGGTACAAAAAGAAGAGGCATAACACATGCAAACATGAATGCAAATACTTTACGAACGACTATTCGATGTCCTGGAATATTTACTAATACATTTACCAGACGAGGCAATACTCGGTGGGTCGGTTCAATTCGGGTGGATATATCCATCCAGAATGTTTTTCTTTCATCTAAAGCAAAGGATCAATTTTTAAACAATACTTGTTGGAAAAAATCAATTATTTCAGCATATTTTATTTGATTTCGAGTCACATATTTTGATGAAAGAGAAAAAATCAGATAAGATCACACAAACTATCTATATCAATATAATCCTCAGTTTGGTGCATGTCTTGGGATCTTTACACCAATTGGATGTACGGGAGAGAAATCCGAGGAATATTGGAAAACACTAGAGAAGTATAATCATGTCCACACATATATATTATAAAATTTTTAAGAGCTATTACCTTTTGAAAGGTACAAAACGATGACAATCGATCTGTTAAATTACAAATATATATGTTTGTGTGTGTTAACATACTTTCATTACAAGATATTTGATGAAGAAGTAATAGGTACATATCTTCATCTAAACACTAATGAACTCAAAAAAAATGTAAGTTCAACATTATGCCTCGTTGTTGAGAGATTACGTAATTACACGTATTTTCATATATATACTTAAAATAATTTATGTTATAAGTAATCCTTAATATTTATATTATATAGGTTAAGGGTTGTGGTGAGAGACATCCTACTTGATTAAGATATATGGATAATAGTCATGCAAGAAATATATTGTGTTGACCAATTATATATACTTGAGGATACACATTTCACACATACGAGCACGAAAAACATAGAAGCACATTGAATTACGATATTTGCGTTAATAGTGAAATAGAGGATGATAATTTCTACGATATTTTGCACCAAATCCTACAAGTTGAATATCTTGATCTCGTTAGATTGAAGATAATTCATTTCAAATGTTAGTGGTTCGACCAAACCATAGAACGTGGCACATGAAAAAAATCAATGAGGTGGAATTGAAAGTAATGCGGCACGACAATATACAAAGTATGATCTAATCATCACAACAGGTAGATCAAGTTATGTTACATGAACATCCAAAAACATTGAAATGTCGAAGAGCGGAATGGTGGATCGTAGTTATGATTAAACTGTGGGGCTTTATAAACACAAAAAAAGAAGATCCAATGCAAATCGATCACCTTGAGCCCATATGTTTAATTGATATAGACAATCGGGAAGAGATTCTTGCAAGAACCGATATAGATGGTGAATACATACACGATTATAAAGACAACGAAAGATGCAGAAGATGAACATGGGGACAATTCCATGCACAATTGAAAGAAGGCTCGCCAATTGAAGAATCAACTGAAGAATATATGTGAATTATGTAATTATTATATTAATATTTTGTATTTTTTAAATCATGTTATCCATTTTCAACGAGCATCCACTGACAAACGCAATGGAAGCCTATGGGTAATTGCAATGAACACCTGTTGAATCGTTTTATTTTGTTCGACACTTAGAAAAATATCCCAGTTTTTCATTTTCCAACGGGCATCCATTGGCATTTTCCAACGGATGACCATTGAATCGCAAAGAAGCTACCAACCAATGTCGTTAGAACCAAAACATTTTGCCAACGGATGCCCGTTGGAATATTCCAACAAGCATCCGTTGGAATAGGTCATGATGGCTATGCTCCGCCGAGTTACCTCGTCGTATCGGGCTAATAGTTTCCAATGGGCATCCGTTAGAGTTGCCAACGGATATCCATTGCAAAGTTGGCGTACAACCCAATTATACTATTTGTTGTCTTGAGAACACATTTTCTCACGAATGTCTATTGGAAACTCAACAGTCATATCACTTAATGACCTCCATTGATTGGAGAAACATTCCAAAACGGATGTCTATTGGAAAATTATGTATTTAATCCGTTAAAAAATTTATTTTTAACATAATGTCAAAACCAAAACATTAAATTATCTCAAACACAAATCTTAAACACTTAAATACAATGAGAGCTCGACGATTTATCGGTCAAGATGGTTTGTTGGCGGGTTCTGCAGGAGCCCCATCACCACCACCTCCGCCATCATATCAGCCTTCGTCACTTATATCGACACCATCGATATTTGATGTGGAAGACGATATTGTGGATTGATTGATACCATCAATGAGCGTCCAAGTATTCTCATCATTGATCCCAACATCCTGCCAAAATGTTATGGTAAAATACTATTTATTTACACTTTTATATTTCAATTAATTTTCAAATTTTCTAACGAATTTTTTTACACGTGTAGCTTTGATGTGGAAGATGTTCTTAAACACCTGAACAACAACCTCATCCAAGTTTCTTAACAAGATCGACTATACTATTCCTGACAGGTGATGCTAGTAGGCCGCCGATGATGGTGTACACTAATAGGGCACCGGTGATAGTGTACATTTTAATTTTATAGCACGAATATAGATGACAAAAGAACACATCGCATTTATATATCGCTTGGATGCACGAAATACAAGCCCTGTTGCGCTTGATGATGCACAACATCAAGCACCCCTATTATAACAATAATTCTAAACCAACATGGATAACGGACTAGGTATTCAACCAACTCGTCCAACATTGAAAGTCAGAGGACTTCAAGGCGGAGATGGTCCGCATCGCCATACCATGGGATCGAAGTCATTTCCGAAAGAAAGAATTGATAAAAAAATTTACATTTATAATTTAAATTTATTATTATGTAAAATTGTTAACTAATCATATTATGTAATGTTTTAGATGCAGAGGATGGAAAGAGAATCGACTCTTCTTGAGCTGGCTGTTAAAACTCGCGCCAAGAAGAAGTCCGTTGTCGGTAAAGGTCGGCGAACCTGAGCTTGTTGACCCCGGACAGAGTGGATGGTGAAAGCTGTAGCAGAGAAGATCATACATCAATCACAAGCGATCAATTCATCTCCTGATAAACTTCGTCCTTTACAAAAGAACAAAATTTATTTAAAGATAAATAATAACATTATCGTTAATAATTCTTTAATATAAAAAACATTACATGGATGTGCTAACATTAATTTCTTTCATATTTTAGTGTGTTAGACCGTATAATGGGCATCTATATGGTCTGGGTTATTTACAAAAAGATATTGTAGAGGATGTCACGATGGTAGCTCCCTCCCCCCCAACCACGCTACAAGAGACTTTCATACAATACTTTGAGCACTGGAAGATTCTCTTCAAAAAACATAATATACACTTCGAGAAACGTGAGCAAAGATGCGTCATATGGAAAAGATCATCGAGTTATTAACCGGTCAAGTGTATCATCCTCCACCAAAAATGGGGCCAACAACATTGAGAAAGGAAACAATTATCAACTTCGATGCAATCTCTTCCCGAGGCATTAGCGAGGACGGGATGAAGACGACAGTGCCGGTTTAGATGAAATGTAGCAAACCCGGTTTTTATTTTGTATATATAAAATTTTTTATTTTATTTAATTTATTTTATTTAAATTTTAATTATTTTAGTTCGTCGAATTAAGCAACGAATTCCCATTGATAGAAGAACAATCTTTTTCAATGGGCATCCGTTGGAATATTTTAAAAATTACTATCAATTCAAATCCAATGGATATTCATTGGTAAGTCCCATAAAATGCGTCAACGGATGCTCGTTGCAATTTTCCAACGGATATCTGTTGAAACATTGTAACGGACATCCATTGTGCGTCCAACAACGATATCCATTAAAATCCCTTGATAATTCTCAATTGATATTATCCATTGAAACGCCGTTACAAATCGCAATGGATGTGCTTTTTCAACAACCGATTTCCAATGGCTGAAAATCCATTAGAAAGGTCATTTCCAACGGATATGGACGTTGGAAATAGGCTATTTTTTGTAGTGAAAGGTTTACACGTTCTCGACATGCGTTCGATAGGTTGAACCTAATGGTGCAAGAGAATGAGGAAAATCATGTTAATGATGACCCGTTGACTTTTGAGGAAGTAACACAGAGTTCCGACTCTAAGATGTGGTGGAAGGCCATGGAATCCAAAATAGATTCGATGAGGGTAAACAAAGTTTGGACGCTATCGCCTTCATCAAACTCTAGACCAATCGGTTGTAAATGAGTTTACAAGAAAAAGGATTTGAGCAGACATGGAGATAATGACCTATAAAGCCAATACTGTTGCTAAAGGGTATAGTCAATGCGAAGGCGTTGACTATGAAAAAACGTTCTCCCTTGTAACAATGCTAGAGTCTATTCGGATTCTACTTGTGGTTTCGTCCTATCATGACTATGAGATGTGGAAGTTGAATGTGGAAACAATTTTCCTAAAATAAAAAGCTCTAGGAAGAGATCTATATGACTCGGTCTGTGGGTTTCACGGTCCCTACCATAAATAGCATAGTATGCAAGCTGCAAAGGTCCATTATGCACTCTTAGCAAGCTAAAGTTGGAATCTTCAATTTAACAAGGTATTTTAAAAGTTCAACTTTGTTCGATGCGGCGAAGAACCTTACGTGTACAAGAAGGAAAGTGGGAACAAGGTTATATTCCTAATGATATATATGGATGACATATTGTTGATAGGAAATGACGTATTGTCAATACTGGAAACCAAAACATGGTTATCCTAACACTTCACCATGAAGGACTTGGGAGAAACGGTCTATATTCTCGAAATAAGAATCTAGAGAGATAGATCTAGAAGGTTGTTGGAATTCTCCCAGTTCATGTACATTGATACCATAATGAGACGGTATAACATGGTAAATTCCAAAAAGATTTACTTCCAATAGACATTGAATTTGTCTCTCTCGAGAGGATTTTGCTAAAACCCAAGATGAGAAGGAACACATGAGCAGGATCTCATACGCTAGTGCGATAGAAGCTATCTTGTGCACCATGACATGTACATGCCCTGATGTGGCCTTCACGCGAAGTGTAGCGAGTTAATATCAGACGAATCCGGATGAGGAACATTGGGAGTTGGTGAAAAACATCTTTAAGTACTTAAAAAGGAATAAGGACCAATTCCTCAGCTATGGAGATTCTAATTTAGAACTAAAGGAGTTCACCGATGCGAGTTTTGCTTCATACAAGGAGGACAGTAAATCCACATCAGGCTATGTGTTTTGCCTGAACGGTATAGAATTCAGTTAGAAAAATTTCAAACAAGTTACGATAGCTGAATCGGTTACGGAAGTGGTCTAGATGAGGAAGTTCATAAGTGAACTCGGTGTGGTCCCTTCCATTAAAGAGCTTGTTTCACTATTATGCGATAATATTAGAACGATAGCTCAGGCGAAGGAACCAAGATATCATCAAGTATCAAAACATTTTCTATAGAATTACCATCTCATTCGAGAGATCATAGAGCATGGATATATTGAGGTTTTAAAGGTGGATGGAAAGGAAAAGACAGTTCATCCGCTCACAAAGGCACTCGGGTCAAAAGATTTTGACGAGTACAAGTTGAGAATTGGATTAAGAGATGTGACGTATTGGAATTAGTTTTAGAATATGTCAATGAGTTGAAGTTATTTAGAATTATTGTACGTACGCTTATGTATTGACATTTAGATTCAATTTTATGGCATTCTTAATATCATTAAAAATGATTATGCATGTTTATATATATATATATATATGGATCAAAAGAAATTATTGGTTGTAGGATAACCAATAGGATGTTGGTTATCAGAATAGTCTCACATACATGTGATGGCTTCTATTGGATAGAAATTAGTAGGTTTGTTTTACTAAATCACATATATGGATGATGCACATGGAGATGTGACCATTGGGATGACCTAAAAAGAGATTTCATAATGGTTCATTTACCATGAATTTGTCACTATGAGATTCTCTAAAAAGATTCGAATGTTAGATTTTTCTTTGGACTTAAGGTCACTAGTGTAGTTGACAAGTTATTTGTCATTCTTTAATTCTCGTCACCCTATTCTTTATAGCTCTTGATGAAAGGATATTGAGAATGACCATTTTCTTGTGAAATTAATGCTTGACCAATATGAAAACCGTCAACTAATGCCTTTGGCCAACACAGTAGAATGATAACAGAAAAGGAGTTTTCTCGAGTTTATTCGATAGTCGGTTATAATATACATGAAACATAAGTTGTAATATGTTGGGGTTTGATAGTTAAATCATGCCCTAGGATTATATAGAGCTAGAAAGACAGAAGGAAAATTCTGAATTTCCTTTCATAGCGGTTATGTAGAATAAAGGATGTTTATTCATGCTATCCAGTCGTTGAGGAGTATTGCTAGATGTCAACCTCAATTAGACGATAAGTAGGACTAATTAATCGCCTACCGAATTTTTGTTGAACCCATGAGATCACACACTTATGAGTGTTTTGGTGTTTATTGATTGTTGTTAGACAATCAGCATGGAAATCGATTGTGTTTTTCAATGGTCGAAAACACATTTATGAGTGGAATCGATCCATTAAGAATGGACATGTCTCTAAGAGTTGTGTATATGATATGCATAGTGGATTGCATATAGAGATACGTAAATGTGTTCCCGTGTAATTGGTACTTTGAACAAGTGGACGTTGTGTAAAAGTTATTTCCTAAGTGCAATTAACAGAAAATACAATGACCTAAATTAATTAATTAAAAGTTAATTAATGATGAATCGGTCTCTGAGACTAAGACATATAAACTGTCTTAACCATCCACTAATTAGAATAATGAGTAATAATCACAAAATGTCAGAAACATTCTGAAAAGAGACGAACAAGAAAAACAATTTCTATTTTATTTTTATCATGTCAAAGGTTGAACTGTGAAACCGATCTCACTGTTCATTACACTTGGAGCACTATCATTGCTACATTCTACACCATCCAATTACTAAAAGTTAATAATTTGAACCATTGGTTACTTCATTATTATAAAAAATACAAACCACAACCGAAATCATAAAAATGAAGTAGAACTGTATTCAGGATAGTAAGAAAACGCTTCTGTTGTTCACTCATACAACTCTACAAAGTCGACAGAGCTAGCATGGTTGATGATGAGGAGCAACACTGAACTAAGAATATCACAAATATAAGTGTAGGAATTTGACTTGAAAATTTATTATAAATTTATTTACTTTTCTGAAAGAAGTTGAACTTATACACAACATATGTAAAGATATGCAATTACTTATTAAATAACTAGATGATATCCGCGCGTTGCGCGGTCTTGTGATACTTACATTGTATGTTTCTTAAACGTTATACATAATTCATTAATTCGAATTGTTATAACATCTGATATATGTATCGTTCAATACAAACCCACGAACTATAATTTTCAATGTAAAAGTTAAAATAATAAATTTATAAGATATAATGTAAACTAACAATACCATTTTTTTTTATAATAATATCATTGAATTCTAAGTTTCAATATAAAAGTTTAAACAATAGATTTATAAGATATAATGTAAAATAACATTGTGATTTGTCCATAATATTTTTGAAATATTAAAACGTAATTTATCGGAGGAAATGATTGCATATTTTGGATATTAGTTTTTCACATGATTGTTTTTTTATCCGTACCTGCATAATGTTTTAGGACTATTTAATCTATTACATAATTTAAAAACAATTATTGAGGTATAGACATAATTCAGAATTCTTTAAATATACTCATATTTGAATTTTTTTATTGTCTTTAGATTTTGATTGGTGTAGATGTTTCTGGAACATGACGGTCGAAATATTAATTAACCATATTGATAATAAGTGTTAATATGCTTTTTTTAATAGTGTTGATCATTATGAGAATAAAGTATGCTACCATCATAACTGTTTGATTTTTCTTTATAAGCGGGTAAGTTGCTTTAAATTGCTCTTCTTAAGGTGTTAATCGTTAGAGGGGAGATGGCGGAGTTTTAGCACAAAATAGCTCGAAATGGCATATTGTAAGAAATGGATTTATGAAGAAAGCACAGGATTTACTGCTTATCATTATTTGTATTACAAATTTTGATAAAGGTATATCTTAGTTTCACTACTAAAGAAGCAATGAGCATATGCATAGAAAAGAAAGATGGAGTACAGGGTAATAAAGGTTATCAGGTGTTTTTTGAACTTACCAAAGAGAAATCGAAACTTAATACTTCGAGAAATGCTAGCATTGGCAAATAGTTCAACTGCACGATCAAACGCTATGCTAAAAGAAAAAGCATGCTCGCTAGCAACTCGAGGCATATCGAGTTTTTTTACCAAAAGATATGATTATGGGGCTCAACATAGTATAACACTACCATATATTATCAAAAGCTTCTAATATCATTTAAACCCCAATAAGAAAAAAATGTATAAGATTATATATGAATCATGATAAGAGAAAAGGCTAATTATTATGCTTTAGAATATATGAACATAGCATAATAAAACAAAAATTATATTTCTCTAAAAGATAAATTTGTTGATAAATTATATAAAGATTTTAAGCCAAAAAAGTAATAAAAAAATGAGTACATTTTGAGTAGATGCTTAGATAGGTCTACTAAATATACAAGCCTTTATTTGTAATACCAAATGTTTAAATGGTGTAGGTAAGAATAAAACTGTGTTTTTTTTAAGTCATAACAGTTTAATATGATACCACATCGAATCGAAAACTAAATGGTCACACTATATGCAGAGATAAAAAATGATCCCTCTTACAATTTTCAGAGCCTAGAGTTGTTTTGTACAGCCTTAATCAATCGAAAAGTGTATTAACGTAAGGGAAAATACATCCCATGAGATGGGAAGATTTACAATTGCAGGTCACTAAGCTTGGAAAGCAGAAACTTGGTAGCACTCTCAATTTTCTTGAATACCACTTGTTGTTCAGCATCCAGCTTGGGTGTCTCATTCTTAATGTATTTCTTATTGTACGCAACAAACTGCTTCTTGTCGAAAGGTGGTTGCTCCTACACGAAGGGGAAACATGTGTGGTTCAATATAAACAAACTTGTATCATATTCCATTCCAATGCCCCAACCAGAACAAAAGACATTGAAGCAGATACAAGTTGTTGATATAGGAGCTATAGAAGCGGATACTTTAGAAGAAACAGAAAGAAGTATAGGCAATCGACCTGAAGCCTGAAACTGATTCACCCTTCATCCAGCTTGGGTGTCTCATTCATAATGTATTTCTTAATGTATACGACAAACTGTTTCTTGTTGAAATTATGACCTAGAAGAAACAGATAAGAGGTTTATGAAGCTTACCTGCATCGAGGCACATGGCACTCGGATTATTTGCAGGCTCGAGCATGGAGTTGCAGGAGATTCCACATTTTCTTACAAAGCCCAATGCACCAACCCTATGTGTTGAGGTCCTTTGCAAGCCCAATGCATGAACCTTATATGCTGAAGTGCTTACTAAGTATTAAATGACATTGTTAGAAAAAATAGCGAGGCATCGCATGATATATTGTTAAGTGGTAACAAACCTAATATGCAACAATAATTGAAAACCAATGTTACCTTCACAATCCTAATCAAAGAAATATCCAACATTGTTTTCTGTATTTTTTCGGCACATTCATAATCCTCCACCACAGTTGGAGCAGTAGATCGAGATATGACTCCTACGGGAAGCTCATTGGCTGCAAGACAGAACCAGAAGATTGATGTTAGTAGAAGGCTGATCGTGGCCAATATTCTTTTTCTTTGGAGAATGGTTAGCTAATTTGAAGTCTAAAAATGCAGCACGGGTTCTGTAACACCTTATATTTAATACTTCTTGTCTCACCTCTCTAATTTCTTAATAATGCAGGTACTTCCAGATATAGCACTGGCCGAGCTGAAGCTTGTAGTAGAAATCGTCTAGCGAGAGCCTGCACATGGAATAGGTCGCCATCCTGAAAAAACAGTGGCAGGCCAAATGACGATGCCTTTGGTGGTTGAGCATTTCGTTAATTTAGCTTGCTTACGATCTGCCAGCGAACAATGGAGAAATGAAAGAAGAATTGCTTGTTCAGAAGAACGGAGAAATGGTAGCTACCTTTGGCTGCCACTATTCCTTTTTTTGTGGATAATGATTAACCTATTTTGAAGTCTACAAATGCATCATGGGTTGTATAACATATTTATTATAAATAAAATACCATGAGTACCGCATAAACATGGAATTCAACTCTTTGGATTGCTGAAAACATTCCTAGCAAATCAAAAGTAGACATACCAGCAGTTGGTTCACATAATCAAGTCCATAAAGTTGAACATGGAGTGCATAATATGAAGTTGAACAGCCGTTGAAATTCAAAATCTTCCCTGCACAAAATAAAATAAACAAATGATGTTTATGGTACCATTCCTAGTTGTTCAAAAAATCGGACCATTCAAGACACTTCTTTTGTTCGCACCCAGAGAGCTCACAGTATACACAAACCATGGTCACACCATACTCAAATGAAAGCGCAAGCAAACACAACCCACATAAAACATAATTGCGGTATAAATGAAACTTAAAGTTTACCTGATAACCCAATTCAAGAAATGATGCAAAAGTTAAACGAAATCTGCTCGTGCACTCGAGGCCGCAACGCAAAGGAGAACACCGCTGTTTGCTCCTGAAAACTTGGAAGACATGTCGACAAAAGGAAGAAAGTATAAAAAGGAGTACAAGAAAATCTCTTAAAAAGAAAGATCTCCACCCTATTACTGTAACCTCTACTGGATCTGAAGGGAAAACAATGGTGGCATTACCCACCAGATTGGGTGTTGGTAATCACTTACATGACAGAAGAGCGCAGATTGTAGAAGATTATAATAAATCGCCTTATGTTGCAGCAAAGAGCTTCATTTATGAGGATAATCTTTAGACATATTTTGCTGCTGCATCACAGTATCTTTGAAGCAATTTCCACTGTCTCCAACACTAATGGTTGCGCAAATCATCAAAATTGTTCTATCGAGGTATTTTCCATCGATGCAAAAAACAAAGCAACCATTAGACATGACTATACGATTTTTATAAGGATTAAAAGAACCAAACAATAGCCAGTAACATTACCTGCAACCTGTGTCAAAGGCTTTCTTTAGCCCGATTTTGCTGCTTCATCACAATATTTTTGAAGCAAGTGCCATTATCTCCAACAACAATGGTTGCCCAGATCATCGAAATTGTTCTTGCGAGGTATTTTTCCATTGATGCAAAAAACAAATCAACCATTAGACATGACGATACGATATTTATAAGGATTAACAAAACCAAACAATAACGAGTGACATTACCTGCAATCTGCGCCCAAGGCTAAGCAGAACATGAAAAATCTTTAGGTGTCATCTTCGTGTTTAATGGGTGTTGGTCTCTTCCTATTGGGAGCTGCAATACCTGCGAACATACAATAGTTAAAGAAACTTGTAGAACCATCCCACCTTATTTCATATAAAAAATTTTCTAAAGCAACACAAGTGGTTCTCCATATTGCTAATATCCTCTAAGCTTGAAACTGCTTCACCCTACATCCAGTTTGGGTGTCTCATTCTTAATGTATTTCTTAATTTACGCAACAAACTGCTTCTTTTTGAAAGGTTGGTGTTTGATATAAGCAAACTTGTATCATATTCCATTCCAATGTCCCAACCAGACCAAAAGATATAGAAGCGGATACCTTGGAAGAAACAGATAAGAGGTTTATGAAGCTTACCTGCATCGAGGTACATGGAACTTGGATTCTTTGCAGGCGCGAGCATCGAGTTGCAAGAAGACAAAGCAGACGCTTCACAAACGGTTGGGGGTTAAAAGAGAAACCCTAGATCGATGGCGATGGATCGCAAACGGCTACGCAACAAACTACTTCTTGTCGAAAGGTGGTTGTTCCTACATGAAGGGGAAACATGCGTGGTTCGATATAAGCAAATTTGTATCATATTCCATTCCAATGTCCCAACCAGAACAAAGAAGTTAATTCTTCGATGAAGATCATGCAAAATGAAGATCTTCGAAACAAATGCATGGAAGTAGAAATGGCAAGTTTCATTTTTTGCCTATTTGTCATGTAATTAGAGAGAATAGAATGTATTTTCTCATACACATGTTTTCATATTATGGTATAAGATTTTCACTTAAATTTTCTTCTCTGGTGACGTTACATGAAGCATTAATCGGCGTTGATGGCTATGGTGATGGTGGTTCCCATTTTTTTTTTCAATACTCTATAGCAACCTCTAAGTCGTAATGTCTATACAACCATGAAACATTCTAATTAGATATCAAAATTAGAGTACAAGCACATCCACACCAAAGGTGGAAAGTATGAGAAATTAGGACCTAAAACTGAAAGGAAATTTTAGACAACGCTTTTTCACTCTAGACACATAAATGCATGATTAAGTATAACTTTATGTTAAGTTATATAAGTAAAGTACCAATCTGGCCGGTTTACTAATCATTTTCTTAACATCACGGCTAAAAAGTCAGATTAAAAATGTTTTCATGTTTTCTTAAGTTCAATACTGAGCTCAAAAGATTTCAAACATAGCAAAGGTTTATCATTGTATCACCGCCCATAAACTTATGATTAAGTTTTAAGTACTAAGAAAAGCACAGTAAAAAATAATTAGCAGTATTATAAGTTTTGATAGATAGTTTCAGATAAGAAAGCAACTCAAATGTTACTTTTGTGATGTCTTTATAAGGGGATTTCATCATAGAAGAAAAATTATGAGATTAGGTGGAAAAAAACAAAGTTGAAATGAAGAATTTCTAGGAAAGAAGAGGGAAATTCACCTCCAGAAGCTCGGCATGAAGCCGCCTTGATTTATGGATTTCACTGTTTCCACTGGACAACAGGGTCTGCAGATAAAAAAAAGACAGCATCAATATGGAGCAGCCGGAAGTTGGGGGCAAAAGATATTCAGACAAATAATTCTTGACCTAGAAAGAAAACCTAAATTCAGGAAGTAAGATTTTCTATAGAAAAAATTATCAATGCGATCTAAAAAACTACTTAAACCTAAGAATACAGAATTCTAGAAACAAATTGCAATTTCAATACAGCCGCTACGATCGAGATGGTGATTACAAACCAAAGACCTAGAAAGGAACTTCCACAATCAATATAATCGGAGGGGAAGTTTAAGGTAATGAACGGAATGGCGTTTGCTTTTCCACAATCGTCAACCATATATCACGACTAAAAGGAAAAAGATTTTTCTATAAAAAGGTGAGAAGAAATACCTTACCGGAACCGTAGTCGACCCATTGTTGTGTCTCATAGCAGACCCGTCGTGTCATCGTCCATGGAAGGAGGTGCCTTCATCATCGACCCGCCGCTCATTTTGGCTCCCGCCGCTCACCCGTTTGGCCGCCTTCGACATCCTTCATATCACGATCATGTTGGAATCGGTACCTTGGTTTCGATCGGTGCTCGACGCTTTGGAAAAGTAGCCAAATGCATGATTTTGCCATCCATGAGTAACCGGGAATGAAGCTGTGGAATGAACCGGGAATGAGTAACAGGGTTATATAAAATATCACTTATCATATGTCATTCTATTTTGAACAGAAGAATACAACTGTAGATCTTGTTACAATGATTTGATAAATTGCCAATACTATAACCACCACCTGAGTTTCCAGGTACCAAAAGTCGAGTAAAAATCATGGCACGATAAAGAAGTTCGAAGCTTGTGGCAACAAAAAAGATACCTAATTATCAACTTAAAACCTCAAAAGCCTCTGAAGACAAAGACATCACTTAATCAGTACCCAAACCAATAACTGGTACATGTGACATATGCATAAAAATCAGTGAAGACATTTTAGGACTTATTCGATCATCTAAAGACCAAGTGTCTCCCTCACAGTAATGGCTTCAAGTGTGCCAGAACTCAGAAAGAACAAAAAAAAACAGAGATAATAGAATGGACATGATCAAACAGTACCATAAACATATATTTTCTTGCAATATCTTCGAAACCTAAATAAAAATTGATTGATCACAAACCTACCTCTGCCGGAATCCAGTTCAAGTATCTCCGATATTCGATTCCAGTTATTGCCAGTCCCCTCGTAGAAATTGCCATACAAACCCGTCCTGTCACCCTATCAATCCAAAGTGCCTGCAAGATCATATTGTTCATGGCATCATGAGGTCCAAACTCGTAAGAAGAAATCCTTAGATCGCTCGCGAATGAAACCACAACTTGAAACAAAAACATAGATGAATTTCAACCACCATGACCACTACAAGAAAATTCGGATTTCGGGACTGAATTTGCGGACTGACTAATCCGTCCCTAAATTTAGGGACGGATTAGGGACTAATTAAAGACGGATTCAGAAAACCGTCCCGAATCCGTCCCTAAATTTGGGGACCGTTGGGCAGTCCCTAAATCGCCTGAAATTCGAGACGGAATCGGGACTTAAAAATTTTCGGTCCGAAAATTGCGGACTGTTGTTTCAGCAGTCCCTAAATTGCGGACTGCTGACTCAGCAGTCCCTAAATTGCGGACTCAGCAGTCCGCAATTTTCGGACTTTTTTCGAATTTTTTAAACGGTGCGACTCTTTGATTTCGTCCATTGCCTCCATTTCCTCTCTCTCTCTCTCTCTTCCATGGCGGATTCAACCATTCTCACCACCTTCATCGATCCAAAAACTCACACCCAAAATCCCATCACTAAACTCGAAGATTTTCTCGGAGATTCCTCTTCAATCGTTCGTTATTCCGATAGTCTAACCGTTACCCAAGACTCTTCTCTCACCCAAATCTAAGACACACACCACCATCATCGCCACGCAACAACCGCTGGATTATTCTCCGATCACCATGATTTCAAAACCATCGCTGGTTTTCAGTCAGCTTTCTCCACCAACTCCGGTTCTGAAGTCGATGACTCCGCCTCCATCGGCCGGACTCACCTCGCCGGAGCTGGAGGATGCGGCGAGTTTCTCGGTCACGTCGTGGAATCATCCGGACCGACGCTAAATTTCATGTTTTATTTTAAAAAAAAAAACATTTCCGGTTTGTCGCCGTCCGGAAATTTCCCGACGGCAATGCTCCGTCCGGAAATTTACGGACGGATTACGGACTGGAACTGATTGCCGACGCTCGTTTGCGGACGGCTCGTTTGATGGACTGGTACAAGAAATTTCTTGTAGTGGACGAAGGAAAACGATAAAAACCCTAATTCCCTAGTCCAACCAATTGAAATTCGATTCATCAATTCGATTCATCAAGAGGCCCTCTGAAAAGCAAGACTGTCGACAAACTTTGACGAACCCTAATCCCATCGTCAAACAGGATTGGATGAGACAGAAGCGTGAAAATATAATTCGTTCGAGATATTCTGATACCTCTCCGGCGGCAGCAAATCGAGCAAATGCCGATAATTAGGCGGAAGCTTCTTCTCCCACACGGAATCCGACGATGCCGCGCCGCGGAAGGCCGATTTAGGCGAGCGAGATAACAAATCTCCGGCGGAGTCTGGTACATGAACACGCAGACGACGCAACTCTCCGGTATATCGCCGAGGCTCGGTCCCGCCGCAGACAAACCGTTCGTCCCCTTGGCGAGGTTCGAAAACGACGACCCCATGCCTCTTCTCAAACGCCGAAAACGACGTCCCCTTGGCGAGGTTCGAAAACGGCGAGGTTCGAAAACAACGTCCCCATGATTTAAGAAGATGGCTGAAGCGGAAGAGTCGGGAAGAGGAAAAACGGGAAGAGGGATGTATCTGGTGTGAAAAGGAAAGGGAAGGGGGATTTTTCCTCAATTCATTTGGATTCAAAGGCTAAAGGATTAAAGAGGTGGAATTGGAAAATTCCATTACATTTAAGGGGTAAAAAGGATTTTTTCTCTCTATGACTGACTGACGTGACAGCACGAGAGAGGAGGAAAAAACCTCCCTTTTATATTTTTTTGTTGAGCACTTGTACATAATATATCATAAATATTCTATATATAAGATTAGGGCTACATCTCTATCACTATAAATTTTGGTGATGATGACACCCCATATCTCTTTAAAAATGATTTAGGATATTATAGATTTGATAACTATATCTCGACATTCTATTTTTAAACAGATAAAATAGAATTGAAATCCTCTAAAAATTCAATCGAATTTGATAAAAGAACCTAAAATTTGTATCTCTAGAACACCAACACTAGAAAATAATCTTTCCGTCTCAAAAGACTTAATCCTACAAAAAGTTTGTTATTTACAAGTACCAAATAAAATAAAATAATTTAACATGAGACTAGGAAAAATGGTCTATGGAGAGAGGTGTATATGTGTATAGGTATTTGCAGGTCGGTCGTCCATATGTGGAACCAGCATGGCGTTGGTGGAGACAACGTGAGGGGAAGCTGACGAGGACTTACATCCTAGTCTCGACAATATTTGAGGATGAGGATGAACTCATGGGCGATGACTTTGTAGGAGGTAGAGATGATGAAGAGTGAGCTTTAGGCTCGGATGTAGAATCCGATTCGGACTTTGATGAATCCGACATCGAGGTGAAATCTAGAGCTATTGATGAAGATGATATGCAACGTAACATTGACGAGTTTCGATTACCAACCACACAGGTAAATAGGCGGAGAAAACATGTGCAGACATAATGATCAACTTCAAAGGTGGTACTTTCCTGACTTGACACCCCTTTAAAACATCATTTCGCTATGTATCCTTTTCATGTCCATTCTTTCTCTTCTTATGTGTACATGTAGTTGTCCTTCTCTTCATCGTTTTTTACGTCTTTGTATTGTGCTTAAAAAGATCAATAGATCTCGCTCGTGGAGTTTTGGTATGTTTGATTGATTCATCATGTGACTTTTTTTTGCAGTGTTGTTTTCTTTTCTTCTAAATGTTTTTCTTCGCCGCAGTATTTGACTTTTATGTGTTGTTCCGGTTTCTTCGCACGCTTGAACATATTTTATTAGTTTTTTACATCATACAAAACAATAATCTCCCATCACTGTAATTATATACCTTTAATTTGTTACAACTTATCACCACCATCATATATAGCTATTTGTTGAACTTAAAATACTTAGATTCATAGGTTTGATTCAAAAGAAAAACAAAAAAATTGAAGCCCGAGACGGATTTAAAGTTTTGTTCATTAGAAATATATAGTGGAATGAAAATCTTCTGGCTTTTTCGGCAACGAACTCCTAATATACTTTTCATGTTTGAATTATTCCCACTTTTGGAGTTAATTAATTTAATGTTCCTTTTTATCTCTAAAATATTTAAACAATTTTATATATTTTGTGATATCGATCATTTGTGAACTTGAATGTTTGTTGTACAACTTCAGTTTAGTCAGAGCGTGTACGGAAAATATGTATGGATAAGCTTAGAAATTGTGAGGGTAATAAACATTTTTTTTCCTTCTTTGCTTATAGGTTTTCTTCTTTGCATAAACCATATATCTATTTTGTTGAAATATGTAGCTATGTAATGCAAATATACGTCTTAAATTTACAATAAAGTAAATCCATAAAGTATCACTTATGAATATATGTAATTTGTTCTAGTGATTGAAATCGATTATGCTTCACACCATCTGTTTTCTTTTCCAAGTTTATGATACAATATTGTTCTATTACATTGATAGTAATCTTTTAGCATGAGTGTTATTATCTCATTGTTTTGTTTTCTTTGTAGTCCTCTGAATTAAAAGTGCAAGCATTGTTGGTGTCGACTTAGTTGTTCCAACTCCACAAACTAGATTTATGTGGGTGAGTAAAGTCATCAAATAAGCATTGTCTAGTTTGAGACTGCATTCCGTTCTTGATGATAGAGGCCCCGATTTAATACGCACTCGATCCGAAGAGTACAACTTGGGTTATAAAGAAGAGAACTCAAATGTTTTTTCTTTTGTATACCGCTTTCATTTAAAGTTGTTTGTCCATAGTTTTAATGGATGCATTGTTTAATAAAGTAAATCTTCGGACATTCTTTCCATCTGTAATTCAGGGCAAAATCTCTAGAGGTTTTAATCCACGTTGATATGTTTGCAATAAATTCAATTTCTTTGTTGTTTAATGTTAGTTGGTAATATCTGTCTGTCTTACGACTTATTAGAAAATCTAGACCCTTGCATATATATTTTCCAAGCCAATGAATAGCACTGATGAACCCTAATCTGAAGATGAGTTGTCAAATTATAAGTGATGGACGTGATAATAAGAGGATTGAGAAGGAGAGATCAATGTGAATGACATGGTTCTACAAATGCATGTCAATTATTCGATAAAATGTATGGGTTATAAAAGATGCATCTTTGTGAGCTTGTATTAATTTTGCAGGTATAACTGTAATTGATAGAAATGGTTGGTATAATCAATCAATATTATGTTTTTTTTCTCAACTACGTTTGGTTTTGATTATTGTTTTCAATTTTTTATGATATTTATAATTTTAACATATATATATATATATAAAGTTTATAAGAAATCTGTATAGATAATAATTTTAAAAATATGAAATTTTGGTATTTTATAAAAAAAAATGCTTATAAATGCTTATAACAATTTTAATATTCATATATGTAGATAAATATGTATCAAAATGTCATTGTTACGTTTTTAATTTTCATTTGGTTCAAGTTTTCTTTAGTTTATTATTATCTATATAATATTTATGTCTTTTTTCACTCTTATTTGTGTGCAAATTTAATATTCTTTAAGTCTTTTTTAATCGATTTTATTATTTAAATAAATAAATTCCATATCATTAATCATTTTTTGGTTTCTTTATTTCTCTAAATTTAAATAGTTATTTTGAATAATTTAAGTAATCATATATTTATATCATGTTATAAACAATGCATTGACATAATTATATATTTATATATTAATTTTATTCTATATAAGAAAATAATCAAAAATTAAAATTTGTAAAAACTTGTGCATCGTACGGGGTTGAGAATAGGTTGAAAACTAAATAAAATAAATTAACTTAACAAAATACGGTTAAAAGGTTTGATCAAACGGTATAAATATTCAGTCAAATGTTACATAAAAACATAACCGTAAAATATGAAATTTAAATCATGTTCAGTCGAACAATTCCTATGTTCAATCAAATAATGTTCGATTCGAGTGATCCAATATTTTAAATGGTTCTCTTATCACTACAAGAAAATCAGGTTTTAGGGACTGAAAAATCGGTCCCTAATCCGTCCTTAAACAGGTTTAGGGACGGATTAGGGACGAGCAGCGGTAGTCCCCAATCGCGCGACTCCAAATGCTATCCGTCCCCAATCCGTTCCTAATTAGGGACGAAAATTTCAGTCCCCAAACAGTCCCTGGATTGGGGACGATCTGGTTTCGATCTCTAAAATTTGGAGACGGATGACCTGCCTGTCACTAAATTTAGGGACGGGTAATATTTGCCGTCCCTAATTTTTTTTAAAATAAAAAAAATAAAATTTAAAAAAGTTTGATTACATTAAAATATAAATATTATAGTACATAAAAATAATTACAAACCATACATATAACCAATATCTAAGTCGTTCCGATGAGTCGTGGTCGTAATCACTGCTCTGAACTGCATCCCAATCGATGTTAGGCATTTGCGCTTTCATCATGCGCAGAAGCTTATCCATACGCCTATCTGATCGTTCAACATGCTTTTTTGATAGTTCAACCTCCTTTCTTGATAGTTCAGCCTTCTTTAGTGCTTGTTCAACCCGTTTGTCGGATTCTTGGAACCTTTCGGATATTTGATGTCGGAGCTCGTAATCCAATACTTTTTCTTTACCTTTGGATGAAGTTGAATTTTTTGAGGCCATTGCTCCAAGTCCGAAAATACGACCTTTATATAGCATAACTTGCTGTAAAACAAATATCGAGAATTAATAACATTTATAAAGAGTGAAATTAGATCATAGTAGAATGTCATTATTACCTCGATATACAACTCGTTGTACTCTTCCTGACTAAGAGTAGTTTGTGAGCCGTCTTCTCTCGGGGGAATTTGCGATACTCGCTCCGCTGCCATGTTTTCAATTTCATCATAAAGGCTTTTCGCCTTAGGATCCATCCACGAACCATCTGACTTCTTAACGTGCGTACGTTTTAACAATTCTAGATACGATGGTTCGGATCCCTTCTCTTTCGCCTGAAAAAATAAAAAAGACATAGTTTAATGAAATGTTAATTTTATATAAATGTATAAAAATTGAATAAAGCTTACCAGATCTTCGTATACTTCCGCAAAAGAACGAGATCCTGTCGTGGGTATGCTTATCTCGTATCCTGCTCTATCAGAACGTCAGGATTTACTTGTTCGCTCGCTCTTTGCCTTAAATTATGGGGAATCCCAATATGTGTACATCTGATCTCAAATATCTGCAGCCATCCATTTGGGTCTTCCTTTTATCTCTCGGTTTGCGTGACATTTACCTACGATAGACTTGAGACGCAAAGCCGCATTTCTTTCAAATTCGGACTTTACTAGTCTGGTAAGGGCGGGATTCCAATAAAATTTTTTCTGCAATATTAATAAGCTTATTATATTTAAATTGAATTTAAATTACTTGATAAAATTAAAATTTTTTAAAACATACCACAAATGATTTCCACCATCGTTGCTTAATATCTGGATCGGTATGTGTCCAATTGTAACACGGCCGATCATAATCAGTTGTTATCGTAGCTGTTATGTGACGATTAAGTTGATTAAAGCCAAACCTACAAATCACAATGAAAGATAAATTAACATTTAGTTAACTATTTATAATTGAGATTTTAAATGGAGTATACGTACCATAGTCCGCCGCTTCCTCGATCAGGGTCTATAAGAGGAAGCTTGCGTCGTTCTTCATCCATTGCTAACATTTCTTCCACTGTTGGTTCCTTGTATATATCCGGATCGTGATGCAATACTTGATCTGGTGGTGGTTGCATTTGCGGATAATACGGCATATATTGCCCCGATTGTATCGATCCAGTGTTTCGGAAGAAATTTGGATTCATGCAATCATCAAACCCCGAATTGGAATGTCGGGAATAAGATGAAAGGTTGCCACTCTCCTCGGACTGAGGGCGGTTTCTCGTTTTACCGCCTCTTCCAACGCGGCGTGACATACGGAAATGTGAAATTAAAATATTACGACACCATCCCAAACCAATCATCTCAATTTCTAAATTTCAACGTAAATTTCTAAATTTCGCAACTTCTAACATCAACACATAAATAAACAGCTAAATTCAATACTCCTACCTTAAAATTTCAGCTAACTTAGAACAATTCCAGCTAAATTCAATGCTCCTACCAAGATTTTTTCAACTAATCCATGAAATTGACGGGTTCAACACGAGACTGTATACCTGACCGGCAGCGGCGAACGGGGCGGCGATGGAGGAGGGGAGGGCGGCAGCGAAGGGAGGAGGGGAGGGTGGCGAACGCGGCGGCGACGGGAGGGGAGATGCGTTCGAATGCGGCGGCGACGGGAGGGGAGATGCGTTCGAATGCGGCGGCGACGGGAGGGGAGATGCGTTCGAACGTAGGAGGGAGATGCGTTTGAACGCGGCGGCGACGGGAGAGATGCGAACGCGGCGGCGACGGATGGACGCGGCAAACGCAGCGGCGACGGGGAGAGAAAATCCGTCTCCAATTGGGGACGGGGGGATAAAATCCGTCTCCAATTGGAGACGGAGGGATAAAATCTGTCTCCAATTGGAGACGGGGTGATAAAATCTTCCCATCCCAAATGGATTAAAACCATCGGTACAAAGGCCTAAATAGATATTTCGACTCTCAGCCGCAAAATCAGGATATACCTTGTTAACGTGTTTCCACGCCTCACCATCTGAGGGATGACACATCTCTCCTTCACGACTTGAATGCTCAGCATGCCATCTCATGTCGCTTGCGGTCTCCACAGATTGATACAATATTTTTAATCTGTCTGTAATTGGTAAAT
>CM071868.1:30242736-30264551 GCA_036759665.1 Gynandropsis gynandra | reverse complement strand
GTACCATTTCCACCTAGGGGTTCATTTCTACATCTTGAGAATACTCAAATTCATCTTGATGTATAGTGCCTCTAAAGTTTTCCACAACATTACTAGATCGTGGTGCAAATTTTTCTCCATGATATAACCACATGAAATAATTCGGGGTAAATCCTCTTAAATAAAGATGCTTCCAAACAGTTCTCTCATTAACAAATTTTTCATTCTTGCATTTGACGCATGGACAAACCAACGTACCCGTTTCTTTGTAAACTTGTTGATTCGTCGCCATTGTCATAAACTGTGTGACGCCTTCTATAAACTCTTTCGATACGCTTTGAGATTCTGGATCAATTCTTCTGTACATCCATTGTTTAGAATCGAAAATGTTCTATCTTGATGAAGATGCCATTATATCGCAAACACTATAGAAGCTTATGAAAAACGGATCAATGGTTGAGGGGTTAAATAGATTATTTATACACTAATTAGGGATGGATTAGGGACTAAGAGATTAATTTTCCGAATAATCGTCCCGAAACCGTCCCTAAAGTGGTTTTTAAAGTCCTAAATTTAGGGACGGTCCCAAATCCGTCTCCAAATTTGGAGACGGATGACCTGCCCATCTCCAAATTTGGAGACGGATGACCTGCCCATCCCCAATTTAGGGACGACTTACTCATCCATCCCTAATTGGTCCGCAATTAGGGACAGATTAGGCACGACTCTGCTGTACCCAAATTTGGGGACGGATTCGGAATGGATTTCATATTCCGTCCCTAATCCGTGTATAATCCGTTCCTAAATTTAGGGACAGAAATGTCGGTCCCTAAATTTCGTCCCTAATCTTGAATTTTCTAGTAGTGTATCCCCATAGGTTTTCTCGGTTCGAGCACTTCGTCGCTCGGTCCGAGCAATCAACAGTCCCATACTTATTTTGGTTTATAGAATTTATTCGGGTCGAATGATTTTCTATTTGGTCCGAGCATTAGCTCCTCCAACTTCTTGCTCATATTCGACCTTCTCTCCTTATAGGAGCTCTTGTAATCTTGTTTCATTGCTACTTGACTTTCTCGTGGAACTATTGTTCATCTTTTCATGTCCATGTGAATGAACACGTTCTGAAACTCTTTTATTATTGTCCTCCTTTGTTTCTCGTACGACTTGTGAACCCATGACCTCGTCTTTATCACTTTACCTTTGTTCCAGAAAATGGTAGTTAGTATAAAAGTGATACATCGTCTATTTCTTTAATACACGTTTTTATTCGATTTTAAATAAAATTTATTAATCATTAAAAATTTTAATCAAAATATTAAAATTATCTATAAATTCAACCAAATTTTAAAAAGTTATATATTATTAAAAACGTCTAAATTATAAAAATAAACGTCGGAAGATATCTAAACTATCGAGATAGGGTCTAAACAGCATAAGTTTCTATAGCGTCTAGAAATAATATCTAAAAAATCGAAACATCTAATAACCTACTAACGTTCAGAAACTATCTATATCGCATTTAAAAAGTGTAATATATGCTTACATGCATACCTATTTATATTTGAAATTTGAGTTATCCATTAAAGATAATGAAATCAATGATATAAAATTTGGGTTTTGAATTTTCAAGCCTAACTAATATTTAATCCAAACACACACTCCATCCCCCAAACACTGTCGGTCGGTGAGAAATGACAGAAATGTGAATAAAAAAACTCTCTGGGAATATTCAAAGCCCATTGAAAAAATAAATAAATAAGGGAGCCTGCTTTATGTATCGTTTCTAGTTATGGTAAAAATTCATTCACTTCATTCATATTATAATATTTAATATAAGATTAGTGAACCTATTATAACACACGCATATATACATATATATACATACATACACACACATATACACATATATAACACACACGTACACTTTTTCAGATTTAGGATAACAAGCTCACAAAGAAGACCATCAGAGAGAGAGAGAGAGAGAGAGAGAGAGGAGATGATAAAGAGAATAGAGCTTTGCATAGAGCTTTTGAAGATAGCGATGGAGTTCGTGGTGGTTGTGGCGGAGGCCATAGGGATCGTCCTTCAGCAGCATCTCCCTCTGCCGTCTCAGTCATTCCTCCGGCGAGGACCTTACTCTTACTTCGTCTCCGGCACCACCGGCGCTCCCTCCTTTCCTTCACCTTTCGTCATCGGCTTTCTTCCCTGAATTCTGAATCATATATGATCCAAAGTCTCCATCTTTAGATTACCCTTTTCTCGCAGAGCAATGTTACATGTAATTGTTGTTATTTAATTCTTCTCTCTTCTTTTTTTACACAAAAACTAGAAAGAAAAAGGTGGGGAAAAGGGCTTAAGATATTCGCCATGATTGGTCCCCAGGTACAGTGTGATCTAATGGAGATGATGTTTTCAGGTTCTATCCAATCAAATCAATTAATAATTCCTTATAATTTTTCATTTTTCAATGTACTTTTACATGTAATTAATACTCCTAAATCCAGGATTAGATCTAATAACATTTAAACCTTTTTTCACAAATACAACTGAATTAATTTTTTATAGTTTCCTCATTTTCTTTTTCATTTTTTTATCTTTTTGAAAACAAATTTATTCTGGCCGCAATGGAAAATCTAAAATTCATGTTGTGCAAACCATAAACCATAATATTATTTCATGTTATAGAAATGCATAATGATACAACTGAGGTAATAATATTAATGACAAAAATGTTAGTGAGAAGGGGTTTGCGAATGTTTTTGGTAATATTTCAAAGTTTTGATCCGTTTACGTAAATATGTAAAGTATTTGTGAGATTTTGAATTTGGTAAAAGAAGTGGGTCCGAAACGAATTAAGATGATGCCACAGAAAAAAAAAAGAGAGGATTCCATATCTATAGAGAAAATCGGAATCAACGGTTGATATTAACTTAATTAATGGGATTTAGTTGGTAAATATAGAAACTTTTACCAATAATTAGATGGAAAAAATCACATCAATGCTATAGATAAATAAATTCAATGAAATATCAATTAGTTTTTCCGTTTTCTCCATTTTTTATTTTTATTTGTATTTTCTTTAACTTTAATTCCATATATAGTTATTATCCATTTCTTTAACATGTACTAAAATACAATTATTATAATACCTTTTTAATCTATAAATAAATATACATGAATTCGAGTAATTAATTGTTATTACATATTTGAAGGTCGTAAATGGATGAGTTCAATCAATTATGTTTATTATAAGTTTAGTTAAACAAGTAATCTTAATTTGAATTTGAATATAATTCACTCGATTTGATAGAGTTTTAAACAAGGCATTGACATGAGCACGACAACTCAATTAGCTATGATAATGGTTTCATGGTCGATCCATACTATCTTATGTCGTTTTTTAAAACCATGACGAGATTATGTTTAATTCAAAATGTAATTTTTTGTAGTTTAATATTGTTATATCCGCTTGATTTAAAACTTTGTCGTATTAAAACTCTATTAAAAAAATGATGACGTACATTATTTTCTTGATATACATCTATAATAATAACTTGGAAAAATCAAATTCCTTATTATAGATGAATCCTTTGCAATTTCAGAATTGTTTAATTCTTTTGTTTCGTATTATAAAATAATAAAAGAAAAATTCCAAGTTTTTTTTGAGACTAAATTTAGTTTGTATTTTTCTTGTTCTAAGATCTTGTTTCGGTGACACCTTACGTTGTTTCCGCATTGACACCGTCAAATCAGAGAAGTTGCTTGGGTCGTGGCTCCAATTCTCGTCTGTCCGTGACGAGAACAATTTCTCAAAACAATTTCTCATGTTTGTGGGTTCCAATCTTCGTTTGGCTGGTTTCAATAGTCGAATAAAGTTGTCTGGTTTCAACGGCCGAATTGAAGAAACTGTTTTTCACACCGGAGCTCCGACACCAACACACTTTGGTTACTTTCCAGCCTTCAAAAACCTGACGATCCTTTCGACCCATTTTGTGCCACCGCGACACTGACTTCGCCGCTTTCGCTTTGCCTCTCCCATCCTTCGTCGATCATGATAACAGAACTCATATTCTTATCCGAATGAGGACGTCTAGAGTGACTGTAGAACACATCAGTTCTCATTCGAGTCAGATCGGTTCATCGACCTGTCCGGTTCTCACTTCTCCGACCGTGTTCTCTATTTATTCTCCCGAACCATAGCCATTTCCATTAGGACTGCAAGTTTCTGCAATCACCGTCAAAGGTCAGGTATTCTCCGTTTGTTGCTGGTGTTTGTCAACCGGTGGTTGTTGGTGGTCTCTGGTGGTGTCGTTCTGGTTCTGTCGGTTTCATCTATTCTGTTGGTTCCAAATCTATTGCTCCCTCGATTCCAGAATCAAATTTATTCGATCTCTGTGTTGTTACTTCCGTGTTGAAGCCGTTGGTCTCCTCCTCCGGTATAGCAGCGGCGGTACCGAGACTGCCCACTAAAATGAAAAAAAAGGTACTATAATTGCTGTTATTCCTAAGGTTGCTAAGGTCTACCCACTAAAATGGGATTCCTTAAGCTACTCTAAACGTGCAAACGAGACTGGAAAACGCTACTGGTTATGCAACAACACAGAAGGCATCCAAAAATCAACAAAACACCGTGACACCAAAGCATAAGGATACTACAAACTTACCGAAATCGAAGGAGAAGCATGGACAATTCGCTGCTGGAAATTACTCTAAAACTCATGAAATAAAGAACGAAGCACAAGTAAGTACGGAGATATCTAAAACGGACACAACAATTGGTATCAGCGCGATAATGGTTCAAGGAGACCGAAACGCACAAAAAATGCACAAGCAACAAATCACAAGCGAGCACAAGTTACTAGAGAAACACTAAATTTGTCCAAGAGGAAGCAGAAGCAAGAAAGAGGTATTTTCTATCACATACGATAGGAAAAATTCTTAAAACTAAGAGGAGAAGCAACAATGAGCACAAAAGAGGAATTTGTGCCCATTTTCGAAGGGAAGAACTACAATGCTTGGGTAGCAAAGATGAAGACCATTTTTAGGTCGGAAGAGTTGTGGGAAGTGGTGTCTGAGGGACTACCGGAACAACCTAGGGTTGGGCGAAATGCAACTCAAGAACAACAAGATAACTTGAAGGAGTGGAAGGAAAAATACATAAAAGATCAAAGAGTATTAAGAATCATTCACCGAGCTGTCACGGGAGACATTTTCACACAAATTCAAGAGATAGAATCAGCAAAAACAGCATGAAAAGCATTAAAAGGAGAATATCAAGCAGATGAGCGAGCTGTAATGGTTAGGTTACAACAACTAAAAAATGTGTTTTGGGATATTTCGATGGAAGAAAGGGAAACACTTAAGGAGTACTCTAAGGGAGTTACTGACTTAGGTGCAGAAATGAGGAGCTATGGCGAAAAAATTACGGACAATGAGTTAGCTTCGAAGATCCTAGGTTCTCTAACCAAGGACCACGAAGTTTCAGTTGAGGTAATAGAACAAACTAAAGACTTAAGGACCCTAACAGTTTCAGATTTAATCAATGCGCTACAAAACCGAGAGCAAAGGGTTCTAAGCCAAAAGAGAAGGGAAGGAGAGGGAGCACTCAAGGTTAGTTTCCAGCCACAACGGGCTGAAAATTATGGCGATTCTAGTAAGCCTAAAGCTTACAAAACAAACCAGAAAACAAACACGAGAAAGTGGTGCAATGTGTGCAAGAGAAACATCCATAACGAGGACGAATACTACTTCAAAAACAAAGGTACCAATGCTGAAAAAACTATGCAATATAAACCTAAGGGACCATGCTTTGTGTGTGGCAAAACAGGACATCAAGCCAAAGAATGCAAACACCGAAAAATATAGCCAACACATGGACATGCTCATCAAACACGAGAAAATGAAAGCGACAACGACGAACTATTGTTTACAGCCAACCAAGACAAGCAACAAATCATACATAAAGATACTTGGTTATTGGACAGCGGTGCGTCAAACCACATGACGCACCATGAGGAGCAGTTTACATACATGGATAGAAGTGTTCGAATTCCCATTCGATTGGGAAATGGAGAGTTGTTGATGACCGCTGGAAAGGGAGATATATCTGTCACAACAAAACAAGGAAGAAAGATTGTTAGAGATGTATACTTTGTTCCAAAACTAAGAGCAAATATACTAAGCATAGCACAAATGACAAGGAGGGGTTGAGACGGCAAACCCTAATTTGGGGGAAAAGAACATGACCCCTAATCTGAAAATGAGAAGAGATGGGCCGCCAGAATTAAGCCCACACGGAGCCCACTTGCAAAAGAGCCCAAACAAATTGAAGAACCAGCTGACCAGCCCAGCCCAAGTGCCATCTGAAGCCAAGAAGCCCATATTGGTGGATAATGACCTAAAACAGAATGGAGGCAAAGTCTGAAAAAATTTGCAGAGTATCAAAACGGTTTTTCAGCTATGTTTAGGCTGATTTTATGTAGAATGTAGAAAGAGACATATGAAAACAACCCTAGGCATGTGAACTATGATACTTAGGCTTTTGTATGATGCTTTTATATATATGAAATGTGAAGAGGGAGAAGATACACTCACCCAAAAACACCAACTCAGCCATATTTTCTGCAACCTAAAAACCTCAAAACTGTTTTTAGTTTCCAGCAACATAACATAAGAGCAAACAACAAATTTCAGAAAAGTTTTCCTAGTTTTGTTTGAACTATGATCATGAGAGAAGATAGATCATGAGCTTAATCAAATTCTAAGCTCATGAACAAAGGCAAAACCAACAATTGTTGTTAATATGCTCATGAATGAATTAATTGAAAATCATGAGCTCCATCATCTTGATCTTCTTAACATAGTGCAAACCAGTGTTGTAAAAGTCGCTGGGCGCTAGTCGGGCGGTCCGTCAGCGCCTAGCGACTAGTCGAATTAGTCGGTGACTAGTCGTTTTTTATTTTTTTTTATTTTTTTATTTTTTTATTTTTTATGCAATAACAAAAAAAATTATAACATAAAATATAAAGTCTTACCAAATCATAACATAAAGTTTTACCAAACCATAACATAAACAAGTTCATAAAAATAAAGTCTTAGCAAACCATAGCATAAACAAGTACACAAAAATAACAAAAACATTAAAATTTAAACATCCAATCCTTGCTCTTGAATTCCCACCTCTTCACATGGTTCGTAGTCAACGTCAAGCAAATCACAAAAACCCTCTTGCAATTCAATATCATTATCTTCAATATTCAAACTTGTAGGTGAAGCATCATCATCCATCGTATCATTGAGATCTTCTTCAAAAAGCCATGACTGAACATTGGTAGAATCACTAGCTAAGAGCACATCAACTTTTGTATTTGCAACCCTTTTACGCCTGTTGAACAACTTTGCATTGAATTGTACAAAAACTAGATCGTTAAGTCGACTAACATTAAGTCGATTCCTTTTCTTTGTATGTATCTAGAAAACAAACAAAACAACCAATTAGAATATCAATATAACTAATTAAAGAAATCAAATATGAAATTGATTGAAGTTTCGAAGCACAAACCCCTGCAAAGCTACTCCAATTCCGTTCACAACCTGATGAACTTGAAGTTAAGGCAAGAATTCGCATTGCCATACATTGTAAAATGCTTAGATGATTCCCATTCAGGACTACAAAACATCATCTTCAATTGTACTTTCTTCTCAATCAAACTTTCTAATGTAAGGAAGCATGATGCGAATCTCGTAACCCCAGGTTTCACAATATCTCTTCCATTTGTAAAGGTTCTCATCAACTCCAAAATCGTAGTATGAGCATACAAAAAAATGGTTAGTGCCTTACTTTGATCAATGATCTCCTTGTTCTCTGGCAACTTCGAAATCTCTTCAAGAATTAGATCAATAACATGAGCAGCACAACCACTCCAAAAAATGTTAGGCCTCTTTTCCTTCAAAAGCCTTTTAGCTCCCACATTATTAGTTGCATTGTCGGTTACTACTTGTACGACATTTTCCGCACCAACCTCATCAATGCATTTATCTATATACTCAAAGATATATTCACTTGTATGAGAATATTTTGAAGACTCCTTTGAAGATAAGAAAAAAGTACCTATCTTGGAGTTGACACAGAAGTTCATGATACTCCTCCTCTTTTGATCACTCCAAGCATCTGTCATCACAGAACAACCATATAAACGCCATTCTTCTTCGTGTCTCTTTAACAACTCTTTGGTCCTTTGAACGTTGTCTTTTAACAATGGCACCCTCAATTGATGTTGACTTGGAGGTACCCAACCAGGACCAAACTGTCCAAGCGCCTCAACAAACAATAGAAAGCTATCATTATTAATAGCATTCATCGCAGTACCTGATTCATACAACCACCTAGCGCAAAGTTCCCGAACATTGTATGTTCTTTCCTTGAAAAGTGTCTCATTTATATTTTGTTGTCTTGTTTTCTTGCCCAAAGAAGCCTCAGGATTGATGGGATTAGCAAATTTATCCATCGGACCAAGAAAATGAATCGTCCCCTCATTCTCCAATTCTTGCAATTCATTGAGTCCATGTTGCCCATCAATATCCACTTGTGCTCTAAACACTCTATCTTCTTGTTTCTTTTTATTTTTCTTGTCTCTTACTTCCAACACAACCTTCTTGCATTTTTTGATATCTTCTTCCGAAGCTTTAGGACAACTAGCAACATTGCCCTTGATATGACCAATATGTTCTTTCATCCTATATGCACCTCCCGACATCACTTTTCCACATAATTGGCATTTGATTTTATCGGAATTAAGCGGATCACATAAAAATCCATATTCCCATGCAATATCTTCCGAATTGCGTTTCTTCAATGTAGAAGATGTCGCTTCCATTGTAGAAATTTTAGTTGCCGATGCTGAAGATGATTCCATAAATCCTTTACAATCAAACCTACGTTAAAAACTTACGTTAAATATCGAAACAATCCATATTCACAATTGGTAATGGTGTCTTAATCTAAACAACCGAGCAATCTAAACAATCCATATTCACAATTTTAATATGAACCAGATACACAATCCATATTCACACACTATCTAAAAACAAACGTATACGGTATACTCACAGACTGTTAGGAGCGGGCGACACAGAACGACAACGAGCACGGGCGAGGCGACACAGAACGATAACAGAACGACAACGGGAGACACAGAACGACAACGGGCGGGCGGGCGAGGCGAGGCGACACAGAAGCACGGGCGACGCGACACAGAGCACAGGCCGAAAACGAAGCTCCCAACCTAAACGAAACAACCCCAAACGGCGTCATTTGGGAAAAACAAATTTAAAAAAAACGCCTGGGCGGCGATTTTTCCGTTAGTCGGCCGCCCAGGCGCCGCTTCCACCCCGATTAGTCGCCGGCCGACTAATCCAGCCGATTTTGCTGTTTTCGGGGCGGGTTCTTGCCGCCGACCGACTAGTCGGTGCCCAGGCGGCCGCCCAGGCCGCCGTTTACAACATTGGTGCAAACAGAAAAATTAAATAACTCTTTGTTCTTGTGATTCTCTCGTATGGTTTGCTTGTCTCTCTTCCTCACCGTGTTTAAGTGTTTAGCTCTCTCTGCAATGGTGTTTTCTGCAATGTGTGTAATACCATTTTACACACTTCTTTTCATATATATTCTTAGTGCATTATAAAAGGAGATTGTTCAGTATAACAACCTCTGACACCTAGGTATTAATTTGCCTAAAAATTATAGACTTAGGCTCACTCCTCTGCTGCAAATGTCTACTCAAACCTCTGATGTTTTCTGTTGCCTTCCCCTGTTTTGATTCCGTCTGACCCCTTTGTTTTTGCTGAAACATGGGCCTCATGATGTTTTGAGCTTCCGGCATAATGTGCTTCTGGGCTTGAGCTTTGTTGCTGGATCGAGACGCTCGTGGGCTTCAGGCATAAAGGCCCACTCGCTGTATCATTCTTCTTCAGTCTTCCGGGTAAGCTTCTCCAGAACCTTCTCTCGATTCCAGACTTCTCCCCTTCGTCTATCTGTCGATTTCACGCTGGACAGGGTCTTCAATCTCCCTCTTGTCCGGTCGTGGAACGACTCCGATCATGCTCCTCAGCGCACAAAACCTTCCAGTAGGTAGAGGCTTCGTAAGGACGTCCGCAAGCTGGTCCTCTACCCGAACAAAGCGTAAGTCCACCCTCCCCTCTACTTGAGCTTCGCGTACGACATGAAATTGTATCTTAATGTGCTTAGTTCTTTTGTGGTCTATCGGATTCTTTCCGATTGCTATTGCCGCCGTGCTATCATTGTAGATAGGAACACCGACTTGCATGTTAAACCCTAACTCGTTAAACAATCTAGATAACCATGCTGCATGATTTGTTGCCGCACTCAGGGCCATATATTCAGCCTCTGCAGTCGATTGTGCAACTATCGACTATTTCTGGGTTTCCCAGCTAAAAATCGCACTTCCAATCGTGAAACAAAAACCACTAGTACTTCGCATGTCTGTTAGTCTCCCAGCTAGGTCAGCGTCTGCATATCCCACGAGTTCTGAAAATTCAACCATCTGAACCTCAACCCGTAGTTCTTAGTTTTCTTTATGTATCTCATTACTCGTTTTACATTCTGTATGCTTTGTATTGTCTGTCGTGAATTGCTTATTGACAGGAAGGATGCGGCAAGTGCGAGATCCGGTCGAGTGGAAGCAAGATAGAGGATTCCACCCACCATGCTTCGGTACTCTGATTGCTCGGTAAGTTCTTCGCCGTCACTTAGTACTTTGCAGTTCAGAGTCAAGGGGGTGCTCACCCCCTTAGAGTCTAACATACCGAACTTCGAAAGAAGTTGGGTTGCCTATTTTTCTTGACTCAAAAATATGCCATCACTGAGGTTCTTAACCTCGAATCCAAGGAAAAACTTTAAAGATCCCAAGTCACTCATGTCAAACGTAGAGCTTAACTTGGTTTTAAAATCCTTAACCATCTTAAAACAATTCCCTAATAAAATTATGTCGTCAACGTATAAGCATATCACCAAGATATTACCTCCTTTAACTTGGATGTACATTGTTGCATCGCAATGACTCCTAACACATCCCTCGTGTAAGAAAAATGTGTCGATCTTACTATACCAGGCCCTCGGTGCCTGCTTCAACCCATATAAAGCTTTATTAATCCAATTATCTCGTATCCTGGTGGTTGCTCTACATACACTTCTTCTTTTATCTCCCCATTTAAAAATGCCGACTTAACATCCATTTGATGAAGCGGTCAATCTTTCTGTGCTGCCACGGCTATCAAGGTTCGTATGGTATCGTGCCTTGATACCGGGGAAAATGTTTCCCCGTAGTCTAGCCCGTAGGTTTGTGTAAACCCACGTGCCACCAACCTTGCCTTAAATTTCTGAATTTTACCTTCCTCATCCGTTTTCACCTTGAATATCCACTTCACCCCTATAACCTTCTGATGTGAGGGTCTCTCAGTTAGATACCAGGTTTGATTCTTTTGTAGCATCTGCATCTCCACGTCCATGGCCTCCTTCCAATTAGGGTGTCTTAGTGCTTCTTCATAAGACGTGGGTTCTACCACAGCTAGGTAGCAGCTCTCTTCCGGCTGCACCTCATCTGTGTCCTCCTCTATTCTGTATAGGTCACTGAGTCTGCGCGTTCTGTGAACCTCCCTAGATGATTCACTTGTGTTACCCGTACTTCCTCCTTGTGATGAAGGTGTATTTGATAGTGAGAGTTGCAAAGGAGTCACTGGTGGTGTTGTCCTACTGCCACTCTCACCCAACCGTCCAGATGAGCTACCTGCTTCAAACATCGTAGGTACTCCCTCTGGATTAGTAAACCCTTGGGAATTTAGGAAACTTACAAGTATGATAGTTTCTAGTTTTTCTGTAGTTTTCTCCCAATCCCAGCCTTTCTCCTCATCAAAAACAACGTCCCTCGACATCTCCACCTTTCCCGTTTCAATCACGTAGATCGGTACCCTTTGTTTAGGCTGCTGTAGCCCACGAAAACATAAGTCTGAGACTTGTCATCCAGTTTACCTCTCTTCTGTGTTGGAACCATCCTATAACATAGGCATCCAAACACCTCAAATGTCCAATAGAAGGCTTATGTCCACTCCAAGCCTCTAAAGGGGTTTTATCCTGCAGTGCCCTTGTAGGCAATTGGTTTTGGATGTATGCCGAAGTAAATACTCCCTCTGCCCAAAACTTATTAGGCATGTTTTTATCCTTAAGCATACTCCTCGTCATTTCCATTAGGGTGCGATTCCTTCGCTCAGCCACCCCGTTCTGTTGTGGCGTGTAAGCCACACTCAACTCTCTCATTATCCCCTTTTCAGCCAAAGAATCCGAAAACTCCTTTGAATTGAATTTTGTCCCTCTATCAGACCGTAGCTTTTTAACTTTTTTCTCCGTTTGATTCTCAACTTGAATCACAAACTTCCTAAATACCCCGAATACATCAGACTTAAGTCTTAAAAAGTATACCCAGGTCATATAAGAGTAATCATCTATAAACGTGAGCAGATAAATACTCCCATCTAACGAGGGTGTATCCATTGGTCTGTGTGGATCAACCCCAAAATATGTTTCGCCTTGTATTCTGATGCTTTCGGGAACTCTTGCCTGTTGCTTCCCCTTCACACAGGCTTCGCATATTTCTTTCACTAAGGGTACTTGTGGTAGCCCCTTCACCAAGTTACCCTTCTGCAACTTCTCCAGGTTATGTAAACCTGTGTGTCCCAACCTCTTGTGCCATAGAACAGACACTCCCAGTTTTTCTTGAGTTACTCTTGCCTCCTCTTTGACTATCCTCCATTTTAGAGGATAAGCCTTTTTAACCATAGGTGCGTCCACCACCTTGGTTCCAGCTCTATCTCGAATCAAACACTTATCTTTTGTAAATATGACTTCGTATCCATTTCTCACCATTTTCGGCACACTGAGTAAGTTTTTGTCCAACCCCGGTACTAAAAAAAGTCCTTAATGACCTTCACTACCTTCTTCGTATGAACTTGAATATTTCCTTTACAGGCAGTGGTCAAAACCTCTCCATTTCCAACCTTTATAGGTATTCTAAAGTACCTATCTAGAGTTGTGAAATACTCCTCTTGCTTGGCCATGTGATTCGTAGCCCCACTGTCGACTAACCACACATCGTCTTCAAACACCTCATGTGTTAAATGTGCTGCCGTGAATAATGAGTTTTCTTCCTCTTCTTCTTGTTGATTTAAGTGTGCTTGATTCTGTGCGGGTCGTTTGTTCTTGCATTCACGTGAAAAATGACCCAGTTTTCCACATGTGTAGCATTCTTTCTTGCTTTTGTTTTGTTTGCTTTGTTCTCCTTGGGATTGTTTGTTTCTAAAGAACACTGGTTCTCCTGATGGTTATCTTTCTTGCAAATATTGCAATACTTCTTCCCCTTAGATTTGTAGTCTCCTTTCCCAAAGGATTTCTTGTTGGACTAAGATCTGCCATGATTAACCTTAAGTCCTTCAAATTTTGCCTGAAATACACCTTCCAGACCTCCACTATGTCTGTCTTCTAGTCTCGCCTCCTGAGACTGAAGAGAAATGACAAGTTCTCCCACCGTGAGTGTGGTGAGATCCTTTGTCTGCTCAATAACCCCAATGTATGGGTCAAAACGCTCCTGTAAGGAACACAAAATCTTTGACACCGGTGTGTCCTCCTTAATTCTCGTCTCCAAATGCCCTCATTTCATTCGTCAATTATGTAACCTTATTAGCGAAATCCTTGATGCTTTCCTTCTCACCCTGTCGTAGAGTGTAGTAGTTTGCTCTCAAACGTTGGAGTTTGATCATTGTTGTCTTGGGGTCCCCTTGAAACCTCTCCTTAATGAGCTCCCAAGTAGCTTTTGACGTTTCGCACACGGATAGATGTGCTGCGAAAATCTCATCAGACACCGCACTGAACAAAAGTTGCAATGTGGTCTGATCTCTTGCTTTTGTTTCTTCCCATGTCTGCACCGCCTTCTGTAAATCCTCATCCATGGGAATATCCCCCGTAACAGGCTTCTCAGGTAGTCCTTCTGTAACTACCTTCCACAGCTGCTTAGACATAAGCAGTACCTTCATTTTTATAAGCCACAAGTTGTAGCTCTTTCCGTCGAAAATGGGTCTTTGTTGTATGTTCTGCATCTACTTTGTTGGTTGCTTGTGTTGAATGTGTTGTGCTGTCTCTTGTGCTTGAAATGGTGCTTGTGCTTGTGCTCCTCTCGGCCTTTAGATCTGAAAAGCTCTGATACCAATTGTTGTCAATATGTTCATGAATGAATTAATTGAAAATCATGAGCTCCATCATCTTGATCTTCTTAACATAGTGCAAACAGAAAAATTAAATAACACTTTGTTCTTGTGATTCTCTCGTATGGCTTGCTTGTCTCTCTTCCTCAACGTGTTTAAGTGTTTAGCTCTCTCTGCAATGGTGTTTTCTGCAATGTGTGTAATACCGTTTTACACACTTCTTTTCATATATATTCTTAGTGCATTACAAAAGGAGATTGTTCAGTATAACAACCTCCGACACCTAGGTATTAATTTGCCTAAAAATTATAGACTTAGGCTCACTCCTCTGCTGCAAATGTCTACTCAAACCTCTGATGTTTTCCGTTACCTTCCCCTGTTTTGTTTCCGTCTGAACCCTTTGTTTTTGCTTAAACATAGGCCTCGTGATGTTTTGGGCTTCCGGCATAATATGCTTCTGGGCTTGAGCTTTGTTGTTGGATCGAGACGCGCGTGGGCTTCAGGCATAAAGACCCACTCGTTGCATCATTCTTCTTCAGTCTTCCCGGGTAAGCTTCTCCAGAACCTTCTCTTGATTCCAGAACCTTCTCTTGATTCCAGACTTCTCCCCTTCGTCTCTCTGTCGATTTCACGCCGGACAGTGTCTTCACGACAATTCCCCTGAAGGCGGCGACGGAGAACAAGGCGAGAAGACTGACGAAGGAGGAGCAATTGACCTAGGGTTTCAATTTTTAATAAATAAATATTTATAATAATATCGTATTTATTAATTTTAAAATATTTATTTCTTCACAAAAGAATCTTCCACAAATATTATAGTGATATATAATATAACATATATATATATATGGGGCTATATATGCACATCATAACATCATCATGTCATATATAAATATATATTATATTCTCATGAGTTTTCAGATTTACCGGAACATTATATATATATAAAAGTAATTAATCCAATAATAACATCTCATCTCACTATGCTATTAAATGACCATAAATAAGAGTTAATGACAAAGTTTAAAGAGACCTTAAGGTATCAACTAAAACCAATTTTAACATATGGACAAATTGTGTGTTATATAATCAAGAGTGATTTAAGAGTATGGATATAAAATTTTAGATTTCATAACATAACAATTGTAACAAACTTTGTTTATAAACAAATTTAATATACTTCCAAATTCATCATGCAATTATAGAAAAACCAATTAGATATTTAATTCATATTTATACTCATAGCTAATATACGTATAAATATTATTAATATGGTTTTCAATCTTAGGATATGGTTTCCAATCTTGGGACCTCATAGCTATCTAAGACCTCCAAGCAGATGAATTCTATCAAATTGATTCAATAGATACAACATTGAATATGTTGATGGTAATAAAACACATGTAAAGTAATTCATGTGAAAATTATTTTTACAATATTTTTCACAATAACATTTAAACAAAATATATTGGCGTAAATACTTATGAAGAATATTATTATGGTCACTACTAATTTAAATCCCAAATTGATCTACATTGATTACTATATCATATAAACTATTATATACAAATATATACTTATATATCATACAAAATAACATTGCTATTAATTTTGATTTGGTCTATTATAATTCTGTGCTTTGAGACATATGGTCAATTTGATAATTATAAAATTAAACAACATTATACAAAACAAAAGATAATCAAATATATTAAACTAAATTATTTTTTAATACCAATATAAAATAAATATATGATTAACAGTAAATATTTAAAGAGAACATACACACGTTTTTATACCATTATCGAAACTTAACCAATATAAATTCTAACGTTTTATCCAACCCCTTTAAACTTTCTTTGTAGCTGATATATTTAGTTGTATTGGTTATTTCATATAATTTATATAATATAAATAATAATTTAATAAAATATATTTTTATATATTAAACTAATAAGTAAATCTAACATTATAATATTTCACAATTTGATATTTTTGAAAAAAGATATTAGCCAATCAAGTTACTATATTTGTTTCCACGATAAAAAATATTAATTTAAAAATCACATTCATTTACCGGCAAGAATATCAAAAGACATATCAAATAATATAATAATATTGAAAATACATCAAACTACAAATGTTATATAAATATATATATAAGCATATTAATCTACAATGAGTTTTACAATGAATTGTAATATGGTCAAACTACATTTAACCACCAAAAATCTATTAACCACATTGAAAATAATAATGTTAGCATATTAAGATAACAACGTTAGCATAAAGGTGGAAGGCGAAGAAGGCCTCCTTTCGGGCGGGGGGGGGGGGGGCGGGGTCTTTAGGGAGACTAGAAACCGGACCATCCATTCTCTTTCTAATCGAGCTACGAGCACGAGTAGGTAGGCGGCTTGGGAGGGGTCAGGTGACCTCCACCGAGTTGGTGGCAAACTGGGCTTTTTCCTTGATGAAAGCATCCATACCGGACCAGATCGGAATAAAGTTATATATATTCTCATTATAAGAAGGGGTCATTCGCGATAGACCCACTTGAATAAGGTCATATCAAATAATATTAAAAATTAATTGACAAATTAAACCACATTAATCACTCGTAATTTAATCATAATTTGACGCATTTTATGTTTATTTTAAATCCAATACTAACATTCTCTTTTGACTTGCTCTGCAACAACAACATAAAAACCATTATCAATTTTCATTAAGACAGAAATCAAACAACCTTACACCCACTTTTATTCTAAATAGATCGGTGATAACACTGAAAATGTATCGATTTTAGGTTAGGTTTTAGTGTCATTTTCGCATATATTTTATAGATAGATTTACATATCCGATACGATTATGCGTTACATACACCCGTTTTGTTGGTTTGTAGGTTTTTAGGCGACAAGCCCTAAATGAGCTTAAATAGACGAATTCATGAACAAAACCACGCACTTTGAAGATAAATCCACTCAGAGCCAAGATCAAGCCTTAGAACCCAAAGGAACACCCGAGCAACGAGCGGAAAAGAGGAAATTCAAGACTTCAAGGGTGCCCGGTCGGGCACCATAGTCCACCCGCTCGGGTAAAACCTACGGGGTTTTATCCGCACACCTTGCACGATCCGGGCACGACGCCAACGAGATCGGGTAGTCTTACCCGATCAGGCGCAAGACAGATACCCGCTCCGGCGTTAATTCATCCCAAAATTCCCCGAGAGTTTGCACGACTCGGGCCGCTCAACCACGCGATTGGGTACTGATGCCCAATCGGGCATGAAGAAGCACACGACCAGGCGCGCCTCTGCACGACCGGGTAGAAGTGGTGCCCGAGGGGCCGCGTATTTCGCAACAACCTAGATCTTGCATTCAAACGACCTATTTTATAGACCATAAGAGATCTAGAGCAAAGGGGGCGACGTACAGGGCAAGGAAAGGCTTGGAAAACATCTGGAAAGGCTCGGGAGACGCTGGAGAAAAAGAGAAGCATCAATCCTCACATCATAGGGAAGGTCGAGGCATCGAGTTCTCTAGAGTCTATCATGTTTAGGATTGTGTTATCTTTGTTATCTGTATTCTCCATGAGAGAGTAGGTTCCCAACTATGGGTTAGGGATATCGGATTGTAACGGATGAACAATGTTATGCGTTAATGCTTAGATCTATTGATTTATTCTTGATATTTGGTTCTACACTTAACATTATCATTCTTATACTAGTGCTGCCCGCTCAGTAACATAGGAATTCAGACTTTGCTGGAAGGTTAAAGGATGACTCCGGACCTGTTAAGTTGTAGGTTAAGTTCGGCTAATGAGAATCTGACTGGTTGGTTAGTCGACTTAGGAATTAGGATTGCGTTCGTAAAGCTGCCATGGTATGGGTTAATTACTGCTGGAAGGTAGGGTTGCACGTACTCATGGTTAAGAGGTTTAGGCGCGGAAGAATCACTCATCACCTTAGGGCATGAATTTCCCGTTGTCAAGATAATTCGATAGGTTTATGATCTTTAGTTTTTTCATCCATAGGATTCCCGGTATCCCGACGCCCGTAGTGTTCGTCATATCCGAGTTTACCCCAACCTAGTATCGTTGTCACCACTTAGGTTAGTTTTTAGATATTTAGGATCACACCTTCATCTATCTCCATTCGTCTTAGTTTAGTTTTATTCTTAGTTTTTGGCTGCTTTAATCCCTAGAGATCAACCATGGTACTACACGATTTGTATACTTTTGGTGAAGTGGTCTAGGAAAATATATAACTCGTGTCTCCACACATCAATCTGTAGAAATCAAACAAATTTATACCTGCCTATATTCCAAGTGGATCGATCATAGTATGCATCGCATATCATAGCAAGTTATTTACGTTATTGGAAGGTAAAAAATGTCAAGAAGAGTGACCAACTTATGTCATTGATTTTATTTTCATCGATAAAAAATATAAGAATCACGAATTCTAGATTCTGATTGAATTACCTGAGAAAAACATTATTTTGTTATTTTAAGTTACTAGAACTTAATTATGTTATATGTGTGTGCATGTGTGTACGCGTGTGTGTGTGTGAGTGAGTGTGCGTGCATGCAGTCTAATTTTGGGGTTTGAGATATATTTCAATACATGTAATTGTGCTAAAATATGTATCGATCGATAGGGACATTAAAATATCATTATAACCAAAAAATAAGAGAAAAAAGAGGAAACACGTCTATAAACATGGAAGAATACATGCTACGCTACTGTAAGAAATGAGTGGTCAACAAAACATACATGTATAATCAATTGAAGATTAACCTTTGATGAATATGGTGAAAGGTAATATATGTGTAACATTTTATGCTATTATAAGCTAATAAATAGAAGGATGCATTGTCATGCATATACTTTTAGCTCAAAAAGAAACTTACGCATAGCTCGAAAATGTTTTTAAAAGAAATGCATGCCTACTTTGTTGTAAGAAATGAATACATGTGAACACGTACGTACATATAAAATTGAATTGTAGATTAACCTATTATTAATATGGTGAAAACCAACATATGTCTCCCTACACTATTATTGGATAAACCAATGTGCATATAGTATCTTATTCATCAAACGACAAAAGAATATGAAAAACCAATGTAAAAGAGAAATTTGCCTACAAGCAATGCACTTATTTATCTTAACAATGACCAAAACAACATGAGCAAATAAGAAAATTTAGTAGACATATAAAGTAGAAGGAAAAACAACAATAGTGACATATGGCTTTTCCAAGTGTAATTGCAAAAGAGGTTCCATTGTGTTTTTATATACAAATTAGACCTTTCATATAGCATATCAGAGAATCCTATATGCAACTTAGTGATACCAAGACAAAAATTAATTAAACAGAAAGGTTGAATGTGATAGAATAGATCTCAAACAACATATAAAAAAAGAAACAAGAGCCAAGGAAACCAATACATGAAATCTACAAAGGTAAAAATGTAATCCAATTCATCCAAGACTTACAACTTTATCCAAGGGATCATAAAATATTCCAACCTAGAAAGGAATTGTATAAATAAGAATAGATTTATGAAATATGACATGACGAAAAGAAACAAAATATATGATCTTCTATATGTATACACTACAAGAAATTTGGTAATTAGGGACTGCATTTCCAGTCCCTAATCCGTCGGGAAAGGGAATTCGGGACGGGCAGTAGCTAGGAACGGTCTACCAAGAATAATAGGTATCCTAGCATCTTCCTTTATTTCAAGTACAACAAAATCAGTGAGAATAAAGAGATTACCTACCTTGGTGGGAACGTTTTCAACAATTCCCACCGGATACGTCCGCAAATGCAGACGGCAAAAAGAGTTCGCAATTCGTCGGCAATTTCTGACGGTAAAGGAAGTCGCGACCCGTAGGGAAATTTCCGGACGGCTCGTGTACCCATCCGGAAATTTTAAAAATTTAAAAAAAATAAAAAAAAATTAAATTATAATTAAAAATTAAAATTAATTAAAATGTTTTTAACAATATTAAAATTAAATATTTACAAATTAGCGGGTGGCAAATCGGAATCATCGTCGTCGTCGTTGTTTTCGGCCATATCCCAATTAATATTGGGCATGTGTTGTTTCATCATCTTAAGCCATTGCTGACGTTCCCTTCTTGAACGTTCAGCTTCTCTTGTTGCCCGTTCAGCTGCCCGTTCAGCTTCTGTTCGCAGAGCGTTAAATGATGCATTTTGTTGTTCTAATTGTACAATTTTCTCTTGCATCTGCGAGATCGTATCCCGAAATTCTTGGGTCGCGACTTTTTCTTTACCTTTGGAGGAACTCGCATGTTTCGATGCCATTTCTCCAAGGCCAAATAGGCGACCTTTGTAAGGTGTTACATGCTGCAAAAAATATTGAAATTTAAGTTAAATTTGTATTATTATAACAAAAAATTTATTGTGATATTATATTAAATATTACCTCGAAATAAATCTCGTTGTATTCCTCTGGTGTAAGAGTGGGTTGCGTCCCATCTTCTCTAGGCGGGATTTGGGACACTCGTTGTGATGCCATGTTCACAACATCGTCATGAATCTGTTTTGCTCTGGCATCTACCCACGAACCGTCGGATTTTTTCTTATGTGTACGTTCCAACAAATCAACGTACGACGGCTCACAACCCATCTCTTTCGCCTAAAACAAAGTTACAAATCATTTTATACATATTTATAAGATTTAATTCATAATAAAACTTTGAAAAATTTTAAATCTTACCATATCTTTATAAACCTCCGCGAATGAACGGGAACCAGCAGTATGCGCACTTATCCCATATCCCGCTCTATCAGAACGACGGGATCGACTAGCGCGCTCGCTTTTCTCCTTAAATTGAGGAGTGTCCCAATAAGCAAGCAGCTGTTCCCAGACATTATCAGGGACCCAAACGGGTTTGACATCCTTTACTTCCCAATCAGTATGCATTTCGTACATAAGATTTTTCAATCGTTTTGCCCCATGCTTCTGAAATTCGGACTTCACTCGTCCGGTTATTGCAGGATCCCAATAAAATCTTTGCTGCAAAATAATGACTTAATTATTTGGTTTAATATTATTTTAAGATTAAAATTTATAATAAAATTAATACTTAAAAAAATATACCACGAACGCTTTCCACCATCGTTCCTTTACTTCGGGATCAGTTCGGGTCCAATTATAAGAAAATCGATCATAATCGGCTTTAATTATTGTGGTGATATGCCGATTAAGTTGCCTCCGACCAAACCTAAAAATAAAAATATATTAAGACTTAATAATTAATTATAAACATAATTAATTAAAATTATGTTTTATATATATATACCAAAGTTCTTCGGAATCTGAATCCGGATCTAAATGAGGAAGTCTCCGTCTTTCCTCGTCCATTGCTAGAAGCTCCTCCACTGTGGGTTCCGGACGACTTAGGGACCGACCGACAGTCCCCAAATTTAGGGACGGATTTGGGACTGTTTTATTAATCCGTCTGGAATTAGTCCCTAATCCGTCCCTAAATTTAGGGACGGATGCTTCAGTCCGCAAATGCAGTCCCGAAATCC
>CM071868.1:30160140-30231643 GCA_036759665.1 Gynandropsis gynandra | reverse complement strand
TATATATATATATATCTATATATTAAATAAATTATCTATTTAGTACTTACGGATACAAATACTTACGAATAGTTGACTATACTATTTGTATTTGTATTTGTCAAATATCTAAATTCTGGTATTTGTATTTGTATTTGTTCATATAGATCTTTGTTTTTTCGGATTGAATACGGTTCGAATACGAATCGGATACGAATACTTCGGATATTTTGCCCAACCCTACCATACAGCAAGTCTTCAAAAACGATATTTATTAAAAGATGGAGACGTGTTATATACGTGTATATATATATATTTGGAATCGTTTCTATTTTTGTTTATTATAACATATATTTTACTGTATTGAACCAGCTCTTCAGGCGTAGTGTTAAAATTTTTTTAGTTATGATTTTAAAATATAAGTGAAGTGAAATAGATGTATTTATCTTGTTTGTTTGGACTTTTATATAAATTGAAAATACAGATAATTGGTATTTGTGCAAAACAATCAACTACTCGGATTAGGACTGGCAAAATATTCGAAGTATTCGTATCCGATTCGTATTCGAACCGAAAATTCAAATATCCGTTGATACAAATACAAATACAAATATAGAAATCAGATATTCGATAAATACAAATACAAATACAAATAGTAGACTCAATTATCTGAACTATTCGTATCCGTAAATATTAAATAGAAAATTTAGTTAATATATAGATACATATATAACAATAACAATTTTAATGATCAAATTGGAAAAAACATTATTAATCTTATTTAAATATTTATTATATATATATAGGTAAATATGTAATATATTTATGATTTGAGGACTAAAATATCAAATACTTTAAAATTACTAATATTGTTGAAGATTTAATTTATACTAACATTATTAATCTTATTTAAATATTTATTATATATATATAGGTAAATATGTAATATATTTATGATTTGAGGACTAAAATATCAAATACTTTAAAATTACTAATATTGTTGAAGATTTAATTTATACTCAAGATTGGTTCTAATCCAAATGGATTGGATAATGTTATAGACGCATTGCAATATATTAAAAAAAATACAAAGCTCACTAAATATATAACTTTTTGCGAATTTTATTTAGTGTATAATCTAACAATTGTTTCATTGTTTAAGGTGAATTGACGATATTCGTAGAATCATCCACGAAACTAAATTTAGATTACTGGTGTAGAGATGAATACGAAAATTTTGTGTTTTGTTTTATTTATATTATATATATTTGCATCTTTGTACGATTTGAAATTTCAATTTTAGATTATATTTGACGATTATTAGTTTTTTTATTAAAACGTTAAAAATATTAGATTCAAATACGAATATCCGTATATCCGTATATTCGACAAATATTCGTATTTACAAATATCCAAATCTACAAATACAAATATTAAATTTGGATATTCACCGAATACAAATACAAATTATCCGATATACACAAATATTCGTTATTTGTCCAGGCCTAAATCGGATCATCCAATTTTTTTTTCTAATCTATTTGGAAATACAAGATATTATAAACAATTTTTTAAACCTGTATTCTATTTATTTACATATTGTTTTCTTAGCTTAAAATTTAAGAAAAAAAACTAAAACATTTAAAATAACTTCTCATGCAAAAGCAACAAAGAGAAAGCTAAACTCTGCAAAGCGATTTCATCAAACTTCCAAAGAGAAGCCATAAACAACAGAGAGAAACCAAGAGAGCTAAGTGTGAAGCTTTTGGCAAGAGCTAAGAGACATCATTCATATCTACAAAGGGAATGAAACAGATTCAAGATTGTGTAAGTAGATGCGTAACACACCGAAATCTTAGGGTGTCAAGCAGTCGAGGGCATCGATGTCGATACCACGACGTACGATAGGTGCTGAAATCCTTCCTGGATTTTCGCAATCGCTGTGGTTTTGTCTGACTGAAGACGTTCTGTGAAGCTGATCTTTTTGGCCACGACTGTTGATGCTTTCGAATGTTCGTCCTCGGATTCGCCTGCAATACCTTTAGCGGCATGTAAATATGCTTCGCTTACATCCGATATGCCTGTTACACAAAAATACGGTGTTACACCGAGCGTCAACTTTTGATGGGTTCATCCAGATATCTGCTTCTTTCATATCCTAAAATCCAGAGTTTATGCAGCAATCTAATCGATTTTGCGTATAGAAAACAATTGGTGAAAATGGAACAAAAACCGAGACTCCAGATCATTTACACAACTAAAGTCTATACTATGGAAGTCACTCAGACAAAAACTCAAAACGTAAAGGGAGAGTTTTAGTCCAAATACTGAAAAGGGATCAGTCTACCTAAATGTTAAGCACACTCACTAAAATGCCAACTTTTCCCGAGTCACATCTGTCCCCCCGGGGCTTTCTCGATGTCAATGGTTAAAACCGGGTATATATTTCCCCATTTTCATAGTAACCTTTAGAGAGGATATCTATCTTTGAATGTCTATTATGACAGACAGGGTTTCAATGTGAATTTCACAACAATTTATAAGCCGAAAGAATAGGAGTAGATGTGGACCAACCTGTTATAAAACTGTCTGCAACGGCTTCAACATATCCGGTTATTGATTTAGCCTTGCCCCTGATCATTTTTGCTTTCTCAGTTGGATCCTCTGGCCACTGGATTTTTATGGCCTCCGAGTCTTCATCCTCAACCTTGTTGACGTGGGATATGATGGACTTACCCAGAACGAGCAGATGAGTGACTGCAAAACAACACATCTCCGAAAGTCTCTGCAGAATGAGATTCAATCTTTAGTCGGTGGATTCTTGTTAATGCCAATGGATTTTCACAAAGATTAGAATTTCAAAATATGAGGGGAAAGGTAGAAAGGAAGAAATTCTCTTCGCACATGAACTCCTTCTGAGTGAAGAGAGTCAAGCCTGCCGCCAGTCCTCTGAATCATATCGTTTATGTTGTTCAGTCCAGCTAAGGCATTTGTGAACCTGGAAAATGTCCACAAGTGAACCGATATTTAAAAAAGGCATATATTTTAACAAACAATGCGTTAAAACTAATGACAATTGATGAAGCTAATAGAACCACAAAAACTGGGAGTCATATATTATGATTGATGATGAACCATAAAACTAATGGCATTTGGAGTCATATAATATGATTTTACGTAGATGTCAAGTTTATAATCTCTATCCGTATCATTTGTATGCAACTAATCTAATATCAGAGAGAGTGGGGTTAAGTATAAATTTCAGGAGGATTATTGTCTCTTTCCTGAGGCTTAGCTGCTGCATATTTAGAGGATTTCCATGAGAAAGGACACAGCTAGGAGACTAAAAAGTAAAGCTAAATGTAGATTCAGTACACTAAGATGAATGGTTTTAGAGATTACCCAGCAGCCATATCAGCAGCTTTACCGACACTTGAGTCACGCAGATTCTTCATTTCATTATCACCAGTTTCTGATTCGCTCTCTATCTTCTTCCCTTTGTCAGACTCTGCATTGCTTCCACCAATTCCATCAGAGAAGCTTAAAATTTGCTGGATCTCCTTAAGCTTTCCATCATACAGAGATTTCTGATCTGGTGATAATTTCACCTTTCTGCGGTTGAACAACAGAGCATAGTGGCTTGACAATGCCTCCAATTCCTGAAAACAGTATGCATACAGAATTAAGGGAAATACATGGTTTATCCGAGAGAATCGATTACAGGTTTCTTTCACAGATAAGGTCACCTCAAGCTGTTCCGGACCTCCATAAATATAAAAGCATCGATCAAATGTCACTTCCTCGTGTAGCTGATCCTCTCTGTCCAGGCCTTCCTTATTCTTTCCAACATCCATACCAGTCTCTGTGATCAATAAATCAATAGTCTCCTTGCCGACGTATTCAAGTACTTGCATACCCTTCGCTGTTAAAGCTTTTCCTGTCTGCAAAACAATAGTGTAGACTAAGTGAAATTCAATACTACAGAACGAACAGAAGATGATATAAACTACACAAACCTCCAGTAAAGACGGTGCAACAGATCCAGCTGCGCGAGGCGAATCACCTTGCTGAATACTGTTTTCAAGTCTGCAAAATAAACGATAAGCTGTCAAGAACTGAATCTTTCACACAAGCCACAGCACGCAGATATCATCTGAGTGTGTAAACGGTGACTTGATCCACTTCCCAGTTACAATCCCAAATGAAGAATCCTTAAAACATCTGGGTAAGAATGTATTTTCAAATTCAGTAAATCATACATCAAATGGTGTATAGAATCTGTTCAAAATCACATATGGAGTCATGACCAAGCAATAGAAAATTGAAAAAGAGTGGCAATTCACCATGAAAAAAAAACATTAACAGTAACTAAACCGAGTCTACTCAAGATTTTGCCTTGCCAGCCACCTAAGACATGCCCAGAACTTATTTTGGGCAGCAGAGGATGCTGCTCAGCATTTGTTTCATCAATCTGAGGTGTTCAGACTTTCCTTCCCCAACAACATTAATATAGTTAGTTCTGTTAAATCAAAATTTCCATCTCAAACACAGTGTTCCCTTTGCCATCACATAAAGTAAGTGCTCTTTAAAGATATTGTCTACACAAAATAGATGATATATATAATGATTCGCCAAAGGCAAAGTTTTCAAGGCAATCATGACCATCAGAAAACAATGGAAAGTTAACATACTTCTGCACCAAACTTGTGCCCCCCTTCCACGCATTTCCTAAAGCCTGCCAGGCTCCAGAAGTGAAAGTCTCAACAGAATTATCGAGAACCTTCAAACCCTGCAGCAATAAGATATGAATACTATGCAACTTGCAAAGTGTAAGCAAATGGGCAAAATGAGCTTGTGCCAAACATAAATTAGCGAAATGCAGAAATTTGGCAACCAAAGAAATGGGTATGGACCAAACAGAGTGACCTCTCCGATTTAAAAACCACAACTGGTATTACTTGTACATAAGAATCAAGAAAACCTACCTGACTAAGGAGGGTATCTTCGCTTGCGTTCTCCAATTTATCCAGAGCAGACTTCCGTACCTTCTCCTTCTCATCATCGCTTTCCTGCTCCTTGTTATGTTCCTCAGTTTTTTCTTCTTCCTTGATAGCTGATTCTGAGTCCTCATCATCCTCTTGCAAATCTGCAATGCTTTTTGCTGCCTTCTCTGCCACTGCAGCAGCCTACAGGAGCAAAGCAGGGACTCTCATTAAGGTGCCCGGCCTTTATGAGTCAAAATACTAAAAAATTGGAGACAAAAATAGGATCGTGATATTACATATCGATTACTACTTCTAAGGAAAAAAACAAAAAGCTTGCATAAATGCTCTACTACTGAAACTAGGAGCAGAGGAGGATCAAGGACGCACAGGAGCAGAACGAGCATACAATTTACTTAAAGTGGTTCAAGCATTCGCTTATCTGCACAGTGACATAGAGGAGAGGATCTTTCAGTTACTAAACAAGTTTCGAGTGAGAAATTATTTCAACTCTCCAGTTATTCTCTCACAAAAAACCTAAACACTTTGTACTTGAATAAACAAAATCTCCACGAAAACCCGGTGCACTGTGCATCTATAACTAACTGTAACATATATAACTACAGAACCATATGAATTTCGTTTAGTCCACATCATGTTTCTCGTCACAGTGGGTAAAAACCCACACGGCAAAAACCATGTAACCGTAAAAAGTTGCAGTTCAGAAGCATGAGCCCGTAAAATATGGCTGGCAAAATAAAGCAACTTTTGTAAACTAAATATGAAATACTTGTCAATACTTAGTTTTCTCAAACATTCATGACCTTGGGCGTCGATCCCCGCAACACTTTGGTGTTTGCACATACAAATTTGATCAAAGATCAACAAAACCTAGGTACCGAATACAAAAATCTAGTAAAAGACACTAGGTAAGAAAGCTTAGATCCGACATCCCAGCATTTCCACAGAATCCCTATTAAGCAATAGATAGAGAAAATAGGGATCGAATGAAGAGTTTGAATCATACATTACGAGAAATCTCCTCTGCAGCTTTTTGAAGATCCGACAGAACGGAGAAGGCGGAAAACCCCCAGCCCCAACCTCCGGAATTCTTCGGTGGCTCCTCCTCCGCCGCTGCATCCGATCTGTCTTTGTCGGATTCTTCTCCTCCAACAGGTTCTTCTTTCGGGGATGATTTCTCAGCCTTGTCGAGAAGACTTTCTTCCTCCATCGTCCGTGGGTTACAAAAGAGATCGATGAGAACAGAGCAAAAGAAAAAAATGTAGAAAAAGAAGCCAAAGACAAAGAGGTTCGAACTGTATTTTCAGTTAGCCGAGAGCTCTCAGAAATGACCGGAAGACAGTGCTAAAATGCTTCAACGTGCAGCAAAATCATCTATCAGATAAAAACGTCGTCGTTCGATGACTTCCAATCTCTTTTAAATTTTCATTCCAAAAAAATATTTTTTCGTGTGACCGGGTTAATATATATATATAGACATATGATATAGATATATACATGTAAATATGTTGATAAATGCAAGATATACGTGTATATTAATAACATCATATATGATATGTATATATATAATATATGATATGTATAATAAATATATGATATATATAATATCATATTATAAATATATTTTGTATATGATATATCCGATGGAGAAAAATATAGAAAATTTATCTAGATCTTGAATATGAGAGAACGAAGAGATTATGAAAGAATAAGAGAGTTTTAGAATTTGTAAGTTGTGTCTTGAAATAAATGGTTACATTGTCTATTTATAAAAAAATAAATATGTCTCTTTTCAAATTTAAAAATCATAAATTCATTATGACTTTTTTATAAAAGAATCATAAATTCACTACGATCATTCGTAAAAGTATTAGACAATCACAATTTTATATGATTATAATTTTATTATAATTATAATACTCCTCCTTGAATATCGATTGACTGCCTCGTTAAAAACCTTATCATGGAAAAACTCATTGGGATAAAAAACATGATGGGAAAAAAGAATGCAACCATATTTTTGGTCCGAGTATATCTTTATTTTCTTCACAAAGACGAAATAGATACTTTTCAACATTTAAAGATCTACATACCATTGGAGTGCTTAATGGATTAGATTTATCCATGTTAACGTGTTTTAATACTATCTTTGTATAATTTGATTGATGTACAAATATATCATTCTTTAAATGTTCTATCTGTAAACCAAGACAAAATTTTATTTGTCCAAGGTCTTTCATTTCAAATTCAACTTTTAGATAATTTCGAGCATTTTCAATCTCTTTTGAGGTCTCAATTATATTCAGATCATCAACATAAACAACTATAATCACAAAATCACTTGTTGTTTTCTGAATAAATACACAAAGACAAATAGGGTTATTTACAAATCCCCTTTTTAATATATATTCACTTAGACGATTGTACTATATACGTCCAGATTGTTTCAATCCATATAAAGATCGTTGTAGTTTGATTGCACACATTTCTTTAGGCTTTGACTTTGATGTTTTCGGTATTCTTAATCCTTGAGGAATTTTTATGTATATATCATTATCCAAAGATCCATATAGGTATGTCACAACCACATCCATAATGTACATATCTAAATTTTTGGATGCAGTTAAACTCATCAAGTATCTAAACGTGATTGCATCCATAACAGGGCAATATGTTTCTTCATAATCAATTCTAGGTCTTTGAGAAAACCCTTGTGCGACAAGACTTGCCTTATATCTTGTGACCTCATTGTTTTCATTTCTCTTTCGTACAAAAACTCATTTACATCCAACTGGTTTAATATCATCAGGAGTTTGAACGATGGGTCCAAATACTTTTCTTTTATTCAATGAGTCTAATTATATTTGCATGGCTTCTTTCCATTTTATCCAATCATGTCTCTTATGACATTCTGACATTCACATTGGTTCTGGATCTCCATTATCATTTTGAATTTCCTTGGATATAGAGAATGAGAATATTTCATCATTATCATTGATTTCATCTCTTCTTATGATTTTTTCATCATAGATATAGTTAATAGAAATTTTATTATTCTCTGTATGCTCATGATTATTTTCATCACTTTCTTTATGAAGATTATCTTCCTCATGTGTTTCTTTTGGAATGTTCTCTATGATTTTAGAACTGATATCTTTATCAAACTTCTTTCTTTTTCGAGGATTTTTATCTTTAGAACCAAGTGGTCTTCCACGCTTTAACCGTGTTGTAGACTCATTTGAAATTCTTTCACTCCCATGATCTTTTGGTATTTCTATTCGAGCAGGTGCATTTGCAGCCACTATATATGATTTTGTAACCCGTGATGTATCATTGAACCCATCTGGAAGTTGATTTGCAATATTCTGCAAATGTATGATCTTTTGCACTTCCAAATTGCATTGTTTTGTAGGAGGATCAAGATATAATAATGATTGTGTTTTTCATGTTAAATCTTGTGAGGTTTGTTTTATTCCTCCTCCTAACGCTGGAAATTCATTCTCATTAAAATGACAATCAGCAAAATGAGCTGTGAACATGTCACCCATTTGTGGTTCAAGATATCTAATGATGGCTTGTGACTTATATCCAACATAAATTCTCAATCTTCATTGTGGGCCCGTTTTGTCCGTTGCGAAGGAACAATCGGAACATATACCACACAACCAAATACTCGAAGATGAGATATATTTGGTTACTAACCATTTGCTAATCTCAATGGAGAATATTTATGATAAGCACTTGAACTTATTTGAATTAGTGATGCAACATGTGAAATGGCATGTCCCCAAGCAGAAACTGAGAGTTTTGTTCTCATTAATAATGGTCGAGCAATAAGTTGGAGACGTTTAATTAACGACTTAGCCATACCATTTAGTGTATGAACATGTGGTACGAGATGTTCAATTTCAATACCAATCGATGTACAATAATCATTGAAAGTTTGGGAAGTGAATTCACCAGCGTTATCAAGCCTCACTTTCTTAATAGGGTAATCGGGGAATTGAGCTCATAATTTTGTTATTTGAGTAAGAAACCTCGCAAATGCAACATTACGGATTGATAACGCATTGATTAATACCATAAAGTATCGAAATGGTCCACTTTATGGATGAATTGGTCCACATATATCCCAATGTATTCGTTCTAAAAACGATGGCGATTCATGCCCAACTTTGACCGATGATGGTCTTATTATCAATTTGCCTTGAGAACAAGCAGTACATATTTCATGAGATTGAAATATCTTTTCATTTTTTTAATGGATGACCATTTGAGTTTCAATGATTCTCCGCATCATTATTGACCTAGGATGCCCCAAACGATCATGCCAAATCTTAAACACATCTTTATACTTTGGATTGAAGGTGGCATATGATTCAACCACTCTTATCCTTGTGAAATATAATCCAGAGGATAAAGCTGGTAATTTTTTCACAATATGTTTATTTCTAGAAACCATTGTCGTGATATAAAGATATTCACGATTTTCATCATTCATTGTTTCAACATGATATCCATTTTGATGAATATCTTTGAAATTCAATAAGTTTCTTTGGGATTGTGGAGAGAATAATGCATCTTGTATAATAAATTTTGTCCCACCTGAGATTATAAAATCTGCTTATCCACATCTCTCAATTATTTTTGCACTTCCAGATATCGTATCGACATTGGATTCATGTAATCTCATCTTGGAGAAATACTTTTTATCTTTTAATATTGTGTACGTTGTAGCACAATCCGCTAGACATGTATCTCCATTGTTGATATTTGATCGTAACATCTTTATGTTACTTTGATTCGATAAATATAGTGATGAACCTGAAATATATGAAAATTATAGTTGCATATAATGTAAAAAAATTTAACAAAATAAAAACTTAAAATTAAACACCGAAAGAAAATTACATTTGAAATTAAAATAACAAGCTAAACTTAAAAATACAAAATGAAAAAGAATACATGTCGATATCATTCATTATTATTGTGGTCCACGAAATCTGCAATGTCGAAATGAATTCCACCCTTGTCATCATTAAGGAAATATCGAGATCATCAGACACAAAGTTCATTTGAACATTTTTACCTTTATCTTTTTGTGACTATTGATATAAATCAACAAAATGTCTCGGTGTACAACACACTTGAGACCAGTGTCCACTCATACCACACCAATAATATATTGCATCTTTTCTCTTTTTAGTCACATTTTCATTTAGTCATTCAATGATCCTTCCTTTTATTATCTCCATGATGTAAATTGTTTGGTGGAATACTTCAGCCTCTTCTTCTACCGTATCCATGACCACGACTGCGACCACGTCCACGACCACGTATATATCTATGTCCATGACCTTGCCAGTGGTTATAATTCGATGAAGTCACGTTCGTTTCATAGAACAGTGCAAAACCACTAGGACGAGCATGATGATTTTTCATTAATAGCTCGTTTTGTTGTTCTGCAACGAGGAGAAACTACAATAACTCGCGATAGGTTTTGAAATCTTTTGCGCAATATTGTTGTTGTAAAATGACATTATCAACATGGAATGTAGATAATGTCTTCTCCAATTTATCGTAATCACTTATCTTTTCTCCACATAGTCCATTCTGGAGATTATTTTGAACATCGCAGAATGATATTCATCCACGGATTTAAAATCCTGGAATCTCAATTTCAGCCAGTCATTCTTTGACTTTGGAAGGATCATATGTTTTTTGTGATCAAATCGATCTTTAAGAGATTCCCACAAATCTGTGGGATCTTCTTTTGTTCGATATTCATTTTTAACCCATCGACAATATGATGGCGTAAAAATATCATGATTTTTGCATTTTTTTCATCTGAGGAATTATTATCTTTATCAATAGTGGAAATGCGATGTTTCCCTTTTAGATGCATTTTCGCATCAAAGGCCCATGTCATGTAATTTTTCCAAATGCATCAAGTGCTGGGATTTTGAGATTCACCAGGATTGACATGATAATTAGATTCAAAAATAAAATTTAAGTTATTCATTATCATAATAATATTTAGAATATGATATAAGAATAAATATATTAATAAAACCATAAACTCCTATTCTCCTTCATCTTTATCTACTTTGCTTATTTCCCCTAATGTTTCGCATTCATCTTATTCTCCCTCATATTTCGGTCAACATCCTATTTTTTCTCATGTTTAAAAATTATGTCTATAACTCCCTCCGTTTAAATTTCTTTTAAATCTTTCAACTTCAACCCGATTTTACTCAATTTTGATACGGTTTAGATTCAATTTTAACCAGAACTTGAAATCAATTTTGACCCATTTTAGGCTCAATTTTGACTAGGATTTAGGTCCAATTTTGACTTGGTTTATACTTAATTTTGACCATAATTTGAACCCAACTTTAATCAAAATTTGAATCCAATTTTAATTTTTACCCATTAAATTTCGAATCAATATGAAATTTTAACCGAACTAAATCTTAATTAAAAAAATGATTCTTATCGAAATTACACTGAAATCGTAATAAAACCCGAATTAATATGAACTTTCATCCGAACTAAACCGATTAATCCGATTAAAACCCGAATCAATATGAAATTTGAACCGCACTAATCCGAAATTTAAACAATAAAATTATTTTCCATTTATTAGAATTAGACCCAAATTTATTCAAATTACAACTCGAATTTCGGTGTGATTTTGAGTGATTCGGTTTTTAATCGAGTGAAAATAAAAACCGAATTAAATTTACCGAATTCGGGTGAAAATTGCACTAAATCTTGATCCAATTTTGATTTTTACTTGATTAAAATCCAAATCACTTAAAGTTGTATCAAAATTATATCTAATTCGAGTCAAAATTATATATCAAACAAACCGATAAGAATTGGGTTCAATTTAAAATTCGATTTAATTTTGTTGAATTTCATATTGATTTGGATTTTAATTGGATGAAAATCAAAATTGGGTCAAATTGTACCCAATTTGAGTCTAAATCATACTAATTTCGTGTTAAAAATCGAACAAACCGATAAAAATCGGGTTTTGTTTAAATTTCGATTTAATTTTGTTGAATTTTATAGATTCGAATTTTAATAGTATAAAAATAAAAATTAAATTAAAATTGAGTTTAAATCGGATTAAAATTAAAATATTTAATGGAATATGGAAGAGATAAATAAAATTGCAAAGATAAGAGAAAATATGATTAAAAATTAAAATTAAAACGAGGAGATACGATGAGTGCGAAAAGTAAGGTAAATAGACAAAGACACGAACATTAGCGGAAATAGTTTTACCCAAAGAAAAATATTACGAGCAAACGACACCGTTCACTCTTCCCTCCTCTCAGCCTCTCTCGGGGCCATCGTCTCGCCGCGGACTTTTTTTTTTCTCAAAAGAAAAGAAAAAGGAATGCAAAATAGATTCTTGAACAACTTCCAGATAGTTGGAAAATTCCGATCATTACTTCTTCTGATTCTAAAATTTCAAAGATCTTGTGGCGAAGAATCCAAATTCAAGATCTTCGCATTCTTCGAATCTCAATCTTGATTTAACTAGCTTCCGTAGGGTTTTCGGGAATTACTCCTCCTCGTCTCGCAGAAGCTGAATTTGATCAAACTACGTGAGGATTGAATTGGAGGAAAAGGACCGGGGGAGTAGAAATAAGTACGACGATGAAGGCGATGGAGACGATACAGGATCTGATCGAGGAAGCCAAAGTACGGACTGTGTGGTGGGGCTTGTGCGTCTTCGCAGTCACTTACTTCTTGACCCGTAAGTTTGTCCGGGGCGTTTCGGACATGTTTCTAGTTGTCTGTCTTGCGTTCTATTTTGGTTTGGTGCTTCTTTGGGTTCCTGATTCTTGTTCTAGGTGGAGAGTTCTTGTAGGAATTGTCGTAATGTTTTTGTTCCAGTTTGCGATGTTTAGGGTATTTCTTGTATTTTGTAGCTACAGAATTCTACATTTCTTGCTTATCTCCTTAACTAGGGTGAAATCAGGACCATATATGATCACTTGTCCACTTAGACAAGAACCGAGGAGCACAACAGTGCTATTCTCTCTCTGACTTCGATTTGTGTGCATTGAAGGAACCTTGTTTTTGGAGTTTATCTTGCGTATTTTACATTATTGTGGTTTAATGTTGTCTTATGAAGTCGCCAGTGAAGCCATGTTTCTTTTGGATTTGATTTGAGCCAATCTCTGACTTTTCATTTTTGTTTCTAAATATGTTGTTCTTTGACACAGATACAAGTACGTCTATGTGGATGAATTTACCAATGGCAATCCTCATTGTTTGTGGTCTAAGGATTTTGTCCAATGAGGTTGAGTTCCACTGGAAAGTTCGGCCAGCTCCAAGTCAAAGTCGTTTGTCTTATCTCATGAACAAGCAGTTGTCGTTGAACGATCCGCGTCTTTCTAGTGCTCTTCCTCCTCCAACATGGAAGAAGAAGATTGACTCCCCAGTAGTGGAAGCTGCGATAAATGATTTTATTGATAAAATCCTAAAGGATTTTGTGGTCGATTTGTGGTACTCTGAAATTACTCAGGATAAGGAGGCGCCTGAACTGATTCGTGCAGTTATCATGGACGCTCTGGGTGAATTATCTGTAAGGGTAAAAGAGATAAATATTGTTGACTTGCTAACCAGGTACAGTTTTCATCCGTGCTCTACTTTCAATTTTCCAAATTTGTTTCGTAAAAAGCTTTCTTAGGAACTATGCAACAAAACTTTCCAGAATCTCGGATGGAAATTTATTTGAAGATGATGAAACATCAATGTCTTATGTTTCAGGGACATAGTCGATTTGATAGGTGATCACTTGGAACTTTTTAGACGAAATCAAGCTGCTATAGGCATCGATGTTATGAAGACATTGTCGTCCGAGGAGAGAGATGAAAGATTGAAATACCATCTCATGGCTTCTGGGGAACTTTATCCAGCACTCGTGTCTCCAGAGAGTGAGTACAAGGTGTGAGGGGAGAATTCAGATGATAATGAGATTGGCTTGTCTGCCCTGACTTTTATTGATCTACATGTAAATGCTGGTTTTTCTTGCAGGTTCTTCAACGTATAGTGGCCGGGATATTGTCTGTGGTTCTCAGACCACGAGAAGCCAAGTGCCCTCTCGTTCGAACAATTGCTAGAGAGATTGTTACTTGTTTAGTTCTGCAACCCCTTTTGAATTTAGTGTGCCCCGAGTAAGTTCTTTTACTATCTCCACCTTCCTGGCAAATAGTACTTGGTATCAACATCTAGCTTTTAGGTTTCTCCTTGATCCAATTCTTTTTGCATGGGTATATTGCAAATTAAATAGGGATAAAGATGATTCCTATATGTGGCAGAAGTTATGTTTCCTGGTTTCCTCCTCTGCTAGACATTTTGTTCAAATTGATTAGTTTTAGCTTGACTTTTCATAAATGTTAAAGTACTTTTCTCTTTCTGCACCAGGCGTATTAATGAGGTGATTGAAATCATTATCAACATTATTAAAGAGGGAGACTTTCAGCAGCTTGTGGGGGAAGCCCAAAGTGTTGGTTCTGCCTCAATGAACAGTTCATCCTTCGATAATCAAGTAAAAAACACAAAGTTTACAAAAGTTGATGAGCAGACAGTGACATCTCCAGACAATGACAAGTATCAATTGGCCATACATCCACATTCTGCTGAATGGGCTCGCGGGCTCGAGGCAGCAACGCAAAGGAGAACAGAGGTTCTTGCTCCTGAAAACCTGGAAAACATGTGGACAAAAGGACGAAACTATAAAAAGAAAGAGTACAAAAAAACTCTAAAACAGAAGGATCTTACCTCTATTTCTGCAACTTCTACTGGTTTTGAAAGGAAAGCAGTCTCGCAGCTACCCCCAAGATTAAGTGTTGATAATCTGTTACATGACAGAAGTGTGCAGTCGGCAGGGGATTTCAATAAATCGTCTTCTTTTGAAGGAAAAAGCTGCATTTATGAGGATGATCACGTTTCAGATGGAAGTAAAATTAGGCTTAAGAGATCTAACAGCACATCTGATCTTAAAGAGCATCCGGAAACAAGGCAGGGACTTGATAGGCCTGTTATCACAGAGTTCTACACCACAGAATTTGTCAAGCACAAAGAAAAATATACAAGTGATAAAAATTCTCCAAACATCATTCTTCACAAAGAGGGACAGCATGCTCCAAAGCTCAAATGCCGGGTAAGTTCAGGTCTTTATATATTTTTCAGACTAAATATTTAAGAATTATTGATGTTCTTTGATTTATTTATGCGATAAGACATATAGACAGCTTCTTCTTGACAGCATATAACTAAGAATACAATTCTTTTCTTGAGGGGTTTCCAGAGAGTTATAATTTAACATGTATGTGTGGTTGCAGGTTCTAGGTGCTTATTTTGAGAAACTGGGATCAAAATCGTTCGCAGTATACTCTATTGCAGTCACAGATGCAGAAAGCAAAACTTGGTTTGTTAAGAGAAGGTTATATACTTATCAGATCAGTGCATCGCTGAAAGAAAGGCTATTTACTATTGACATATCCATTAACTTTTGATTTTCACTTTGTAAAAGGCACTAGGTTGCTTATGCTGAATCTGTGTTACTTTCATTTCATCTCTCCAGATACAGTAATTTTGAGCGGTTGCATCGTCAGCTCAAAGATATCCCAAACTACAATTTACATTTGCCTCCTAAACGGATATTCTCATCAAGCACCGAGGATGCTTTTGTTCATCAGCGATGTATTCAGCTAGACAGATATCTGCAAGTATGTTTCTCTTGGAAGCTTTTTTGAAGGATGTTCACCCTTGGCATTCTTTTTGAAAGATAGTTACCTTTATTTTCGTGTTCATGCAGGATCTCTTGTCTATAGCTAATGTAGCTGAACAGCATGAAGTGTGGGATTTTCTGAGCATATCTTCAAAGGTAGTCGCCTAAATCGAATCTAAAGCTTTAATCAGCTGTGTAGTTGCAGATTTATGTCATTACTGTCTCTTTCCTTTTGGCTGTGGATCTAATAGCTGTCTTTTCCTTCTGAAGAATTATTCTTTTGGGAAGTCTTCATCAGTGATGAGAACACTTGCAGGTAATAACTTTCCTCTTTTTGAGTGAATCATAGTTATTTATAAAATTCTCAATGCGAGCTGTTACAAGGTTTTTCCATTTTTTTTCTCCTCGAACACCAGTCTCATTTTTTGCATTCCGCAGTTGAACTGTTTTCTATTTTCTATATGTCAGGATTCTATAGTGAAATCAGTGTAATGTGGTTGTTTTGTACAAATCTTCTACTAAGTTTTATCTCTTGGAAATGAGCAGTAAATGTTGATGATGCAATGGATGACATTGTCCGTCAATTCAAAGGGGTTTCAGATGGCCTTATGCGGAAAGTTGTAGGTTCTCCGCTCGAAGAAAATGCTCCTGTCCCTGCCCGACACCTCTCCTTGAGTGTACAGGACCTAAGCGGTCATCTTTCTAAGCAAATTACATCGGAATCACTGAACAGCACATCTGATACTGATGATATTGATAAACTTGGAGATAGCACTCAGGTGGAAAATAGATTTGGATCAGGAGCTAATGGATGGCACTCAGATAATGAGTTGAACTCTAAGAATTTCCCACCAAGGGTGGTCAGGCGTCTTGGAGGACCTGAGAAGTCACTTTCGGAAAAGGAAAATGATTTCAAGGTAATAGCTGAACAGAGGGGCTCTGACTTGCAGCTGACCGATCCTTTGACAGCCTTGATCCACAATCCTACTGGCATGCCGCCCGAGGTACAACATATTAGGCCTAGAATCTCCTTTTTATATTCTACCGACTCTTATGGTAACCCTGCTTTGATCACTTTCTCTATTTTCCGATAGGATATGTATGAGCCTTCTCAGGATTTGCAATGTTAGCATGTAGTGCTTAACCTGCACCTCAGTGCTTAACGAATGATATCCCTTAAGCGGTTTTGATTTAGTTTAGTTTGAACCAGAGCTTGATTAACGAACCTTAATCTTGCTATATACTTTGGCAGTTTTTATTCGCAGTCTGGTTAAGCTGTACCACTACACATTTTGTTTCTCCTGATTTGGATATATACACACTTTAACTTAATCCTTTGTTTTGCAATGCAGTGGACCCCACCCAATGTCAGTGTGCCAATACTTAACCTAGTCGATAAGGTGTTTCAGCTGAATAGAAGAGGTTGGTTAAGGTGAGAAACCTTTCAAGAATTTTTTTTTTTACGGCTGTTCTTTATGCGGCTTACATCACGCTATTGTATGTGAGTAGGCCCTGCACCACACGGCAATTTCAGAATGATCTTAAATTTTGTTTTGTTGTTTTTATTTCTTCAATACTTCCCAGGAGACAAGTTTTTTGGATATCAAAACAAATATTACAGTTGGTTATGGAAGATGCTGTTGATGACTGGCTCCTTAGGCAGATCTGTTGGCTCAGGAACGAAGACACAATTGCTAAAGGGATCCATTGGGCCCAAGATGTAAGAGCCGGGTTTTGCCTTATCTTGTTGAAATTATATTAATTGAAGAATCCTCTTAGAGTCATAGGCATCATTATATTAGATTTATTGAACTATCTTATTTGACTGAAACTAGTTCATAAAAATCATTGGAGTAGATGTGGTTCGTATACCTTGATCCTCTCAGGGGGTTGAGAAGCAATAATAGGACTGGTTGAGGATTTTTGCCATACTTTTCTTTTTCTTATTGAGATCTCTCCAGATTCTTTGGCCAAATGGTGTCTTCTTCACCCGAGTTGTTGATGGTCGAAGCAAATCTGATGAAAGTGACGCTAATCAGAAACCATTCCAAATGGCTGACCAATTTAGTGGTCTCAAAGAAGTGAAACCCAGTTCTTTTGAGCAGCAACTGGAGAACGCTCGGAGAGCGAGTGAGATTAAGAAATTTCTGTTTGGTGAGCACTACTAAATAACATCTCGAGTGATTAAGGATTTGGCATGGCATGTCTCTCTTTGGGCTCCTCGACTTGCTCTCACGCTAACCAACTTTGATACATGAAACATTTTGGTGACTGTCAGATGGAGCCCCAACAGCGCTAGTGGGTTTAGTAGGGCACAAGCAGTACAGGAGATGCGCCAGAGATATCTTCTATTTCACCCAGGTTTGGATTCATGACACTTGTGCTCTTTGTTGTTGTTGTTGTTGTTGCTGCTGCTGCTGAATGCTTTCTGAATCCTGGCAGTCAAGTGTATGCTTGAAGCAAGTTGCGTATTCCATACTCGAACTGCTACTCAGATCGGTCCTCCCCGAGCTGGAAGATCTTCTGAGAGACATACGGGAGATGTCGCACCATGACTCCGAGACTATGTGGAGGAGGTAGCGTACGTTTTTTTAACCCAAGTTTCAGTTCCTCCTCTTGCATGTTGAGTGGCATGATCGTAAATCTCGTTAGTGATGCCTCCGGAGAAACCATTACATTCTTTTGTTCTCTCGCTCCTTCTTTTTCTTCTTTTTCTTTGGCCTTCTCAACTTGTTTGCAATTAGTTATTTCTATGAGTATTCTTTTGTGTATAAAATGCCTGAGGGTTGTATAGAAAACTATGATACATTTGCCTCTTCTTTTGTGTGTATCGTATATATATGTGTATCTTTAATTGTCATGGAACAGATCTCATTTCATTTGATTGTCTTTCAAGTTCATTTTCTCCATATGTAAACTCGACAATGCATATATATATATATATATAGGCGAAGTCCCACAGAAACATTGCAAGAATCCCTTGTCATTAGTTTTCACAAGGAACGAGTTACTTTCTACTTTTAGACTTCTTGGATGCCCTCTCGCTTTCAACTTTCCTCTGAGCAGCTTCGAATTCTTCCTCAGTGGGTTCAGATTCAGCATTTCCACCATACCTGGAGATGAGCGATGAAAACATGGAGTCGAATCTGTCTTTTCTCTCATTTCTCCGATCTGAAATCATTGCGTAGAGATCTGTGTTCGAACCCTTTGATGATGATCTGTTCAAACATTTGCAAATGGAAAAATATGTCAGGCCAAAGAATTTTTTTTGTGAAAAGAGGTTATGCATTAAGGCATTGCAGATGTTGGCTTACTTGTGCTTTCTCCTTGAGGAGCCTGTAGGAGGTTTCATTTCAGAAATTTGCTTTGCCCATTTCTCATACGCTTTGGTTGATTTTATTTCTCCTGCAGATGCAACGGAATACTACCATTCGTCACCAATAGACTAGACTTAAACTAGAACAACATTGGGATCGGTGATTTGGAAGCAAACACAAAAAAAAAGGGAACGATAAAAAAAAAAGAGTCAAACACACTTATCTGCTTAATTGAAACCAAGTTCCATCGAGTATCATGCAATGCCAATAGAGGAGATTCCTCTCTACATCTCGTACTGTCTAATTTTGTTGATGCTAAAAGAATAAACAATGCCTTACTTATTCTTATGAAAGCTGAGAGAGAGCCTACCTGCAGCAATTGCACCATCAAGAATATCTTTGAAACGGTGTGAGTCAAGCTTGGGATCTGAGCACAGCATTGAGCAGAAAAGCCTGGAAAGGAGTAATATATACATAAGAGCCTTGCAACATTATAACAGAGAAGCAAGGGAGGCTGTGTTACCTGTTCATTTTACCCTTTAACTTGTTGAACAACTCAATCAAATCTTTCTTCTCTGAGTCAGAACCTCGGTAGTTTGCCTCAAACTCTTCTATATCTGCCTCTGTGACCTGAAAAGCATAGCAGAAACTATCACTTGGCAACAGCATAGCACAAATATGAATCCCGTCACAGACTTTGTCAACCCTTCGTGGCATTACCTTCTTGTACATAGACTGGAAGAATTCTCGTAAATTATCAATGTCATCCCCAGAAAGTTCCTGATGACCATAGAGAAAAACATGTTGATGAGCAAATGCCTCTACCTAATACTTTGATCTGTTTAAAAAAATAACGTGGGTATCAAACTGCTTCGTGGGAATTAAATCAGCGATAAATCCAAGGAGATATTTAAAACTCGGGAAGAGGAAGCTTCAAAGATAAATACTAAACTCCGAGTAATAAAAAGAATAGGAAAGTGACTAACAGCATCATCAACTGAGCCGGTTCTGTCATAGATCGCTCTTTTCTCTTCATCACCGAGAATCGATATCACTTTTTGCAACTGCTGAAACTTATCCTTAGCTTCCTGCGACAACAACAAATGGTGACAAATTCAGTATCCACTGAAATAGATCTGTTAGAGATGGAACCAGAAAAAAGCTTACCTTATCATCAGGATTTTTGTCGGGATGTAGCCTTAATGCCAATTTATGATATGCTTTTCTTATATCATGCTTTGATGCAGTTCTTTCTACACCGAGAACCTACAATAAAGCATCATTACATAGTTTCGTTGCTTTCAGTAATCATTGAAATACGTCACATTATTCTTAGCAGATTAAATCGATCTTATATACCAAATACCTAATCAAAAGGAAAGATTCATCGAGGACCTCATAACATTTACGAACCATGATTGATAATTGACCAAGGCAACGCCCATAAAATAACTTTGAATTATCTTAACGACAAGACAACAGAAGCAGGCAGTATCATTGCAAACAAGTAACTCGTTGTCCGGAACATGAAAATGAATCTATATATATATATATATATATCACAATATATTGGCATTGAATTCTATCATGCAGAACACGATGAACTAAGTAGAACAACCTTAAACCCCTGACTGAAGCTAAAAACAATAGAGCCCAAAACCTAAAACTATGAAGAGATGATTTGATCGAAAGACAATACAATCACACGGGATGAACAAAAACCCGACTGTCTTTGATCGTTACCTCGTACAGATCATTGTTCTCGTTTGATTGCATATCGTTGTCCATCTCAATAGTTTCTTCTTCTTCTGCTGCTGCTGCTGCTTCTTTGGCCGAAGCCCTAGATTTCTTGGACCTGCCCATCTGAACCCTAATACGACGAAACCGATCTATTCGTAGGTTGCCCCGGGAAGGAGAAGAAGACTCTAGGGATAAATTAGAGAGAAAACACCAAAAGTTGAACCTTTAGGCGGAGATTGTATGGATCCAATTTTTAATTCCCGCCATTTCCTTCCAGTTTCTGCACATTTTCGCGCCGGAGGGTTTCAGAAGAAAAATAAAAATTTTACAAATTAAAATAAAATTCTAAATAAACGGAAACTAAACAAATTCGAACTCGATTATTTTATACTCGAATTAAGTATAATTGAGATAAAACAGAATGTAAAAAAATATACAAATTTTAATCGACTTAAAATATTAGCATTCGATTTAAACCATATACATTTTCTTCTATTTTTACAACTTATTCTATAATACATTATAAATTTATTTAGTTTAAATAATTTACAATCTATTATACAAATTTCAGTGAATTTATTTAGAGTATATCCAAATAAAAACAATGGAAGATTTTCGTAACTATTAATATATAGATATATATATATAGATATATAGTCTAAAATGTTTTTATTTTAGACTATATATATATATAGTCTATATCAACCTCTAATTTACCGATATTTGAATTTTATATTGAACTAAAGCAATGTGAAATTTAAAGTAAATACACTGGTGAAGTATTTTTATAAAGGAAAATGAAAATTTCAATGGGTATTTCTCACGTCTAGACATACACTTAATTATCTGAATACTAAATTAATCCTAGTATGATAAGCAACTTAAAAATTATTTATTTACGATTATATTCACTTTAAGTTTATATCTATTCTCCTAAAGAAATTATAGTAAGTAAATTTTGTGACCAAGGTATTTGAACATTTTCAATAGGAAAACTTATGTAAATTCTAATGCTATGTTTTTTTTTATTCGGAGGGTATCTTTCTAGTTTTTTAGAATCGAATGTTGAATTATAACATTGAATTTGCACGCGTTCCCTAGTTTAATTTAGGGTTAATTGAGTTTTATGATATTCCCGTAATTTGGTTTTACTGTTCAAAATGAATCTTAATCTTGTTCTTGAAATTTTAAACTAGCCATCCATATTACAACATGTAAGTACCTTAGTTATTTTAAATTTTTTTAAAAAAGTTCAATTTAAATTATTCTTGTTTTGGGTGATAAGTTCAAGAAAGGCTAGACCATAGGAGGGTGGACAGTCAACGTCTAGCGCCGAGAACGTCTAAACGTTTTCTAGATGGAGTCTAGACGGATTAGGAGGATATATATATATATATATTATTTTTTAATATAATTATTATTTAAATATTTAATTCCAAATATTTATAAATAAATAAAGTTTAGTATTTATAAAAATATTTATAAGTATTAAATTCACAATATCAAATTTACGATGACAAACACTATAAAAACAAACAAAATATAAAAATGAGTGTCGAGTGAGGATGATGTTTGACCAAGATAAGGGCTAAGGTGAGAGTGAATGCGAGAGATGAAACCAATGGTGGAGATGAAACAAATACGAAGATGAAAAATATGACGATAAAATATAAGAAAATAAAGATAAATGTAAAGACGATAATAAGATACGAATACGAAGATAAAATATTCAGACGAAGATAATAAATAATGCAATAGATAGAAGGATGATGAAACGTCGCTAGACTACGTCTAGAAATGAAATGATGATGATGATAAAGTCGATCAAAGATAAATGCATAAATATATATCATTGTTAACTTTTTTTAATTATCAAAACGAAATCGTATTGACTTCACTTTTTTCCTTAAAAATTCGTCTAGAGATTATATCCGGGCGATGAAACGCCGCTAGACTACGTCTAGACGGAAGCTAGAGAGATTTTAGAACACTGCGTATAACCTTTTAAAAAAGTTAATATTACCTAATTTACAGGAAAAAGAATAATTGATTCATTAATAAAAGAATTTCCAGTTTGCACTGCCCTTCCCAGAAGAAGTAAAACTTGCCTCTGACAGCAACCATTATTTGCTCTTTTTTTTTTTGTCTGTTCTCAGGTTCAAATGAATCTTCATGTCTTTGACTCTTCAGAAAGTACAACAAGATTGGATATTTTAGAGAAAGTTACAAACTCTAGGGGCTGTTTTGCAATTTACACAAGTTTCTCCATCGACACTTCTTCCTTGTTCCGTTTCTCTCTCAGACGCGTTGATAGTCTTCCATGGCGGCTAACAAGGTTCAACGTCCAGAGTTTTTCAAAGTTTACATTCCCCGTTTCAACTCCAAGATCTTGGTATGTGCTTGCGACCCATCCAAAATAGGAGTAGCTCTCCATTACATGTTACTTTTGGTGAGTATCTAACAGACAAACTACTCTGATCTCCGAGCAGCGTCTCCCGCTTGGGTTCAACCGCCATATCTCCCACCCACTTTCTGATACAGCTTTAATCAGAAACCACAGTGGAAACTGCTGGAGAGTTGGCTTCACGAGGCGGAATGGATTCGTGTGTTTCGACAGTGGTTGGACCAATTTCGTTAACGAAAACCAACTCCGATCAGGAGAATTTATGGTGTTTGAGTACGAAGCCCCACGCACCTTTCTTGTAAGCATATACGGCGTCTCTACCTGTAGAGAGAAGAGAGGTCAGGTGGTGATCCAAGAGATTCCAGAGGAGGACGATGAAGATGTGGTCGACATTGGTGACCACAGCCACACTTCTGAAGATGTGGTCGACGTTGGTGACTACAGCTACACTTCTGATTCCCTGCAAACTCAAAGACTGATAAGACCCAGAAAAAAGCATGAGATGAGGGTTAAGGAAGGTAATAACATGGTTGATCCATTACATCTGTGTAAGAAAACTGACCATTCTCTTGGGTTTTCCAGGAAAATCCCCTCTAACTCCAGGAGAAGCTCCTTCCGATGAAAATCTGGAGAAGTATCTTGACAATCCTGCGAATCCTTTCTTTACGACGAAGCTGAAGACCAGAAACTTCGAGCTGGTATGTAAACCCTCCAATCTTTGAACTCAAATCTCAATCTCTATCGTTGAATGATAAATCCCCAAATGGTCTGTAGTTGGTGCCTTCTCGTGTCGTGAAAGATCACAACTTGGAATTCTCCAAGAAGGTGACTTTCATCGACCCTCGAGGGACAATGGTGGGGAGACTGGCGAGTTGGAAAGATAAACGGGTTTGTTTCAAGAAATGGAATTGCATCTGCAGAAGGAACGGCTTGAAGTATAAAGACACAGTGATTTGTGAGCTTCAGAAAACAGGATCTGTGGTCGACACCATCAAAGTTCATGTCATCCGTTAAGGAACTTTAAACACCATGTTTCTGAAACTATGTTTTAGTGGCAGCTTGATCCTTTTGTTTGTTATAATGGATATATAATATATATTTCGATGGATGGCATTTTGTTGATCAATAGAGAGTATGGGACCAAGGAGATCCAATTGGTGAACTCGATAAGAAACTCCATCGCTCTTATGATACCCAATACGATCGAAGCCCTCATTTATTTAGGGTTTCAAATCCATTCCATAGGGGAGGCGACCTTGAAGAATCGACCATGGTGTGTACGATTAAAGCCGACTTGTTTCTGGTTTTTCTTTTGTTATTGTCCAACAAATGCAAATTGCGTGTCTCTCCTTTAACCGCAGAGGTCTTTACATTACTTGATAAAGACGAAAAACAAGAGCCAACGACGTCGCTCATTTACTTGTGTTTTGACCATTTTTTCCACGTAGAAAACAACCCCATATATGTATATATAATATTATTATGAAAGAATGGTGATTTGAATTTCTGGGTTATAAAATTAAGGCATTTTCATTAATGTTAAACTTAAAAAGTAAAAATGAAAAGAAAGTACTATGTTTCTCTCTAAGTAGTAGTACTACCTCTGCCTCTGCACTACAGACAGACCAAATCCGTTCTTCTTCTTCTTTGTGTATTGTAAAGAGAGAGAGAGAGAGAGAGAGGATGGCAAGGAAGAGAGGGCGTGAGAGGGTGCATGGAGAAGATGGGGATGCGGCTAGCTTCTTCAAGATTCTTCATGGAAGAGAACTTTCATCTGAGCACATGGTAAAACCCTTCTCTGCCTTTATTCCTTGCTCTTCTTGTTTGTTTCCTTTCCTGGGAGAATGACAGAACATGGTCATGGGTCTGTGCTGAAAGGTTCATCTAATCTCTGGATAAACTTCATTGACTCAAGGTCTTGGATTCTTTTCGTCATGTAAATGTCGTGTATGACTGTTGGTAAGAATTTCGGAGATGTTCCGATATGAAAGGGCATGTGTTTCTTCTGATGTCTTTTCTCTGATGTTGTCGGGGGCACAAAGCGGAGGATCCCATCCCAATTTCTGAGAAGCTTATCAGATGACGACTTCACATATCGAGTGGTGCTGAAGGTGGAATGGGGCAATTCCTGGAGCATTCCTCTGGCAAGGTTTGGAGGCTGCATCTTCATGGAGACATGTGGATGGGAAGAGTTTGTTAGGGACAATCATCTGGGAGATGACGAATTCCTTGTCTTCACGCATCAACAAAGGATGCATATGAACGTTAAGATCTTCTGTAAAGATGGGACGAAGATAGTTGAGCGTCCAGTGCCTGTGACCTCTCCAGATGCTCGTAAGTTTTGTGGATTGGCGAGCTGAAAAGATTTGTTGTTCCTCTCATTGACTGTGGATTTCGTATAAAAAGGTCGGAGCACAGCAAAGGATGGGAAAGATGTAACAAATGAAGAAGCCAAGATTGAGACGAGTGATATGGTCGAGCTCCATGGAGGAAGAAAGCTCAAAGGAGAAACTAGTGATCTGAACAAGAACCACATAATGTCGAGGCGGCGTGATGTTTATAAGGCTCCTAAATCCTCCTCCTCCTCCTCCTCGAGAGAACTCCCCCGATTCACCATCGAGATCAAGCCGTCTTACCTCTGCTTTCTGGTATATTTTCTCTTCTTTTCACCTGTGAACTCTCTCTGTGTTCCAAAAAAGCTGATGAAAGGGTGATGTTGATTCAGTTAGTTCCGAGGGTGTTCGCAGCAAAGCATTTCCCCAAGAAGTCGATGAAGGTGGTGATTCATGATGAGTCGGGGAGGACATGGGAAGTGGTGTATCTGCACAGAGAGATAAGCTCGACGTTATCTGCGGGATGGGTGCGCGTTGTGAGGGAGATGGGCTTAGAGGAGGGAGATTGGTGTACGCTAGAGCTCTTCAAGAGCAATCAGATGCGTATTCAGGTCTCTAAGACGAAGCCATCTTGGTAAAGTGATGAAGATCACTCAGACAGCACTTTCAAGTATCTTTAAGACTCGTTGTTTAAGACTTGACTCTATAATTAAGGGCAGCAGACTTAACTCTATAACATTCATCCCTTGCTCTCTCTCATAGAAAGCTTTTCTTTTGAAACACATTATCCATCCTTCCAAAGTTGCATGAATTTATAGAAATGGTACATCAAGCACCAAACTTTTCAGGCCACGGGCTAGCCATATCCTATATCAACTAAATTAACCATGGTTGAGCATCACCTCTATGTACGTATATACCAGATTTGGATCAAACCCAACTCATTTACTAGAGATGTCAACCCAACCCATTTAAATAAAATGGGTCTATAAGATATATGGTTGGATTCAAACCGACCCATTTAAATGGTTCAACCCGACCCAAGTCGAGCTGAAGACTTAAATGAGTTTAATGGGTTTATTTGTATAATTAACATTTTGTATCGATATTTTTATCATTTAACATTTATGATATATACATACAATAAATATTATAATTAATATTTCAATATTCAAAACAATAATTTATAAAATTAATTTCACTCGATTTTAACATGATTTCACTCAATTTTAATTCGATTTCACCCAATTTTATCGAATTTTAACTCAATTTCACTGAATTTCAACCCAATTTTGACTAGGTTTCACCCAAATTTAACCCGATGTCACCAAATTTTAACTCGATTTCACGAGATTTTAACCCGATTTCACCCATTTTTACCAAATTTTAACTCAATTTCACTGAATTTCAACCCAATTTTGACTAGGTTTCACCCAAATTTAACCCGATTTCACCAAATTTTAACTCGATTTCACGAGATTTTAACCCGATTTCACCTAATTTTAACTCAATTTCACCGGATCTCAACCCAATTTCAACTCGATTTTACTCAATTTCACCAAATTTTAACTCGATTTCACCCAAATTTTACCCGATTTCACCAAATTTTAACTTGATTTCACTTAATATCACCGAATTTCTACCCGATTCATCCAATGTCATTGAATGAAATAGGGGCGAAATTCTGTGAAATGGGATGAAATTGAGTCAGAATCGAGGTGAAATTGCGTGAAATTGGATTGGAATTTGGTGAAATGAAGTTAAACTTGGATGAAATCGGGTTGAAATTAGATGAAATCAAATTAAAATTGAGTGAAATCGGGTTAAAATTCGGTGAAATCGAGCTAAATCGGATGAAATCGAGTTAAAATTGAAATCGAGTTAAAATTAGGTGAAACTGGGTGAAATCAAATTAAAATTAGATGAAATTGGATTAAGATTCGGTGAAATCGAATTAAAATTGGTAAAATCAGATTAAATTGGTGAAATCGAATTACAAATGGATGAACTCGGATTAAAATTAAGATAACAATCAAATAAAATACATATCAAAATCGGATATTCGGAACGATGGTGAATTTGAAGTGAATGATATATAGATTAAATGAACAAAACCCATTAAACTTAAAGTAAATAAATTTTATACCCAATAAATCTATATAAACTTATACCCATTTATTTAAAACTTATACCCATTTATTTAAAACCCATTCTATTTTAACTGAATTGGGATGGATTAATCCACTAAACCTCTACTAGGCGAGGACATGGAACATGAGGTTGCTGTGCCGCAGAGCTGAAGACAAAGTTGTACAAGGAGGAAGGACTTCTACCACGCAGAAAATATGAAATTCTTCATTATTCCAAATTATTTCACTTTTTAACTCCGGTTTCATTTTAAGTAGGGTTTTGATCGAGGAAGTTAAAAGATATGAAGTTAGGAACAAGAACATTACAACTTGGTGGTACTTCCAAAGTTTCATATTCCTAACACCCCAAGAAGCAGATGAGGCAGTAGAAACCACTGAAGCAGATTTAAGCAAGTTAAATAATTCCTTTGATCCAATGTGTGTGTATAAGAAAACACCAATAATTTGGTTCCATCGTATAGGATTGACAACACAATCGGCTGATTTTCTTTGCATATCTACTACGTGGGGAAAATAATTGCTCTACATATCACTCGCGGGTCATATGCACAACTAGATTGTGATGCTTATAAGCTCACCAAAATGAAACAGCAGAAGGGTTCTTCCACTGCTCTCCAAGAGTCATCACAACCCTTGGAAATCTGCAAAAAGCGCAACCAGATCTCATGTAAGATTCATAGGACTCCTGAAAAAGCAGTGCTTTGCTATGTGAGTTCACATTCACGGCTCTCGCTGATAGTTTTCTTCTTTTACCAGTTCAGAATTTTTACATTTAACACATTTAGGCAAAAATATGACATAAAACTTCGACAAATGCCACTAGAACTCTGAAACCACTAGAGTCCAACAATTCTATTTCACCAGAACACTGGCAGAGAAGGCTTCTCCAGTGGTGCTATTTTCTTTCATGGGTCCTTCATTGGTTTTATCATCTAATCATGGTTTACATCACTGCATGTTCTAATTCCTACTGATAAAAAAACCTAATCAGAAAAAGTTCGATCAATTCCAAGAATTCGAAGAGCTATACAAGAACTAATATGTCAGTACAATTCGACCATAGCTAGTAAAACTCCAAAATCACTATCATCCTGCAATGCTGCTCATCCAGAACACATAATTCTCAACAACATAAGGATCTTTAACAGTCTAATATGAGTGCACATGCACATTGTGGACAACACGAATCCAAAAGTCTTAGTCTTCACTCTAGATCAAACCCCCCCCAAAAAAAATGAAGACTAATACCAGCTTAACTCGAGCATTAAATAGAAGAAGATCAAATCACCCATCTCTTAGCTCATGGCATTCGAGGAAAATAGCACACAAAAGTTTCGTGTTTAACAAACGATTAGAAACTCCAAATTTGCCAACTACTTTCAGACAACAAATACATGAGGATGGAAATCGACAAAGCTGATCCAGGTCTCCTGGTCCAAACACAAACAATTCCAAATAATAGATCATTTAAACCAAGAATACACACCTCGATTGTAAAATATGGAAACTTCTATGATCTAACACCATCTTAAATCCAATCAGATGGGTACTTGGGAGATTACCTCACGCGACGGCCACAGGTTGTCGGCTTTGAGGTTCGTTGTTCTTCTTCGTGTCGGCTCGGAAATCCTCCATATTGTAGACTACGGTAATAAAGAGCGAGCAACTAGGGCAACGCGCGATCTCCTCGCCGAGCCGGAGCTCCTCCTTCGTGATCTGGAAGAGGTCGCCGCACGGACAAGGATAAGTGTACGCCTGAAGCTCCTCATTCCATTCCATGTCCTCTATTTCGACATCATCGTACGACATAGTTACCTTCCCGGATTATGGTCCTCCGGCGTCAACTTCGAAGAAATTAAACCCTCTTTGCTTCTCGGGGAAAACTAGGGCACAGAATATGAAGAGCAATGCCTGAGAATTTGACTTTTGTTGTGTATATAACTTAGCTGGTGTAAAGTCGGTTAACTTCTGTCTAATCCCCAGAGTTTTTAATTATTATGTTTTTCACCTGAAAGTTTATTTTAAATACACTGTATTTATTCATATATTCAATTTAGGCCCCAATAATTTAACAAATCATTATTTCTTTCCACATATTTTCTTTGTTCTTACAAATTCCTGAACAAAAGAGAATTCAATTCAAATTTATGTAACTTGCTGATTTTTCCGTTTTGTGAGGAGAATAAGATATGCAAACCTCATCGCCGTCGCCGTCTCCGTCGCTGCCGCTTCCGCTTCCGCCGCCGAATCGATGATGATGCAAGGCCTCCATCACCAGCAACAACAACTGGTCGCGCTGCTCTCAGCGGCGTTACCAAACGACGGCTCCGCTCCTCCTCCTCCTCCTCCGGCTGCTCCTACTCCGCCGACGTCTTCTTCCTCCCCCGCCGAAATCTCTATAACGGCGTCTGCGTCTACTACGAATCCGTCAGTTCCGGTGCTTGCAACGGGGGATAGAGATGGTAAATCGGAGAATAGCGACTCGGGTCGTCTCGCTGCGTTGCACTCACTCCACAGAGCGATTACATTTCCTCCAAATTCGCTCCTCGTTGCGCATTCGGCGCCGTTTCTTTCCCCTGGTCTCTGGCAGCTCCTCTCGGACAAGTACTCTCTCTCTGCTTCGCCTTTGTTGTCATCATCTCTGATTCCTGATGGCTTTCCCAATCCTTATATTGTTCTGTAAATTCTTTTTCTGCTGAGGGTGGAATTTTGTTTTTCTGTAAATTATTAATTTCCTGATTCATTTTAGTTTAATTAGATGTTGGCATGGTTATTGATGAATTTATGTGTTGTTGCGAATCTCATGGTTCAGGTCCTATGATGTGAGGCAGGCTGCTGCAATAGTGTACGGCGCTCTTTGCGCCGTTGTGTGCTCTATCCCTATAGAATCAAGCGGAAGACAAAACCATGTGATGTTGAGTAGTCTTGTTGACCGCTTCATTAATTGGGCTTTGCCGTTGTTTAGGCATGTTGTTGTTCGAGACGGGGGCACAGAGCTCTCGGTTGAAGCTGTACGAGAGTTTCTTACAGTTGGAGATGTTAATGAGATAGAAAGGTATGCTTTCCCAATCCTTGAAGCTTGTAAAGAACTTCTCGAGGATGAGCGAACCTCCATGGCTTTGTTGAATCGGCTTTTGGGTGCTCTTTCAGTTATCTCTTCAAAATTCTCAAGTCTATTTCAGCCTCATTTTCTTGATGTCATTGATATGTTGCTTGGTTGGGCATTATTACCAGAGCTTGCTGAATCAGACAGACAGACTATCATGGATAGCTTTTTGCACTTTCAGAAACATTGGGTGAATAACTTAGAATTCTCACTTGGACTGTTATCAAAGTTTCTAGGTGACATGGAAGCATTGCTTCGTGATGGTGGTCACGGAACTCCACAACAGTTTTGCAGGTTGCTTGCCTTGCTTTCCTGTTTCTTAGCAATCTTGCGATCCACTGCCTCTGGGTTGTTAGAGAACAATCTGCTTGAGAAGATAGGTGAACCTCTGTGCGAAATGGTGCCTCGGTTGTTGGGATGTTTATCTATGGTGGGACAGAGGTTTGGATGGTCAAGATGGTTCGAAGATCTTTGGAAGTGCTTGACTCTTTTGGCTGAAATACTACGTGAAAAATTTTCAATGTTTTATCCTACTTCTTTTGACTTATTATTCCAGAGATTGGGAGAGTGTGACACTGTGAACTCCGCAGCAATTGGGAAGATGACTGCCTTTCAGATACATGGGACATTAAAGACTAATCTACAGTTGCTCTCCCTACAAAAGCTAGGGCTCCTTCCGTCATGTGTACTGAAGTTGCTCCAGTTTGATTCTCCTATATCTGTGTTGCGTTTGCATCCAAATCATTCAGTCACAGCAAGTTCTGCTGCCACTTACATATTCTTGCTCCAACATGAAAATAAGAAAATTGTGCAACAGGCAATGGAATTATTGATGGGAGAACTTGAGTTGCTGAGGGGCATACTTTCTGAGTCGCTGGATCATGGAAACGAGGCTACCAATATTGCAGTCTCTAAAAGCTACTCCAAAAATGAATTTATGACTTTGATTAAATTTGATATAAAGGTTCTTCTTGCCTGTGTTCCGTTAAAAGGGAAAACTAGTTTAAATGGTCAGCCAGAACTTGCCATCATGTATCTAAAGAGGTCTGAGAAGTTAGTTTCCTTTATTATCGAGAAACTAAGTCCTTTTGATATTGCTTCTGATGTCAATCTGGAAGTGCAAGTCTGTGTTTTAAGGATGTTAGAGTGGTTAACTGCAATTGAGTTCTTTAGTCGATTTTCTGCGTTAAATCAGACTGGTGCCACGCCTTACAATGGTACTGATTGTGGAAACACATCATTTGTTAATCATTTAGGTCAGAGATTTTCATTCATGGTGATTGAACATCTGAAGAAATATGGCACAATCATTGTTAAAGCTCTTCGGGTTTCTTCCCCTCTTGCTGTGAAGCTAGTGTCTCTTGAATGGATCCAACACTTCTGCAAAAATCTGATTGGTTTGTCAAAGAATTTTAATATGGATTCTTACTTCTGTGAATCATTTCCATATGCTGAAACAGTCAGAGATATGATTGTGGTGGTTTTAGATGCTGCATTTGATAGGGAACCAATAGTGAGGAAACGTTCTGCAACAGTTTTAGAGCTGCTCCTGGAAGCGAAATTAATACACCCAATACATTATCATTCAGTGGCTGAAACCCTCCTTGGAAAGCTGGGAGATCCAGACATCAGTATTAAAAATGCATTTATCAGGTTGCTTTGCTGTTTCTTGCCAGCCACACTATTTGCCTGTGGTAGGCATGACGAAGTAGGAGATATGGCTATTAGACCATGCATGCTTATGATGGGGAATAGTTGCAACTTGAATTGGAAGCAAGTCTTTACACTGAAGCAGCTTGACCAATATTTTAATTCACAGCAACTTGTTTCCGTTCTGAATTATATTTCCCAGAGATGGAAAGTTCCTTTTCCTTCTTGGATCCAATGGCTTTTCCATGCCTTTCGGGGTTCAAAGGATATTGGTGTTGGGCATCCTGAAGGAAACTTAACAACTACTAATGGATGGTTGGAGGTAAAAGTTGACAGAAGCTCAATTGAGAGAATCAGCTTGGCAAATAATTTGGTAGGCGCTTGGTGGGCTGTTCAAGAAGCTGCTAGGTTTTGTGTTGCTACACGTCTCCGTACTAATTTTGGTGGTCCTGCTCAAACTTTTGCAGCCCTAGAGCGAATGCTTTTAGACATCACCCATGTGCTACAGGTTGAGAGCGAGCAAATGGATGGAAGCTTAAAAATTGTAGGTTCTTCTGGTGCCCATTTATTGCCAATGAGGTTACTGTTGGATTTTGTGGAGGCTCTGAAGAAAAACGTTTACAATGCATATGAGGGGTCTGCTGTCTTACCCTCAGCTCCGCCACAAAGTGTCTTGTTTTTTCGTGCTAACAGAAAAGTTTGTGAAGAATGGTTTTCTCGGATATCTGAGCCGATGATGAATGCTGGTATATCACTCCAATCTCATTATGCTACAATTGAGTACTGTGCTTTACGACTTGAGGAGCTAAAAGGTCTTACTGTATCAGTTATGAAGGAAAAATCTAAAATGCAGGCTTATGACAACATTCATAATTTCAGAATTAGAGTATCTCTGGATATCTCGAGGATTTTACGTCATATGTCGTTAGCTTTGTGTAAGAATCATGATGCAAAGGCTCTGCTGGGGCTCCAAAAATGGGTTTCCCTTAATTTTGCTCACTTGCTTGTGGAAGGCATCGACATTCAGAAGGACAATGGTAAGTGGGGGCTGTTTCCGTGGATCACCGGACTGATATATCAGTCCGAAGGGCAATATGAAAAGGCGGCTGCTTACTTTGCAAACTTGTTACAGGAAGAATACTCGCTAAATTCAATGGGTTCCGATGACATTCAATTTGTGATTGAACGTATTATCGAGAGTTATACTGCTTTATCTGATTGGCAGTCTTTAGATTCCTGGCTTTTAGAATTGCAAGAGCTTCGTGCTAAGCATGCGGGGAAAAGCTTTTCAGGTTCTTTAACTGCTGCTGGAAATGAAATAAATGCTATACAGGCCTTAGCACGTTTTGATGAAGGTGCTATCGAAGCAGCATGGTCATGTCTTGATTTAACACCTAAAACTAGCACAGAACTGTCGCTTGACCCAAAACTAGGGTTGCAAAGAAGTGAACAGATGCTTCTGCAGGCAATGCTTTTCCAAGTTGAAGGAAATGTAGATAGGGTGTCATGTACCTTAGAGAAGGCTCGATCAATGCTGGATGAAACTTTACTGGCTCTGTCATTTGATGGGCTATCTGAGACGGCACCGTATGCTACACTGTTGCATTGCATCTCTGCTTTCGAAGAGAGTAATCAGCTCGGAGATGGTGAGCTTAAACAAACACACAGTAACTCAGTCTCAAGCTCCTGTGTCCGGTCACTGCAATCTCTAATTAATAGGGTCCATCGTGACTGCAGCCCATGGTTGAAAGTTCTACGAGTTTATCGCACAATTTCGCCTACTTCGTGGGTTACTCTGAAGCTTTGCATGGACTTGTTTGGAATTACCCGCAAACAAGGAAATACTTTGCTGGCAAATCGTCTAAAGTCCTATCTAAATGATCAAGCATCCAGTTTTCCTGATGCTAGATTACGTGAATTTCTTCTCTCAAATTTGCAGTACCAGGGAGCCCTGCTGATGTATGCTGAAAACAAGGTTCAAGATGCTGTCATGGATCTTTGGTCGTTTGTGCGCCGAGATGTAACTGCTTCAGGGCCAGTATCTTTGGACACTGGTGTTGCATTTTTTAAGGCGAAAGCCTGTTTGAAACTCGCAACTTGGCTAGGACAGGATTATATGTGTCTGGATACGAAAAATGTTGTCCTTAAGATGTCAGCAGATTTTAGCAGAAATAAAATGTCTTCCACTGAAAGCAGTAAACCTCCGTCGTATGAGAGCTTGAACTCTAAACCAAGCATAAGGGCTATTATTGAGGAAATGATTGGGACAGTTACAAAGTCATCCACCCAACTTTGCTCTGCAATGGGAAAATCTTGGATTTCTTATGGTTCTTGGTGTTTTCGTCAAGCGACGGAGTCCTTTGGCAAAACAAATGAGACCATCCTCCGTTCATGCTCCTTTTCAAGCATGCTTGCTCAAGAGCTGACTCCAGAAAGGTTTGAATTGACTGAAGATGAGTATAAATCTGTGGAATCGGCCATCATCCAGCTCTTTCAGAAGAATGGTGCTAAATATCTCTTAAATACTGCGCAAGATGGAAGTGTTCAGACGAATGCTGTAGAACATGCAGAAGCTAGAAAAGATGTGAATGCATCGCTGCTGCATGTTATTGAAATAATAGAAAATGCTGCTTCAGTCCCTGGTGCTGAAAACCGTGGCAGGGATAGTGTCTCTGTTGCAGTAGCTTCTCAGCTAAATGATTCATTGCTGTGCGCCAACAAAGCTCTGAAAGATACTGATATAACACCCATAGTCGATAGGCTGATTGAAGTTTGGTGGTCCTTGAGAAAGAGAAGGGTGTCTCTCTTTGGACATTCTGCATTTGGTTTCACACAGTATCTTCTATATTCATCCTCAAACCTGCGCAATAGTGATTTTACTGGGTTAGATTGTGATCCTTTCAAGCAAAAAGCGGGCAGCTACACGTTACGGGCAACACTTCATATTCTACATATCCTTCTGAACTATGGGGTGGAGTTGAAAGATACACTGGAACATACACTTTCAACGGTTCCCTTGGCGCCTTGGCAGGTGAGAAGCTGTCCCTTGTTTTTATCTCCTGAATAATCTTTTATCGTTGCTGATAGCAATTTTGTTAGGAAGTAGCACCTCAGCTGTTTGCCCGGCTGAGTTCTCACCCCGAGGAAGTAGTGCGGAAACAAATAGAAGGCCTGCTGATAATGTTAGCCAAGTTATCGCCTTGGTCTATTGTGTATCCAACACTTGTTGATGTGAATGCTTGTGACAAGAAGCCGTCTGAGGAGCTTTTACACATAACAGCCTGTTTGGTAATACTTTCTCTTACAGCATTCTGAGATTATATGTAGTCTGCATGCAATGTAAACCAAGGCATTTTTCTAACACAAATTACACGTCTAATGCTTCCCTTTCTTGGTCATATTCTTTTCCGACATAATTTCGGACTAAACCTCTAGGTTCAACAATATTGTCCTGCTTTCTCAGTAAGGGAAGGGCAATTGATTTTAAAATCCTTTCTGCTTTCTCTTTAGTTTATCTGTATATTTACTTACCATAATCTTAATGGATATATGACCTCTGTAACAGACTTTCGCAAACCCAAATGTGGATTAGAACCTTCTATTAATTACAGCAATATATGTCAGAGATGTTGCAATTATGTCTTACTGTGATTTAGTTGGTGTGTGATCTTTCTTCCGCACAGTGTTAACAAATCTTGAGAATTCGTAAATTTCATCTTGCTGCTTTTCTGAATGGAAGAAGCATTACACCATAGGATACCACTTGCTGGATGTGGAAACCATGCATAATCTTGTATTAAATTTTTGCATCTACATGTTGCCTTTGAAGGATAGCATCAGTAACACAGCATCTTGAGGCTGACAAGTGTTGGCATGTGAATATTCTTTCAGTCAAATCAGTTATATGTAATTTGTTTGAATTGTGATTCTTCCCACGCAGAGTGAGCTCTATCCAAGATTAATCCAGGATGTCCAGCTTTTGATTAACGAGCTAGGAAACATGACTGTTCTTTGGGAGGAACTGTGGCTCAGTACTCTGCAAGATCTCCACATGGGTAAATATAAGTTTTTATCTTATAATTTTGGGTGGACTAATTGCAATTATCTTCTCATGCTTTCTCTATTTTTTTCACTATGTATTGCGAAGATGATCACGACAAGTAACTGCTCATCTTTGCAATAATGACTTACCAATCATTTATGGAACCTAAGGAACTTATATATACATTCTTTTTCTCTTTGATGTTGGAAAAAAATGATAAATAAACAAATGCTTTACAGGGGATTAGTTATGAATTAAAGGGATTGAACTTCTTACATTGTTAGATGAAGCTTACTTGGACTATATCTGAAGAGAGTATATTGGACATTGCATTAATGTTGCTTTGTTGATAAACTGAATAAATTTTATCGGATCCAGATGTTATAAGACGGATTAACCTTCTGAAAGAGGAGGCTGCTCGGGTAGCAGAAAATGAAACTCTTAGCCAGAGTGAGAAGAACAAGATAAATGCAGCAAAATACTCTGCTATGATGGCCCCTATAGTTGTTGCATTAGAACGCCGCTTGGCATCAACCTCTAGGAAGCCTGAAACACCTCATGAGATTTGGTTCCATGAGGAATACATGGACCGTATAAGATCAGCTATCTCCTCATTTAAAACTCCCCCTCTGTCTACTGTGCTCAGTGAAGTATGGCGTCCATTCGACAGTATTGCTGCATCTCTGGCATCTTATCAGAGGAAGTCTTCAATATCTTTAAAGGAAATTGCGCCCAGTTTGGCTCTGTTATCATCCTGTGACATTCCAATGCCTGGTCTTGAGAAGCGGGTTCCGTCGCCTGAATCTGATATTTGCCTCAGCACATCACACCGTGGAATAGTCACAATTTCTTCTTTCTCAGATCACGTGACAGTAATTCCAACCAAGACACGACCTAAAAAGCTTGTTACGGTTGGTTCAGATGGAAAGCGATATACATTTCTCTTAAAAGGAAGGGAAGACTTGCGCCTTGACGCTAGAATTATGCAATTGCTTCAAGCAATCAACAATCTTTTCACCTCCTCTCTAGCAACACATGGTAATGCAGTTGGCATTCGCTATTACTCAGTCACTCCAATCAGTGGTAGGGCTGGTCTTATCCAGTGGGTAGAAAATGTCATGAGCTTATACAGTATCTTCAAATCCTGGCAGACACGTGCCAGTCTTGCCCAAACCTCACCATCAGTTGCAGAGAGTATACAAGTTTCACCTCCACCACCTGTTCCTCGACCAAGTGACATGTTTTATGGGAAAATTATACCCGCCCTCAAGGAGAAGGGTATTAAAAGAGTAATTTCACGAAGAGACTGGCCTCATGATGTTAAGCATAAAGTGTTATTGGATCTTATGAAGGAGGTGCCAAAGCAGCTGCTACACCAGGAAATTTGGTGTTCTAGTGAAGGTTTTAGAGCCTTCAGCTCAAAATTGAAAAGGTACTTGGAAGAAATTATAGAAAATTCTACTTTTTAATAACAATCAAGGGGCTCTTGTTGGTACACCTTTCTACCCTTATCCCTCTTAAAGAGGGAAGAATATTGTTTGAAAGTGGCTAAATTATACTTGACTGGTATTTTTTGTTGCTCTGCTGGTAGACATTATTACATATTCACTTTGGTTATTCTTGTCGATTGTTGATTAAATCGAAAAAGTACTTTTTCTTGATTCGCAGGTACTCTGGAAGTGTTGCAGCAATGAGTATGGTTGGCCACATTCTGGGCCTTGGGGACAGACATTTGGATAACATTCTCATGGACTTTTGCAGTGGGGATGTGGTACATATAGATTACAATATCTGTTTTGATAAAGGGCAAAGGCTAAAGGTTCCAGAGATAGTACCCTTTCGGCTTACCCAGACTATGGAAGCAGCTTTGGGGTTGACAGGTGTTGAAGGCACCTTCAGGGCTAACTGTGAAGCTGTTCTTGGTGTTCTTAGGAAAAACAAGGACATAATCTTGATGTTGATGGAGGTGTTTGTCTGGGATCCGCTTGTTGAGTGGACCCGTGAAGACTTTCATGATGAAGCAGCAATTGGTGGTGAGGAAAGAAAAGGAATGGAGGTGGCAGTTAGCTTGAGTTTGTTTTCATCAAGAGTGCAAGAAATCCGTGTTCGCTTGCAGGTGAACCTTCATTCTGTAAATAAGAACAGGTCGAAGTTTTGCTTAAAAGTAAACATCATAAAGTATATTTTTTCCCTCGAGCCATATATTTATAGGTGGTCCAATAATTTTCATGACATATATCGACTTTTCTAGTTTGTTCATTTCATTACTTGCTCCTTCAGGCATATTAATATCATATTAGTGTCAATAAACCTACTACAATGTTATTTACTTAAAGCTTTATTTTTAGCATATCCTAGCCATAAATCATTAACATGTTTGTTTCCAATTTTACGCTGGACAGGAACATCATGATCTTTTACTGACTACAATGCCAGCTGTTCTTATGGCTCTTGAGGTAGGATGGTTTTTTTTTCACTATTCATGGAGTAAACGTTGATTTGTTTGCTAGCTTGGTGATGGTGTGATTTTGTTTCAGAGGTTTTCCGAGGTTCTAAATCAATATGAGATCACATCATCTCTTTTTATTTGTGCTGATCAAGAAAGATCAAAACTTGTTCTACACGAGACTTCTGCAAAGACGATTGTTGCAGAAGCAGCTAGCAATTCAGAAAAGACCCGTGCTTCTTATGAAATTCACGCTCGAGAATTTTCTCAAGCAAAGACTTCGGTTTCAGAAAAAGCTCAAGAAACAGCTCGTTGGATAGAGCAACATGGAAGGGTCCTTAGTGCTTTACGAGGAAACATGATTTCTGAAATTAACATTTTGCCTAGTTTGCAAAAGATGTTGGGTGCTTTATCATTGACTTCTGCTGTTCTTGTAGCTGGAGTACCACTGACTGTTGTTCCTGAGCCCACACAAGCACAATGCCACGATATTGACAGGGAAATTTCCATCGTAGTTAATGAACTTGATAATGGTCTCTCTTCTGCTTTAACTGCAGTTCAATTATACTCTTCAGCTTTGCAAAGAATTCTTCCTCTCAACTACCATACAACTAGCTTGGTATACGATTGGGCTCAAGTCTTGCAATTATCTGCTTATGCTCTTTCGTCCGATGTACTGTCTCTTGCAAGAAGACAGGCTGGTGAATTATTTGCAAAGATACAGGGGGATAACTTTGATTCTATCAGAAAAAGCTATGAGGATCTGTGTCTTAAGGTGCATAACGTTACAGCGGAGATAAAGAAGGTGGAGGAAGAGTACAAAGAATTAGCTAACTGGATCGGATCAGGTGCTGAATCAAAGACCAAGGATCGTCTTTTCTATGGTTTAGTAAATCACATGCAGTCTTCGGGTCCTTTGGGAAAGGATAGTGCTAGCTCTTCTGATGAGTCTATATTATCGATAGGTGATGTGGCCAAGGGACAAAACCTGCAGGATTATGGGGAGAAAAGGCAAAAGGGATTAGCTGCTTTATGCCTTTCTGTCAGTTTAAAGTATGATCAGGTCAAGCAAAGGGTGCATGACATTTTCTGTGGGCCAGTGGGAAGAAGGGAAAGAAACAAGTTACAATCTGAATCATGGAACATAAGCTGTGAGTTTGAGGAGCAGGTAGAGAAGTGTGTGATATTGGTAGACATTCTTGATGAACTAAGAAATAACATTGGACAGGAAGGGTCTAGTATGGAGGGAAGAATAAGCACTTCCACTTATCATACTGAAGGGAATTGGGCTTCGATCTTCCATAGAAGCTTGCTCTCCTGTGAGAGATTGGTTGTTCAAATGACGGAAGTTGTTTTACCAGATGTTCTAAAAACTTCTGTATTCTATAATTCAGAAATTATGAATGCCTTTGGATTGATCTCACCAATTCGCGGATCCATTGATACAGCTCTGGAACATCTCATAGAAGTTAAGCTAGAAAGAGATTCCTTGGTTGAACTTGAACACAACTACTTCACAGAGGTTGGCTTGATTACAGAGCGGCAGCTAGCTCTCGAAGAAGCATCTCTAAAGGGCAGGGATCATCTATCCTGGGAAGAAGCGGAGGAACTTGCATCTCAAGAAGAGGCTTGTCGGGCACAGCTGGATCAGCTTCATCAGACCTGGAGCCAGAGAGAGTTCCGTATTTCTTCTCTCATAAAGAAGGAAGCTCAGATAAAAAATGTTCTTATTTCAGCTGAAAACCAGTTTCAGATGCTCATTAACACAGAAGAGAATAGGAAGCCTAATGATCTGGGAAGTACTGGGGTATTGGCTAATTTAGTTAAGCCTTTTAGCGAATTGGAACTTTTAGATAGAACACTAACCTCAGTAAGTAGCCCAGCCGCTTCTACTCCAGATTGGATTCCTAGTTTAGGGAATATTGTGAGCTCTGGGCAGTCACTACCTGAGCACATATGGAGTTTTGGAAGTTCATTGAGCAATCATTCCTTCTTCATTTGGAAAGTAGGCATCATCGATTCCTTCCTTGATTCATGCATACGTGATGCAACTTCATCTGTGGATCAGACATTCGGATTTGAACAGCTAAACCTTTTTATGAAGAAAAAGCTGGAGTTCCAACTTCAACAGCGGATAGATTATTACTTGGCAGAAAGGGTTTCTCCTGCATTTTTATCTTGGCTAGATAAAGAAAAAGAGAGTTTGAAACCATCGTCAGAGGAAACAAAGGATTTAATAGAAAAACAAGCCAAGCAAGAGTATAGCACTTTGAAACAGGTTCACATAATGCTCGAGGAGTACTGTAATGCTCATGAAACTGCTAGAGCAGCAAAATCTGCTGCATCTCTTATGAAAAGGCGAGTTAACGAATTAAGAGAGGCTCTTCATAGGGCAAGCCTAGAGATTGTCCAAATGGAATGGATGCATGATGCCATCTTGACCCCTTCACAAAATATTAGGACCACATTTCAAGAATTCATAGCTGGTGATAAAGTGTATCCTGTTTTCTTAAACCTCAGAAGATCCGAGTTACTGGAAGCTCTAAATTCTGCTATTCCAAAAATCACTCGGTCGATAGAAAGACTACAAGCTTGTGAAAAAAGTTCCGCTACAGCAGAAGGGCAGCTGGAGAGAGCAATGGGGTGGGCTTGTGGCGGGCCTAGTTCTGGTGCACCTGGAAATTCTTCTGCCAAATTGTCTGGGATTCCTCCTGAATTTCATGATCATTTGCTGAATCGCAGGCAATTGCTAAGGGATGCAAGCGAGAAGGCATCTAATATTGCCAAAATCTGCACGTCTGTTTTGGAGTTTGAAGCATCAAGAGATGGTATTTTCCAAGGTTCATCTGAGGGACTGGAGGGTAATGCAGGAAGAACTACCGGTGACTCCTGGGCTTGGCAACAAGCTTATCTGAATTTGATTACAAGATTAGAAATTTCCTATCATTCCTTTACACGTAAGTGCTTCAATGTCCTTTACTGATCAATGTATCTCTTCTCCAGATATATGATCATTCTTTTCTTTTGCTATTTTAGGTTCTGAAAAAGAATGGAAACTTTCACAGAGCAGCATGGAAGCTGCTTCCAGTGACTTGTATTCTGCTACAAATGAACTTTCCATTGCCTCCCTTAAGGCTAAGGCTGCCTCGGGTTAGATTGCCTTTCCTATCAACTTAGTGTTCTCTGCTTTATGGATTTTTCCTTAGCCTGATTGCAATACTTTGTCATTTCTAATTGAAAATAGGTTCTCAGCACAATTTCTTTGGTTGGTTGTCTGTAATTACATAATGTTGCTGCTTGTTACTAAATTCACAGCTACTATTGTCTATTGATCATCTTACAGGTGATCTGCATAGTACCATTCTTGCAATGAAGGAATGTGCATGTGAAGTTAGTGTTGCTTTATCTGCTTTTAGCCGGATATCAAGGAACCACACAGCTTTAACTTTTGAAACTGGCGCAATGCTCGAAGAGGTATCCCTTCTCGGACAAATCATAATACTGTTGTTTGACCAGTTTCAGAATCTTGCTATAGGGTACCTTTTTGTTGGCTAGGCTCCTGATATGAGTGGTCTTAGTGGATTTTCATTTTTCTCTTTCCTCCTTTGGTTGTCTGATGATGGAGTCCTGTTTCCAGGATCTGCCATTGGAGTGTGTTCCTGCATTCTGTTTCTGCAAAACTTAAATTTCTCCTGTTGTCCATACTTTTAAAGACCAAATTTAGTGTTAGACTTTTAGAACTGATGAATACAGTGATTAGATCTTGAATGTCAAAATTTTATTGTCTTATTTTTATACCTGGTTCGTGGAGCCAAGAAATTGAACAGTAAGTTTCATATGGCCTTTAGATATGCCCTCTGTCATGTGTTCGGGCAGGTTTTTGTAACCATGAACTATACTGCCAAAAAGAAATTAGCTGTGTATCAAAGAGTTAATACTGTTTCAATTCTCTGTGAACCCTCTTGCATATATGTTGGACGTTCTAACATTTCCTTGATGTTTTTAGGTTCTTGCAATAACTGATGATCTGCATGATGTTCATAGTTTGGGAAAGGAGGCTGCTTCTGTACACCGTTCTCTCATTGAGGATCTTTCAAAGGTTTTAAAATCTCGCACCACTGTTTAAGAGTATCTGATTCAGAGGGATGTTATTATTTGAGTCAACACTCTTCCAGTGAGATGCATCAGATGATTTCAAATCATAGGCTTTCTCAGCCCTTTTCATGATTATATTATCCTTCAAAACCATAAAACATATTGTCTAATTGATGCCAGTTCTCAACAGGTTAATGCGATCCTTATTCCTCTAGATTCAACACTGTCCAAGGACGTTGCTCTTATCGCTGAAGCCATGAACACAGTAAGAGAGACGAATATTGAAGTTTTTTCCATTCACGGACAAGCAATATATCAGTCATATGGTGCAAAAATTAGGGAGAGTTACCAGAACCTTAAGCCTTTGGTACCACCTGTTTTATCCTCTGTGAGGGGTCTTTATTCAATGTTGACAAAGCTCGCACAAATTGCAAGTGTTCATGCCGGCAATTTAAACAAGGTATGCAATCTATTTTCAGATTGATCATCAGGATTATGTCTGATTTTTATTTATTTCATTAAAGGATCGATTGATCTATGTTTTCCCGTTCAGGCCTTTGAAGGACTTGGGGAAACTGAGGAAGTGAAATCACAAGAAAGTAATGATTCTGGACCCAATCTCACTGACGATAATAGCTACAAGCCCGAAGACAACGGGGAACAAGACCTCTTAGGACCCGACTACACGAACCCCGAGGAAGTTTTGAGCATTTCTGGACTTTCTCTGGAGGATAGAGGATGGATGTCTCCTCCTGATAGCATCTACAGTAGTGACTCAGATTCTGGCGTAAACTTCACTCAAGCAAGTAGCCTTGATCCTTTCAACAATCCAACCCAACTTCTGGAAGAAACAGCGTTCAACGAAGAGGAGGCCACAGGTTTTCGAGATTCAGGTCCATCGTCAGAATCCAATTTCTATCGCATAGTGGATTCTGGTCCATCAGAATCAGGAGAGGTGGTGGTAGAAAATGATGAAGAAAATCTCAAAAGATCTTCAGCTAATGAATCAAGTAGAAACACAGAGTTTACTTCACCTGCATGCAATATAGACACAGAAGGAGCATTGGGTGTCTCTCGACCTCTTGGGGAGAGCTCAGAGTATAAATCTGGGGCAGAAGAAGCAGCCAAAGGAACAACAGAGCTTCAAAGCGATGAGGCTTCTCCACTGACACCGGCACGTAGTCCACTCGCCAGAGGTCAGTTTATCTGAACTAAATACTCAGAAACTCCCTTTTTTCCTTACGTTTTATCTCTATAAAACGAAAATTTTATGAAGACTAACTTCCACATCTCAATCTTAATTGATAAAAAAGTCACAACACTTCTTGTTACTGTGGCATAGCCAACTGAAGTAATCGGATTACCTTTTGTTTGCGATTTAGCTAGATGCGATAAACCTTCTTGAATAAGTCTGCTGGTCCTGGCGATGCCTCTCGCCACCATACTGCATTTTGCGACGCTATTTTTATAGTTGAAACTATTTTGGTTCTTGAGGATTTAAGCCCGCTTCCCATCGTGTTTCCTACATAGATAAAAATGCATATGCACTGTCCATCCTCAAGTGCATGGAGGCGAAGATAGATGGCCGAGACATTGCTGAAAACAGGTACACCTATAACCTCCTTTTCCCTGTGAAACTTTGTAGAAGTAAACATTTTGAATAACTCTGTCTTAAACGAGTATTTACAACTACTTCCAGGGAAGTTAGCATTCCGGAACAGGTGGATTATCTAATCAAGCAGGCCACGAGTTTGGATAATCTGTGCAACATGTATGAAGGTTGGACACCATGGATTTAAAAGACAATTTTTGGACCGGTCACGAGGATCCACTTCATTTCTTGAAGTTGCAGTACACCCTCCAAGGCTGTTAACAAACAGCTCCCCTTTCCGGGATCATCACACTTGAGGGCTCTCGGGCATATCCAGAAGAGGCATCCTCTTGGGTGCCTGTTTCCGAGGTATTGATCCGAAAGTCAAAACAGATTCAGCTCTGCAAGCCACTGTCCAAGGAAAGCTTGCTACTGCAACCATTTTCTGCATCCCGAACGAGACCAAGGTGTGTAAATCTCGTTGGTTCCGTTGAAACCGATGGTTAACATTAGTTGAGGACGGATTTTCAAGATCTCTGATTACTTCTGCTCCCTCCACCGCAGTAGCGTTCAACTTTTCAGGCCTAGTTTAATATACATTTTGTATCAGTGACTACGTGTACTTAAGGGATCAATTTTAAAAGTATGGTATGAACATTGCAGTATATTGTAAAATAATTTGGACATTTCAATGCCAAAATTTTATATTTTAAAGGTTGACCAAAGGTGTATCTTTTATTTGAGTATCTAGGGTTAACTCTTTTGGAAAAATCAAAGCTTTAGAATGTAGATATTAAAACAATAATGCGAGATTGAATGATTCATAGAAAAGAGAGAGAGGATAGGATCAAAGGAAATGATCCATTGTAGACGTGTCTTCGAGTTGAAATGTCTTTTCATTGGAAGCTTGCTTGATGTGGAAACCCACAAAAGTCCAATCAATATCCGTAAATAATAGAATACATATATCTCAAGTATGAAAACAGCAAAAGTTGCACAAATATCTTTAGTTCTATTAAGTCGTTTTTTAATTTTATTTTTTATTTATATTTTACATAGACCAATTCGAAACTGAGCATGTATTTTCTTTTAACAAACTAGGTTAGGTATGATAAATCTAATTTATATATAAAAATGAATTTTAAATTTTTCGTTTGTCATCTTAAATTAAACTATGTTATTAGACATGCATATATTTAAGATAAACAAAATAATATATAAATTAGACGGATTTATATGATATGAAATCGTTTAATTTAGTATTTTTGTATAGTTAACTATTATCACCATTCCTTCATTTTGCATGATAAACTTTATTTTTTTGTATGCATATTTGGCTATAATAAACATTTTTTCATAAAAGCTAAAAGTACAACGTACCATGTAACGAAATAACAATGACTTGGGAAAAATAAACCAAAAAAAGAAAAAACAAAATCCGACCTGCCGGAATCGAACCAGCGACCTAAGGATAATCTGCAACGACTACAGTCCTCCGCTCTACCAACTGAGCTAAGGTCGGTTGTTAATTTGGTGTTATAATATATATATATATATATAACAACGCGTACCAATGTTGGAAATCAACAGCTTCCTCATCTAATTTTTGCACCTTACATAGATTTAAAAATCATACATCAATTCGAATTAATATACACAGCAAGAAAATAATCATCAGTTAATTCATGGACCGGATGCCAACTATAAAAAATAAAGATTAAATTTTGCCTACCATTCACACCACCTTTTCCTTTTGTTTTTTTGGAATACTATAATAGATTTATAAGAATGAGATAAGAAGAGTAGGAAATTTGGTATGTACGAGATTATCCTAATCGAATGGATGGATCTGTTATGATGTACGAATGAGATTATCCTAATTGAATGGATGGATGTGTTATTAGTAGTCTGTATGTACGAACGAGATTATCCTAAAAACGTAACCTTCAAAATGGCTGCTCCCAAATCCATCCACACTAACATCATTAATTACCTTGATAATTACCTTTACCATTCACATACAGACAGATTATCCCATGTCTCTCTCTTTCTATATAGACCCGCATGTATTATTAATCTCCCTCATTCATTCTTATCAGTCTTACAAGAGAGAGAGAGAGAGAGAGAGAGAAGAATGGCAGAAGTAATGGAGGTGTGGATGGGAGAGCTTTCGAAGCTGAGCGAGAAGATGAAACCATGCGAGAAGCTGTTGATGAAGAAGAAGCCAGAGACAGTCGCCAAACAAGAAAATGAAGAAGACAAAGCAGCAGTAAACGAAGACCAAAGAGAGAAACAAGAAGCTGCAACAATGTCTGAAACCACCGTTTGTCTCCTCATGGACCGTTTTGTGTCTTGGTGATCTATTTTTCCTCTCTTATACATACATATATATGTATATGTATATGTATATGTATATATATCTGTATTTTAAACTGTTCATGTTAAACTTCAGAAACCCATCTGTATGTTATTGGAATTATTAGCATTCCCAGCCAAAAAACCAGATGTCTGAATGCTATCATATGCTCGATCCAAAATATTATTTCATTTTTATAATTTTGTCTTTAAATAAAGATGTATTCTCCAAGTTCATCGCAATCACATATGTCCTCCCCTTACCCTAAACACATGAACTCTACAGCTTTTATACACACACACGCACGAGGCTTCAGATCAGTAATCTCTGTAAATGCCACAGAATAATAATAATAAAAAAAAGAATATGGACGAATGGATGGTTCAGGACGACAAGCTAGCCTCGAGGCTTGTCGTTGAAATCTCTTGAAACATTGAGGATTCTTCGGCATTTCACTTGAGAATCTCCCTTGCATACCTCATGGCAGAATCGACAGTTTCACTCTCAAGTGTCACTTGGGCAACAAACAGCTTTGGCTGATAGCTTTGTCCGTACCCAGAAAAAGGGCTCACGAGGCGGCATTCCACTTGAGAATCTCCCTTGCATACCTCATGGCAGAATCGACAGTTTCACTCTCAAGTGTCACTTGGGCAACAAACAGCTTTGGCTGATAGCTTTGTCCGTACCCAGAAAAAGGGCTCACGAGGGAATCGTAGAGTCTTTTGAACTGATACCCGATGTAATGGAAAGCACGTTGAGCCATTGGCTGGTTAGGCCTGCTGCTCTGCCTCTGGCTCTGGCTCACCAACGGATTAAAGTCTCGAAACCACTCGCACTTTGTGAGAGGAACACTCTCGATTTTCTCTTCCAAAAGATCGAACTTGGTGAGAAATAAAAGAAACTTTTTCTCGACGAAGCTCGGGTGCGTTGCTACGATTTCAAATAGTTGTTTGTTCGCCATCATCTTGTTCACAAGAATCCCGTCACTGTCTTCTATGTAGTCGTCGTAATCTGTAAGTGAGACGCAGAATATCAACATATCTGCATCCTCAAACATTTCCAGCCACTTGCAGTTTTCTCCGAGGCTTCTTGGATTTAGCCGGATGAGCTCATACCTTCATGTAAAGATGAATGCGTGAATCTTCTGGTGATTGTATATCAACAATAGGTATTTCAGAGACTGAACTAACCGCGTGGTAGGATCATGTTGATAATCTGGGTCAAGGGAGCTCTCTTTCGATGTTGCTGGGAATGAGAATTCCACACAAGAAAGACCCACGGAAGAAGCAAGTCCTTCAGCGTGCAATATGTCCCTATTGGGGGCATCATAGTCGGGTTTTGATGTCTCGACAATCTGAGGAGAAACCAAGAGATCAGAAGAAATCAATCAAAGTTAAATGGGCATGCAATTAGTTTGAAACTTACTCGTTCGAGGAAGTATATGGCATTTCTGGGAAGTTTATCACGAATCCTTTTGTATGTAGCTTGGATCGCTGGATCCCTCCACAACTCTGCAACCGTTTGGGCGTTCTCTCGACTCGATGCTGGAAATATGTCCAAGTTCCCCTGATCCTTCTCTTTAAGAAGCCAATTCGAGAAATGCTTTAGTCTCGGATTGAATGAACTAACTGTTTGGCCACTGCTTTGCCCTGCATCGCATACCATGACATAATGTCACCCAAAAGCTTTTCCAGTGTCCATAAAATCTTAAATCACTACATTCGTATAATGATTATATAGTTTAGTTTAGAGCTTACCAGTTTGTTCTGCACACTGACTGTTGCTCATCTCCTCCATTGCTTGTTCTTCAAATCGTTCATGAGCCTCTAAAACCGTAGCCAGATAGGAATATAGGTTTACTTGGATTGTGAATTTAATTTTCTCACGTTCATCTTCAGAAAACGGAACATTATAGAGAAACCTTGCCTGAAAGCAAACCGGGAAAAAAAGGGAAGATAAAATTGTACGATAAGTAAAACGAAAATAAACATTTTGAAGAATGTCGGGGAAGACAATGTATTCACCTGTTTGTATATGGTACTCGTGCCACATTTCCCGTTACCAATCAGGACAAGCTTTTGAAGATGTTTGTGCTGATATGAGGGCAAAACTGGTTCTACTATGGAAAAAGCCGGAGGAGTTGGTAGAGACAGTAAGGCGCAGGCGAGCCACGCTCTTTTCTGCAAAAGTGAGAAAAAACATCAACGATTACAAACAAATAAACAGACTCATATTCAAATTAACGCACGCCTTTGTATGCTCAAGAGGCAAACCTTGTCCCAAATGTTTCCTTTGACATGATTTTGTCCTTCTTCCATGTACGATCCGTCCGCATTGACCCAGAAGTGAGGCTTTCCTTCACATTGCACTCGAACAATCTACATGAGTGTTAGAGATCCTTAATCAGCCGATAGAGGTTTCGGATTTGAAAATAATGCTTAACATTTCTTCCCACCAAAAACGAAAGAATAAAAAGGCGTGTTCGAATGAAAGAACCTTCAGCATCCGGAGTTCGGTGCTCGTTATCTCCCGATTATTAATCAATACTTCTGTGTCACCATTGCTCGCATCCTTCTTTATGTTACCTCCGATGTTCATATGAGGACTTATAATCTGGTAGGGTTTATCTCCTTCCTGTCATAGCTTTTACTTCAAATGATTGTTCAGGAAAAAAGAACTTACCGCCGGAAGAGAAGCATAAAAGGTTAGGCTTTTACCTTGCCCCAATATCCAGCAACCTTATCATACCAATACCTTCCTGGGATTAGATTCTTTGGTGGATTTGGACATGTCTGCAACATAAATAGCTCTTCTTCACTTAGAGGCTGGCGATTGACAACAATAAGCCGTGAAGGCAATTGATTCGCCTTGCAGGATATCTCAGCACTCATTATCTGTTTAAGCTCAGAATCCGTGAGAAGCCGCTTCAACATTCTCGAACACTTACCCAAACTCCCTCTCTTCGCTTCATCGATCCTCCTACCGGTGCAAGTGATACATTTTCTTCCTTCAGGCATTGCTCCCATCGCTCTCCGCACGCAATTGAAACAATATTTGGCATCACAGACGATGCAAACCTCCTTCTCAGTAAACCGATTCCCCATTAGGCATCGGTAGCACGAGCCCTTTTTACCTTTCCTTTCAGCTTTGGGCGCTGCAGGCAAACTTTCAGCATCAGAAATGCCATACCCTTCATCACTCGCACTACTCGTATGTGGTTCAATAAAAGTAACAGATGCTCTTGCAACATGCCTGATATTTACAGCATCGCCATCCTCCTCGGACAATCCTGAATCTCTATCATCTTGTAATCCATCCCCTTCATCGTAGTAATCCAACGAATGAGTCCTTTTAAAACTTCCAGGCAATCTAGTTACATCATCAAGATCATCAGAAGTTCTTAGGCCACCTGAGCCCTTTGCATCATCCGGTAACTTGTGATCATTCACTCCCCCACTTGAAGAACCCGATACATCTACCCTCTCCAATGACGAAGATGATGATGAAAGTAAACCACCCGAACTTTTCGTGTCATCGGACATATTCTGATAACCAACATCACCAATAGCCGAGCCCAACACATCCGCCCTTACTATTGATGATGACAATGACGACGAGGAAGGCGATGAAGATCCAGAAACTACACCAGGCGCCGAATCACCTAAAACGCTATGATGCCCTGCTCTAAACTCATAGCCTTTTAATGGTTTCTTGCTAACCCTTTTCGTCCTAACAATCGGCTGAACAATTGGGACCGGAACATCATTCAACGGAGAAGAAAATGAAACAGGTTGAGCAATAGGGATCTGATCAACCTCTACGGGAACCGCTCGGGGCACGTTAGAAATCGCAGGTCCTGTATACTCTATAGCGAATGAGTAATCATGGTGAAAGCTATTACCAGTTTCATCACCAACGCTACTGTCGTGACCACTTTTGGGACTTGATGATGCAACAGGTAAGAACTTCCTAAAAACTGCAGCCATATCCTCTGTTTCTAGATTCAGCTACAAACTAAATCCAAATTCTACTTACAAATTCAGAAAAAAATTCTTCCACAACCCCGCCACAAAAAACCAGTCACTAACCAGAACAATAAACGAGGAAGAACCGTGAGTTACCACCAGAAATCCCACAATCCTCCGAAGCTGAATGGGTAATCACTAACCGCGTGGACCATAAATCTAAACTTGACTTTGGTTAAAAGCCAAAAGCTTTGATCTTAGAAAGCTTCTTTAGCTTCCAAAAGATGGGTTAATGTCGAAAATTCGCGTATGAACAAGGAATTTTCCGGGACAGACACGAAGGAAGATGGATGAAAGAAGCAAGAAGGTCGTACGAAAACGACAGGAAAAAAATACAATTTAAAAAAAAGAGATGTTTGGGGTTGAATTCTCTTACTGGTAAAGTTGAAGATCAGATAGATGAGGAGACCGAGTTTTTTTTTTTTTAAACGAGGAGACGGAGTTAACATACATTTTCCTTTTGGTCGGGGAAACCTCTCCACGTCAACGCGTCCACCATTAGTACGATTATATATATATTGGTACACGGTATATTATAATATATGTATTGGTACACTGTATATTATTATATACGGTTGATCATGGTCGATGAATCCTGGGCTGAACTTCATCACTCGAATGTTTTCGGAAAAACATATTGTTGACATCCAATCGTCAAAGAGACCAATATTTAGAAATAACAATGCTTAATACCATGCGGATTGTAGTAGGTTTCACCATTTCGTACAAATTGGCACCAAGACGTTGGTGAAAATCTTTGGCAACCAAGTGTACCTTATATCATTTTACGGAATAATCATCGTTTTGTTTGAAGCAAAAAACTCATTTGCAACCAATAATATTCTGAATCTCGTCAGGAGGAACAAGATTCCACGTTTGGTTATAAACCAAGACATCAAACTCATCGCTCATCGTTGGAGACCATCGTGGGTGTTTGAAAGCCTCTGTGACAGTGTGTGGTTTAACATTCTGTATAAAATACGACACATAATAGGAGAGTTTGAGATTAGGCTTAAAAATATTGTTCTTGCTCCATGTGACCATTAGGTGAATGTTTTGGTTGATGGTCGAGGTAGGGATGTTCTCGGGAGGCAGATCACATTTGGCTTTCGTCGGGGAATGAAGCGGCTTTGTGTTCGCCAACGGTGTTGGTGAAGAATCAAGGCTTAGGGATATCAGAAGAAGTGGATATAAGGATATCAGAAGAAGTGGGAGTAGTGGATGAGTCGTGTTATGGAGAGGAGAGTGATGAAAGGGAATGGAAGTAGTGAGGTAGGTTGGAGAATGGATGAATATGTTCATGAAATTGGACGTGACGAGAGACGTAGATACGGGACCGAATGAGATCATGACACAAATAAGCATTTTGCATAGGGGAGTACCTAAGAAACACGCATGAGGTAGATCGAGGTTCTAATTTGTGAGATGCATAAGGAAGAAACCATGGATAATAGAGACACCCGAAATCCCGTAGTTTACTATAGTTAGGTTCAGACCCGAGAAGAAGTTAATGAGGGGAAGAATTGGACATATTTAATGTAGGCATACGGCTGATAAGGTAAACATCGGTAGCGAAGGCAAAGGATCAACAGGAGATGGGTAATGACACATGCTTAAGTAGAGAGAGACCGGTTTCGACAGTGTATTGGTGCTTATGCTCGAAAATATCGTTATGTTCAGGGGTGTGAGGAGGATTTGTGAAGTGTGAAATTTCGTGAGAGACGAGAATGTATTCCCACAGTTGTCACTATACATGGTTAGTATTTTTGTTTAAAAACGTGTTTCAACAAAGACTTTGGAGCGTACAAAGATTGAAGGACATTAGACTTGAATTTTAGTTGGTATAGCCATGTATATCGAATATACTGATAAAAAAATATAACGTAGTATTTGAAACCATCGATTGATATAACTGGTGAGATCTATATATCGGAAAAATAATTTCAAGTGGACGAGATGTTGTAAGTAATGAAGTAGAAAACAAAAGTTTGTGACTTTTATTGCTTGAAAAAGAATTGCAAAATAACAAACAAGAATTTCACATGGCCACAGGATGCCTTCCCGTATGTGTTGCCGAGGGTTTACCATGCATCGTGAATAGATGATGATCGTGCTACTAGCAGCTGAAGAGGTACCGCCAAGGTGCCAAGGAGAGAGGAAAAGCGAAGTCTATCTTGTTGTTTGTATGGCACGAAAGCCGAATTGGGATATTTAATCCCATCGGTAGTTATTGTGGCGTTGGGGGATGATGGTGTTGTCTTGTATGAAGCTTTCAAGACGAAGTTCCTCGAGCAAAGTGGAGAGTTGGACGCTCCATATGGGATAATTCGATGTGGTGAGCTTGATAATGTTGCTCATTTTGACAGTGACGAGAACACGCTGTGGATCATGCTGGTTGAACGCAATAGTGTTTTCGGTGTCAGATGATCATAATGGGTTTGTGAATGAGGCACGTCAGTAGAAGACATGGTGTCATTCGCATAGAGAAGGTGGAGACTAGAGTTTGTATGACATGAGTCTTAAAAGGCTGTTGATACCATATAGAAGAATATTGTGCAATCTTATTAATTATGAATTGTATAAAAAGGGTATTTATATATAACCTAATGCAACAATCAATCCTAATATGATACAACAACCAACCGTAACATGATGCAAAAAGCAATCCTAATATGATGCGACCAACCCTAATATGATACAACAACTTAATAAATTGAACATAAGACATAAAAACGAAAGAAAGTTGAAAGCCTCCACAGAAAGGTAATACTATTGATTTACATTGGTCTATATCTTATCTTTAATAACTGGAACTATGTGATATTAAGAAATAATAATTATAAGTAGAGCTATAATAAGGAGTTTGATAAAATAGTTCAAATATTCATATATAATTATTTTTGAACAAATATTTGGATATCTGAAATTCAGATATAAATATAAATATTTGATGTAAATATTTATCAAATATGAATACAAATTTAAATAATAAAATCAAATATTGAATATCTATAATTATATAAAATATAATTTTAAGATATTATAATAAATAATAAATATAATAATAAAATTTAAAATAAGATAAAATAGGTTAAATCACATGTAAATTTCTCTATCTTTTTAGTTTTTTTAGTATTTGTCAATTGGTTTTTGTATGTTAAACTTTCTCAATCGATAAAAATATTTTAAAACATACAAATTATATTGATAGTGCTTGGAAACTCTTCGTGCTTCGTAAACTTAATTGAAAAGCTAAAATCCATTGATAAAGATAGATTTGATCATAAAATATGCGATTTTCCGAAACATAAGGAATTATTGGTTGAATTGAGATTCCAACATTATACGTCGGTGGACGAATATCATTCTATGATTTTTAAAATAATCTCTAGAATGGAATTATATGGAGAAAAGATAAATGATTATGATAAGCTAGAAAAAACACTATTTACAATCCATATTGATAATGCCATTTTACAACAATAATGAACACAAAATTTCAAAACATATCGCGAGTTGTTACAGTTTCTTCTCGTTGCAGAATAGCAAAACACACAATTAATATAAAATCATCATGCTCGTCCTACCAGTTCCGCATTGTGCTCTGAAACGAACACAAATTCATCAAATTATGACCAATGGTCGTGGACGTATAAATGTGATCATAGTCGAGGCCGTGGACGTGGTCATGGTCATGGTAGAGGACGAGAACAAAGCAATCCACCAAATAATTTCCATTATAGAGGTAACAAACAGAAAGATTATCGAGATACTAAACATGAAATGTGATTAAAAAGCAAAAATATATCGTATTTTATTGCACTACAAAAAAAAACGGTACCTACAACGGACGAAGCAACGGATTCGTCCGTTGATGAAAAATACCAACGGATTGCAACAGATACCCGGTAAGGTCCAACGAGCCGTCATCCATTGCAATCCATCGCAACTACCAACGGACGGTCAACGGATCACTTCCGTTGTTCCTGTCCGTTGGAGCGCCGTTAGAAAACCACAAAAAGGCCAACGGACATCCATTACAAACTGTAACGGATGTCTGTGGAAAGTGTAATGGATGCCCGTTGAAATTGTTAATTTCGAGGATTGCCGGTGAATAATTTCACGTGAACTTGCAACGGGCATCCGTTGAGGTTTCCAACGGATGTCCGTTGCAAATAACACTATTTAGTGATAACTATCAAGGTTTTAGCATCAAACCATCAACAACAAATATATTTTAAAAAAATATCGTCTTCTTCAAATAGAGATATATAGATCGAGAGAGTGGATATATAGAAGAAAAGATCCTATAACCGAAGAGATGACACACAGAATCTTATACGGATTAGAACAATTGATGAGTTTTGCATTTATGCAACCTTTCTGTCAAGAACGCGAGACAATGTTATGTCCATGCAAAAAATGCAAAAACATGAAGTATATATTGAAGTTAAAAAATTGTTTGCAAACATCATTACAAGGTGGGTTTCATTGAGAATTACGAAATTTGGTTATTTCACGGCGAAAGCTGCGAGGTTAGAGATATTGTGCAAGAAGCACAAGTAAAAAGAAAATAAGAAGTTATTTATGAAGCATCAACGACCAATCCATATGTGGAAATGGTGTCAGATGCTTTTCCTGGAGTTGTTCATGAACAACCGCATGAAGAAATGCCGAACATCGATGCACACCGACTTTTCAACCTATCGGATTCGGCGAAATAACCTATATATGAAGGTTGTCATGAAGGTTAGTCCCGCTTATCTTTATCTTCAAGATTGATGAATATAAAAACAGACTACAATGTTGATGAAAATTGCATGGATTCTTTTTGCAAAACCATGTGTGAATATTTACCGGAAAATAATCAAACTCCCGAGACATACTACGAAACAACGAATGTTTTAAAAGATTTGGGAATACCAGATGAGAAAATTGATGTTTATAGAAATAGTTGCATGTTGTTTTGGGAAAATGACAAAGACTTGTTGGAATGCAAGTTTTGCGGTGCAAGCAGATTTCGACCGAAAAACCATCTTCACGTAAATATGTACCATACAAAAAATATATTCTATATGCCTGTAGCAAACAGGTTGAGAAGGTCATTTGAATCGAAATGAGATGGCACGCAGAATACTCGATGAACGAAGGGATAATGCAACATCAATCGGATGATAAGGCTTGGAAAGATTTCAATGAAATATTTCTTGAGTTCATGTATGAAACAAGAAATGTTTATCTTTACATGTGCACTGATGGTCTTAGTCCATATGGACAATCTGGAAGTCAATATTATTTGTGGCCGTTGATTTTATCTCTGTATAATTTGCCTCCCGATATATATTTGAAAATAGAGGTAATGTTTCTGTCGTTGCTGAATCCAGGACTAGAACATACAAAGAAAAGTTTTGATATCTTTTTGCAGCCCTTAATTCATGAATTAAGACATTTGTGGAACGAAGGAATTCTTGCTTATGACGTTAGTACCAAACAAAATTTTACATTGAAAACGGTCTTGTTGTGGACAATTAGCGACTTTCCTGCGTATGGAATGTTATCTGGATGGAGCACGCATGAGAGATTAGCATGTCCATATTGTATGGAGGATACAAATTCATTTCGACTAGTATATGGTAAAAAACTATGTTGGTTTGATTGTCATAGAAGATCTCTTCCCCGTCGACATGCTTTCCGGAAATATAAAAAAAATATTTTCGAAAGAACGTGGTACAAAAAGAAAAGGCACCGTGCATGCAAACAGGAACAAAAATCCTTTTATGAAAGATTGAACACAATGGCCGATTTACAAAAATCGGTAAATGCGGTGGAGATCGTGGGCATCGTAAACCAAAAGACCAAGGTGAATGGCATAACTGGTATAAACGTAATATCTTTTGGGAACTACATGATTGGAAATCATTGATATTACGTCACAATTTAGATTTTATGCATATCGAAAAGAACATTTTAAATAATATCATCAATACTATTTTGAATGTAGCAGGTAAAACTAAGGATAATATACAATCAAGAAAAGATTTGAAGACAATATACCGACGATCTGAGTTGAAATTAAGAGATGGAAGGTCACCTTTCCAGTATTCAGATTGTGTGGTCCGGCGAAAACAACATCATTAAGGTGGTTAAAAGAAGACGTTAAGTTTCCAGATGGATATGCATCAAATATTGTCCGGTGTGTGGATATTGTTGGTTTGAGGCTGATCGGGTTGAAAATTCACGATTGTCACGTTTTCATGCAACAACTCATTCCAATTACATTTGATAAGCTCTTACCACCGGAATGTTCACGATGTACTATGCGGAATTAGCATATCTTTACAGAGTTATATGTTCAAGAAATTTAAAAAGGGATGACTTGGAATTAATAGAAAACAATATATTTGAAGTATTATGTTCATTGGAAAATTTTTTTCCGCATTCATTCTTCGATGTAATGGAACATTTGCCAATACAATTACCAGATGAGGCAATACTCGGTGGGCGAGTTCAATTCAGATGGTTTTATCTTTTTGAAAGGTTTTTCTTTCATTTAAAGAAAAAAAAGCAGCGGTTGAAGGATCTATTGTCAAACAATACTCCAAATCACATATTTCAGCACATTTTATTTCGAGTCGCATATTCAGACGAAAGAACGACATGCAGCGGATGATCACACAAACTATCTGTATCATTATAATCCGCAGTTTAGCATAATTCATGAGATGTTTACACCGATTAGACGTACATGAGGTAAATCCTAGGAATATGGATTAACACTAGAGGAGTATAATCACATCAACACATATATATTACTAAATTGTCAAGAGCTATTATCTTTCGAAAGGTACAAAACAATGAAAATCAATCTTTTACATATATATATACACAATATTAACGTATTTTCATTATACATAATATTTCATGAATAAGTAATTGGTGCATATCATCGTCTAAATGCCAATGAACTCACAGAAATGAAATTTCAACCTTATGGCTCGTGGTTGAGAGATTACGTAAGTACTCATGTACACGTCTATTAAAATTAATTGCGTTTATTATAAATTATTCATTTGTTTTTTATGTTATATAGGTGAAATGCTCTGATGAAAGGCTTCCAACGTGGTTAAATGATTTGGCTAATGGTCCTTCACGAAATGTTATGTGTTGGCCAATTTCGTTAACTCGTGGCTACACATTCCACACGTACGAACACAGAAAACATAGAAGTACATACAATTATGGAATTTGCGTTAATAGTGAAATAGAGGGTGATAATTTCTACAAAATTTTGCACCAAATACTACAAGTGGAATATCTCGGTCTCGTTGGGTTGAAGGTAATGCTTTTTAAATGTCAATGGTTTGACCCAACCGTAGGACGTGGAATACAAAAAAATCGATAGGGAGAAATTGAGATCAATTCAGCATGATAATATGGTAAGTATGATCCATTCATCACAATAGATCAAACATATCAAATATGGTATGTGAAATATCCAACAACATTGAAATGTCTAAGAGAGAAGTGGTGGGCCGTAGTAGAGATCAAGCCACGAGGAATTATAAGCTCATATGAAAAAGAAGATCCGTTGCAACCCGATCATCCGCAACTGATTCATTTAATTGATACAGACAATCGTAAGGACATTCTCGCAAGAACTGACATAGACCGAGTATTCAGAAGCGATTATAAAAACGTTGAACCGGAAAATGCAGAAGATGAAAACGTCGATGAATTCAATGAACAATCGAAGTAAGACTTGCAAATCAAAGAATCTAGTGAAGAACAAATGTAAATACAATAATGTAATATATAAATGATGTGTAATCTTTTTCTAAAACTTCATATGATCTAATTTCAACAGGCATCCGTTAGAAATTGTAACGGATGCCCGTTGGAACAAACAATCGCCTTCGACACTTAGAATTTTTTTTCAAGTTTTTCATAACATCAACAGGCATCCGTTGCTAAGTTGTAACAGATGCCCGTTACAGTATTTCGAATGGGCATTCGTTATAAGAAATTAACGGATGACCGTTACAAACATTGTAATGGGCATCCGTTAATACTGCTAATGGCCATTCGTTAAAATTTGCAATGGATGCCCGTTGCAAAGTGTCATCATGCCTACCTAGGTAATGATGTTTTCTAACGGACATCCGTTGGAAATTGTAACGGATGCTCGTTGCCCTGGGAGATGAACGGTCGATTTGGCATCCGTTACCTCAAGAACATACATTTCCAACGGGCATCCGTTGGAAATTGTAACGGAATCCCGTTGGAGAAACAAAATGTCGTGTCACCTAATTGCATCGGTTGAGTTCACGTTTTTTTCCAACGGGCATCCGTTGGTGATTTCCAACGGATACCGGTTAGAAATTTCTGCATATATACCGTTGAACAGTTTCATTTTCAGCACAAATCTAAACTTCAAATTTTCTCAAACACTTCCTCTCACACAAAACAATCACATTCCTAAACACTAAACACAACATGAGGGCTAGACGATTCATATGTTCGGGCGGCATGTTTGCGGGTTCAGGGGGAGCCCCGCCCCCGCCTCCACCACCACCATATCGGCCTCCTTCACCAATATCGACACCGCCGATATTTTATGAAGAGGATGATATGGTGGATATCGACTCCTTAATCAATAATTTTGACGGGCGTCCCATCCTTCCAATTATCGATCCTGATCGCGCTATCGGGACGCTATGGTAAAATTTTAAATTATGAATTTATATTTTGTAAATTATAAATGTTATCAAAATATTTCAGTTTAATGTGCATGTTTGATGTGGATGATGTTCTGAAACATACGAACAACATCATCATCGAGGGGTCGTATAGGATCAACTCTATTATTCCTGGCAAGTTACACGAGAAGTTATACGTCACCGATGGTGGTGTACTTTCATCGTAAGTTTCTATATTATAAAATTTTCATTTAAAATGATTAATTATATATATATATATATTCTAAACTAATCTATTATAATTTATTTTACAGCGTTCATACAGATGGCCGAAGAAGGATATGTCGCGCATCTACACAGCTTGGATACGCGACATGCAAGCCCGCATGCAAACAACACCAAGCGCAACTACTACACCAAGAATCGCAAACCGAGATGGTTAATGGACGAGGTCTTCGATCAACTCGTCCAACATTGTGAGTTTGAGGACTTCAATTCTAAGAGCGAAAAGACCAAGAAATGTCGGTACGACGTGAAGGTTCCCGGAGATGGTCCGCATTGCCATACTTCGGGATAAAATCATTCTCGAAGAGAAAGCAATAATTGGTGAATTTATTATAGTTATTAATTAAAAGTTTTTACATATTTATATAATTATATTTATGTTATATAACAGATGCAACAGATAGGAAGAGATTCGATTCTTCTTAAGCTGGTAGTGGAAACTTACGCAAAAAAAAAACTGGTCACCGGGGAAGAGAGCAACGAACCTAAACTCGTCGACCCTCGAGCGGAAAGGATAGTAAAAGCTATGACAGATAAGATCACACAACAATCACAAGCTTGCGGTTCAACTCCCGACGAGCTCACTCCTTTACAACAAGATACAATTTATTTGGAGATAAAGAAAACATTTATTATTTATATTTGGATTTGTAAATAAAATATTTTTTTAACAATTCTAACTCTAACTTTGTTTATTTTTTAGTCGGTTAGACCGAATAAGGGGCATGTATACGGTCTCGATGCACTGCAAAAGGATATCGTCGAGGACACCACGACAATATCTCTCGTGGTCCAAGAAAGCTACACGCAACAATGACGTATCGAGGATCTCGAGCACGACTTCGAGAAATCGAGCACATATAGGGCACATGGACAACGTCATAGAATTGCTATTCGGTTGGACAGGAGAAAAAACACATCGTCAAGAACCAGCTATCGATTCGGGTGCAACGCCTTCACGAGGTGCTAGTGACCACGGGGTTGAAATCGGCCCCACAAATTTAGATGAAACGTAATAGAATTATGTTCTAATTTTTTGTAAGAAATTTTAATATTAATTAAGGGTATGTGAAATTTGGTTGTAATTTTTAATTTTTTTATATCTAAAAAAATATCAACGGATGCCCGTTACAATTTTCCACGTGTATCCATTGGAATCCGAATTTCCCGCCAAATGGTAACGGATGCCCGTTGTCATTTTCCGCCAATTTGTAACGGATGTCCGTTGCCATTTCCTTCCATTTTATAACGGATGCCTGTTGCAAATTTTAAATTCCCGCTCATTTTTCGTACCAATGGAGGGGCAACAGATATCCGTTACAATGTGGTAACGGGCATCCGTACACTTTTGTAACATGCATCTGTTGCCTGTCCGGTAGAAATTTGCAACAGATTATATCCGTTGTAACTCCTTTGAGAATCGCAACAGATCTCGACTTGTAACGAGCGGTTCCCTACGGGCGTTGATACGGTTCCGTCCATTTGGAATCGGTTATTGCAACGGATTTTTGGTGATTCCAACGGATATGTCTGTTGGAAATCACCTATTTTTTTGTAATGATGCAATATGAATGAACATTGGTTTTAAGTTGTCATACACTAAAACACTTTGTTGATTTATACCAGAAGTTACAATTGGATAAATGCAAAGATGTTTAGAAAAATTTTGTTTTCGATGATCTCGATGATATCCTTGGTGACGATAAAGATGGAATGCACTTGGACATTAATGATTTTATTGACAGACCTGAAAAATGATAAATGATGAAAGAACATGAGATATTGGCATGAAGTTTTTTTGTTGTTGTTGTTGTTGTCATTGTCTCTTTTAAGATTTGGTTTATTATCTTATTTTTTAAATGTTTTTTCTTTTGGTGTTTGTTTTAAGTTGTTTTAGATTATTTTTTGGTATAATATATATAACACAACCCTTGTATATTATATGCAACTTTTGTTTTCTATTTTTAGATTTATCAATATATTTATCGGATTAAAATAACATACAATCTATTTCGATCAAATATCAATTATTGAGATATATATCTAGCAGATTGTACTATATAACGTACATAATATTGAAAGATAAAAAATTCTTCATAGAATACATGAATTTAGTGTCAATACTATATCTGGAAATGAAAAAATTATTGAGTGATGTGGAAAATCAAACTTCATTATGTCTCGAGGGATAAAATTTATAATATAATATACATGTTTCTCTCCACAATCCCAAAGAAATTTAACGAGTTTCAAATATATTTGCCAAAATGGTTATCATGTTAAAATAATGAATATTGAGAAATATGGATATCCTTATATCATGAAAATGATTTATAGAAAGAAGCATATTGTGGAAAAATTATCGGCTTTATCTTCTGGATTATATTTCACAAAAATAAGTATGGTTGAAGCATATGTCACCTTTAACATAACATATAAAGACATGTTTAAGATTTGGCATGATGATTGGGTCACCCTAGTTTAATAATGATTTACAGAATTTTTGAAAATTCTAATGGTTATCCATTAAAAAACGAGAAGAAACTTCAATCTCATGAGATCACATGTACTACTTGTTTTCAATGAAAATTGATAATAGAACCATTTGGGCATGAATACATGGGAATTTACGATGTCTTATTCATAAGTGGACAATTTCGATACATTATGATATGAATCGATGCGTCAAGCAGATGATCACGTGTTTTCCTATTATCAACCCGTAAATTTGCATTTGCGAGGTTTTTTCTTGCTTAAATAACTAATTTACGAGCTCTATTCTTCGAATATCCTATTATAAAAATGGGGCTTGATAACGCTGGTGAATTCACTTATCAAACTTTCAATGACTATTGTATATTGCTCGGCATTGAGATTGAATATCTTATACCACATGTTCATACACAAAATGGCATGTCAGAGTAATTGATTAAACATCTGTAATTTATTATTCGATCATTGTTAATGGGAGCAAAAACTCTGTTTTATGCTTGGGAACATGTCATTTTACATGTTGTAAACACTAATTTAAATGAGACCAAATGTTTTTCATAAATATTCTTTAATGCAATTTGCAAATGACCAAGAACCAAACATATCTCATCTTCGAGTATTTAGCTATGCAGTATATGTTTCGATTGCTCATTGCAACAACAAAAAATGGATCCACAACGAAGATTGGGAATTTATGTTGGAGATAATTCATAATCTTTCATTAGATATATTGAACCAAAAATGGATGATATGTTCACAACTCACTTTATTGATTATCATTTTAATGAGAATGAATTCCCAATGTTAGGAGAAAGAATAAAACAAAACTTACAAGATTTGACATAGAAAACACAATAATTGTTACATCTTGATCATTCTATAAAAGTAATGTAATCTGGAAAGTACAAAAGATTATACATTTACAACATATCAGAAATCGACCAGATGGGTTCAATGATACAACACGGGTGACAAAATCATATATATCAGCTGCGAATGCACCCATTCTTATAGAAATACCAAAAGATCATGGAGGTGAAAAAAATTCAAATGAGTCTACAACACGTTTGAAGAATGGATGATTTATTGGTTCTAAAGATAAAAATCCTTGAAAAAGAAGAAGTTTGATAAAGACATTGATTCTCAAATAATACGGAATATAAAAAAACAAACGATGAAAAAGATATTCAAGATAAAAATAATGAAAATAATCTTGAACATAGAGAGAATAATGAGATTTCTATGAACTATATCCATGACGAAAATTTTTTTAGAAAAGATGAAATAAATGATAATGACGGAATATTCTCTTTCTTTATATCCAAAGAAATTAAAATGATAATGAACATCAAGAACCAGTGATAGTATCATAATGCCAAAAGAGTAGGAGTGTCAAACAGGTCAGTCCGGCCCCGAGCCTGCTCGTGGCCCGATGAAAACGGGTTCAGGTCGGCCCGACCCAAAATCTAACAGACCGAAATTATTAGGCTTGTGGCCCAACGGGCTTCAGGCAGCCCACGAGCCGAAATTATATTTTCTAAAAGTGGACCAAAGAAATGGTAGAGAGCAACTCGGCGAAGACACAAAGGAACCTAAGAATGTGCGAAAAAGCAAACTGGCGAAGACACACATCAAGCGGGAATCAAAACTTGGAATCGACCGACTAAAGCTTGGAATGGACGTCTGGAACTGAAGCTTGGAATCGATCGATCGACACGTGGAATCGACGTTTGAAATCGACCAAAGACATCGAAACAATCGAGCTTGGAATCGATCGATGTCGAGGAATTGATGTCTAGAACTGATGCTTCGCAACAACACAACCGACCATGGAATCAAAGACGACGACGAATTGAATGAGCTTGGAATCAAAGACGACACGATGAAAAATAGGAGAAAGAGAAGATGACGCCGAGGAATCGATGGTTGGATAAATACGACACGACATAACATAGGGGACGGAGAACACAACGCCGAGGAATCTAGATGAAGAAGACACGGTGAAACAGATGGGAAAGAGAAGAAAGAAAGGTCTTAGACCTAATATTTTATTATGGTTTAAAGCCCAACGAGCCGACTCGAAGCCCGATGTGCCACGTCACAATTTTACGGGCTTTGTGAAAGCCCGAGCCAGAAGGCCCAAATGCAAATGGGCCTACATATGTAAGGCTCGAGCCAACTATTTCGGGCGGGCTCGCGGGCGAGGTTGGATTTTGACACCCCTACAAAAGAGACATGATTGGATAAAATGTAAAGAGACTATGCAAATAAAATTGGACTCGCTGAATAAAAGAAAATTTTTTAGCTCTATTGTTCAAACCCCTAATGGTATTAATCTTGTAGATGCAAATAGGTTTTTATGCGAAAAGAAATTAAAATAATGAAGTGACAAAATATAAGACACGTCTTGTAGTACAAAGTTTTTTTTTCAAAGACATATAATTGATTATGAGAAAACATATTACTCTATTATGGATGCAATCATGTTTAGGTACTTGATGAGTTTAACAACATTTAAAAACATAGAAATGAACCTTATGGATGTGGTTGCAACATATTTATATAGATCGTTGCATAATAATACATACATGAAAATTCTTGAAGGATTACAAATATCGAAAACATGACATACAAAGCCTAAAAACTGTGCAATCAAATTGCAATGATCTCTATATGGATTGAAATAATCTATATGGTGGTACAATCGTCTAAGTGAATATCTGCTTACAAATAGATTTGTGAATAATTTTATATGTCCTTGTGTATTTATCCAGAAAACAAAAAATGATTTTGTGATTATAATTGTTTATGTGGATTACTAATATAATTGGAACCTCAAAAGAGATTAAAAATGCTCGAATTTATCTACACGAAGAATTTGAGATGAAATATTTTAGACAAACCAAATTTTTCATTGGTTTACAGATAAAGCATCTAATGAGTGGAGTATTTGTGTATCATTCAAATTATACAAAGAGAATCTTAAAGCATTTTAATATGGATAAGGCGAATCCATTAAATACTCTAATGGTTTGCACATCTCTAAATGTTAAAAAAAGAACAATTTCGTTCTTGTAAATATAATGAAATATACTCGGACCAAAAGTATCATATATAAGTGCGATGAGCCCCTCTTGTATATGACAAATTGTACTAGTCATGACATATCATTTGCTACTAATCTCTTGGCACATTATAATTCTTCTTCTACACGTCATAATTGGATAGAGATTAAACATATCTTTTGTTATAGTTATAAATGATGATTGATTTATGATTATTCTAATTTAGTATTTCAAACATGAATTAGTTGGTTTTGTACATATAGGTTATTTATCAGATCTCCATAAAGCTCAATCACAAAAAGATATATTTTCATCATCTGCTTGATGTAGGTTATTTATTAGATCTCCATAAAGACATATACAAGAAACATGTGGATTATCGACTAATATCAACCCAACAATACTATATAAAGATAATGTCGTATGTGTTACTCAAACGAAGGAATAATACATCAAAAGCAATAAAACAGAACATATCCCACCGAAATTGTTCTCATACACTCAAGAGTTTGAGAAGAAGAGAGAAGTTGATATGCATTAGTTGACTTATTCACAAAGGTTATCTCTGCTTCAACGTTCAGAAAACACATTGAAAATATCTGAATTCGTTACATGTGAAACCTGTGAACAAACAACGATTGATAAATCATGGAGAAACTTTTATAAATGTGTTATTTTTCCTCATTGTAGTTTTATTCCAAAAAATATTTTTTATTACAAAATTTTTAACGAGATAATCAATTTACATTCAAAAAGAAATATTATAAAAATGAATATTTATTTTGGGTTAAACCCACAAACGTTTTTCATATTGAAAAAAAAAACATCTCATTTTTGTCTAAAAATAGACATTCCCTCGTACTATACAAACACACATTTGCAAAAACAAAAATTTCACTTTTCATATTCTCTTTCCTCCTTTTATTTGTAAATAGTTATATACATATCATATAATACACATATTATGTATACATATATTTACTCTTGGCATAATTTTTTTTGATTTGGTTTGTTTTACTTTGATTTCTATTTTGGGTCTTCCACTTAAGGGGTTTCAATTTTTAATGTTTTTTTTCTTAGTATCTAGAATAAGTTCTTTGGACCGAAAACTATGTTTGCCAGAAATATTTCGATCGGATTGATGTGGTCTTGGTATTTTTATGTTTCTTTGGGCTTTCTATAGTTTCGAGTATCCAATTCTTTCTATGGGATTCAATTTATTAATTTTTTCTTGGTTAGTATTTAGAATAGGTTTTTTGGGCTCTAAGTTATATTTCCTAGAAATATTTGGGTCGGATTTTTCTAGGCTTCATTTTTTCTTGGGTTTCATAAGAACGCGATTTTCTAAAATTTTTAAGTGGCCAGTTCATCATTCGATTATATGCGTTATTCTGGAAAACGTGAATCGTATCCTCAACCGTTGGATTTCGTCTATTTTAGATTGTCGTGTTTACCCCGTCTGATTTTGATTTGATGCTTTTCATCCAACGGTTCATATTAGTTAACATCATTCGTGAGATGCTTTCAGACTGATTCGGATTAATAACAATCTCAACCTGAATAAATTTACTTTCTGGATAATTAAGGAATTACAATTTCTTTATGTTGTAATCATTGTTTCTTGACATTTAGCCTCTTACGTGTTAATCTCTATGTTCCCTATACACGCAAACATTTATTGTTGTAATGTTTTTATTTGATTAACTAGGTGGGATCCCGCGCGATGCGCGGCTTATAGTTCAGTGAAATCTGCAACTTCTGCGGTCTTTGGATATTATCGTTATTGCTTTCCGATACCCTTCCCCTTTTGTTGGGCCGTAAAGTTGGAGCCATGTTTTCATTGGCGAAATAGTTTACTGGATCGACATTGCAATCGGCTGCCACTTAAGTAAAATAGATACAGATTAAATAAATGAATTCAATTTTTTTATGATATGATGAAAATCTTAGAATTTATACTCATTGGTTCCGAGAAAGTGAAGCTGATTAGATGTGTTAGTCTGATACTGAAACTGGTTGTCGTGTATGTAAACCGGAAGTATGGGGTTACCATTATTGCCTCCCAACATTTTCACTGAAGCAAATATTTGTATGTAACAGTAAAGTATTTAACTTTATGCAGAATTAGGGTTTATGAGAAGTAGGAATCAATCTGCAAAGGGAAAAAGAGAGATTAGAGTCAAGAAGAACTAAAGACTGTATCTAAAACAACAGAGCAATTGAAAGGCCGAGAATCATGGAAGAAGATTGAAAATTTCGATGGGCAATAAACGAACTACGGCAAGAAATAGAGAAATCAAAAACATAAAATTCCCATGAAACAATTTACGTTGGGCATAAAACAGAACTGGATACCTTTATCTGAGACAATGCAGGAGACAAGAACAGGCTAAGACAGGCGAATAAGGTTGAGGAAAAAAATTGACAAATTAAGACAGAAAAGAAAGATGATTTGAGATATCGATCAAGCTGCAAAGATCACATATACCTCGAAACAACATCTGAATAATTCTTCAAGAATACCCAGATGACAAAGATGGAATATCACAAAGCAAGAGGAAGAGGAAAAATATGAGATCAATATATGAACTAATGGGAGGAAAATAGGAAGTAATATTCATTCAGATATAAGGAAAAACATTGATTTTTATGGAAACTCTAAAATTCCAGAAAATTATCAAACAGAAAGGCGTTGATTGATCTCATAGATTGATCCATCAAAGTTTCATCACGGCTTTCAAACCCAGAAGAAATATTTTGATCATCGATACTCATGGATACATAACAAGCAAAATTCTTAAAGCGTATCAATAAGGCAATTTATCTAACATGGAAATATGACAAATCCAAGAACAACACAATCACCAAAAACCCTAGAATTCCAAAATAAAAAGGGCATGTACCTTTTAGATATTGCAAATCTGATTCATCCCAAATATGAATTAAGAACCCTAGGAAGGGATATTAGAGAGGGAAGTAAAAGGAAGGGTTAAGATCTACCTGATCAGGGTAAACTCAAAAACTCACAACTCTAGGGAACATGACCTACAAGACAAACATGAAACTTCTAGACAAAGGATTAATGATAATATTTAAGCAACATGATTCAAAGCATGAGTAATCCTATCATTACCTGTTCATGAGCCATTTTTCTAAATCCATATTTATTCATCCAAAGAAGCTCTGCCTCTTTGGCAGCTGGAAGCACGATTTTCTCGACGTTCAGGAAGGAGAGTAGTTTCTCGATGCAGGAAAAGAGTAATTGAAATTATCCCTGGTTTGCACCAAACACATGAAAGCTCAGTAACCGATTGAGGCTAGAGAAACTTAACAAAAACATCCTCACCTTCCCACGGCTTTTCATGCTTGTTGCGACTAAAACTTGTAGCGACTAAAAGAAGCTCTGCAACGTCTCTGCCAAAAATTCGAAGTAGTCCAGCAGACACAACGGATGAGCTGCAACAATTAATGGGAAGATAACCACATCAATGAAATCTAGCATTAACCATGTGACTCTAACGCAATAGGAATTGGCAAGAGATCTTACTTCACCGTCAAAATAGCACAACAATTCCCCCATAATCAAAAACTCAAAACTCCAGGGAACATGATCAACAACACAAACATGAAACTTCTAGACAAAAATAATACTGTGACCCTTTTCTCAGGCAATTCGTCGAACACTTGAGACTTACATCGAGATGTTTCTGCAAGGTTTTCGGTTGCTTCCGCTGCCGGCGAGACTACCGGTTCCCGCTCATGCTGAATATATCTTCTTCGATCTCGTCTCGAGAAAGAGCAACCCGTAGCCTCAAATTCTCGTTCCTTCCCTCTCCGCCGCCTAATCCCCACGATTCTGCCGGAAGCCCTCTCTATCTGTTCGATTTTTGATCCATTCCTCCGCAGGATTTTTGATGATTAAACTCCGAAGCTCCGTCGCATGCCTCCGGCGAGAACACTCCGTTGATCCTCTTCCAACCGACACAGCTCCTTCTCGGCCGTAAGTTCTACGTTCTCTTCACCTCCTCCTCCTCCTCCTCCTCCTCCTCCTCTACCTCCTCCTCTTCTTCTTCCTCCTTTCCGTTGACCACCGAAACTTCCCCTCTATGTGGAGGGAGAGGGAGTTTCGCTTCACGAGCCGTCGTATCTCCGGACCCTTACTGTTTCTCCTGGATGGACTTCGCGGCTGAAGGAGCAAGAGACGGCGGGTTTAAAAACCCAGAAACGGGATTCTTTGATAAAACGGGTTCTGAGATCTACGGAGGTGATTTGCCCCTTCTTCTTCCTCCTTTCCGTTGACCATGTAACGGAGAGATGGTGGGAGAGAGAATGAGAGATCGTGGGAGTGGGAGAGAGAGGATGAAATGAATACAAACAATTAAGGGTTTTTTTTGTAATTTTTTTTAATAATAATAAATGCAAATAGGTGACGTGGAGGACTGAGGAATCAGAGTGCATGAGAAACCATTATTTATTTGTACTTTTAATATATAGATTTCAAGTGATCTGAAAGGTCATGAAATCGTTCTCACATGTGTTCATATTGCTATTAACGATGTTTATTAGTATAAGTCTGTTTTACAGTTCTAGTACATGTAACTGTTTTTTTTTGTTTTACTTTTATCTTACGCGATTTCTATTACAATTTCACAGTGTATTTGTTCTAGTAGTTTCTCTGTAATTACTTAATGTTCATATTTGAAAAAATATGTTCAGTCCATTTTCAGAAATCAGATTTACCCAGAAACGGTCATATAAGATCAATGTTCGTTTTGCACTTATATGGACGTTTACGTCTGCCACTGCTTCGCATTCCAACACTATCTGGGAAATGGTCATTTGTGATAAGTGGGTATATAAAGTTTTATAATTATCAGTTATTTGCCTTTGCTGCTTCTGGATTTGATACTATAATATTTTGTTGCTTAGATTTAAAATGCCTTCTAATTTTTGTAATTTAACACAATTACATGTGAGTTATCAATTCTCGCTATTCACATGTGCAATTTATCGTTTCATTTTTTGGACAAGAAAATAATATTACAAGGTTCTATAAGGTATGTGTACTCGTATATATATGAGTATAATATCCTTGTGTTGTGTTTTTTGTCAGCTTTAGCGTGGTTAGAAGATACAAAGATTTGGGTGTGATGTCCAATTTTACGGGTTGTTTTTCATACTAAACCATCGCATGTTATGAATATTTGCCATATATGGATAAGTTATATTATATAACTGTTAGATAATTTCAGATTTTCATAGATTTAACTTTTATGAAAACCTAAACACAAACAACATCTGGCTTTACATAATTCATACAATATTCACTATAATAACATAGATCAGAAATTTACCTGGATTCATGTTGTGCAGCGGAAAAACTTTGAAGAAACTCTGAAACTAGAATTTGTTCTCTCTCCTTTTACCCTTTCTGTGATTTGCCTTTTGATGAATAAAAGCGTAGACGGTAAGGTCTTTTTTTTTATAGGTTTAAGAAACACTAAACCCTAATACTATATAGGTAAGGAGAGATGGAACTTAATTAGATAATTGCCCACGAGCTTTAATTCTTTAATAGATACCTAACCATCAAAGTGATCTACTTTAATATTAAAGCCCAAAAGCCCAAATTACATGGGCCATAATATTTAATTAATTATAACATTCTCCCACTTGGCCCATGTGATGACTTGATGATCTAATAAATTTTAAGTGCACAACTTTGCATTAGATTCATCTTTCGTCAATAACCTTTACTTGAACAACAACCGATTGAATCATGGCGGTTTCACGTCATCATGCAACATGATCCCTTCCAAGTATTGCAATTGATCATCATCCAACATTCTTAATGGCCAGGAGAAAACTATAAGTATCAATCATGCATGTTATCTCACTTAACATCATGTGTACACAAATAATATAATGATAACATGGCTAGTAATCGCAGAAACATAACTGTTATTGAATT
>CM071868.1:30134510-30158914 GCA_036759665.1 Gynandropsis gynandra | reverse complement strand
ATACCTTTCGATATTACCATTAGAGTCACGCTTGGTCTTGAAGACCCATCTACAGCCAACTCTCTTAGAACCTTCCGGTAAATCAACTAAGTCCCAGACTTTGTTGTCATCCATTGACTTTAATTCTTCTTTCATGGCATCAAACCACTTTTCAGAATTGTTACTGTTCATGGCTTGATTGAATGAAATTGGATCTTCATCAATGATTAATTCACATTCATGTTCGAGAGTATAAACCTCATAATCATCTGAGATAGCGGATCTTTTCTGCCTTTCAGACCGCCTCAAAATAATTTGTGGTTGATTAACCTCTTCCTATACTGTGTCTGGTTCATCCCGTACATTCTCATCATGTGGGTTTTGGACATCTTCTTGTTGTATCGAAATGTCACGTGACGATGATGTGACATTAGGAACAAGAACTATAGGAGGGATATCGAGCGTTGAAACATTTTCCCGAATCTCTTCAATGTCCACCTTCCGTGATTCATCACTCCCACTGATTTGACCATTCTCAATGAACCTAGCATTGCCAATTTCTATTATTCTCGTACTATGGTTAGGACAGTCAAATATAAACCCCTTCGATTTTTCTGGATAGCCAATGAAAAATCCACTGATTGTCCTTGGATCAAGTTTCTTTTCATGTGGATTATACCCCCTTACTTCTGCTTGGTAACCCCAAACGTGCAGGTGCCTTAAGCTCGGTTTCCTCCCTGTCCACAGTTTATAAGGTGTCTTAGAGACAACTTTACTATGAATCCGATTCAGCAGATACGTTGCTGTCTTTAATGCATGCATCCACAATGAAAGGGGTAGAGAGCTATTACTTATCATGCTCCTAGCCATGTTCATTAATGTACGATTCCGCCTTTCAGCTATACCATTCTGCTGAGGTGTACCGGGCATCGTATACTGTGCAGAAATGCCCCTACTTTCGAGGAATTTTGCAAATGGATCAGGAAATTGTCCTTTCTCATCATATTTGCCATAATACTCACCACCTCTATCAGAGCTCACAACTTTAACCTTTCTATCTAACCGCCTCTCAACCTCATTGATGAACACCTCAAGGACGTTCACTGATTGAGACTTATCATGCAGTAGATAGATGTAGCCATAACGTGAGTATTTATCAATAAAAGTGATGAAATAACTTTGTCCGGTCCAAGAAGGAGCATCAAAAGGTCCACAAATATCAGTGTGAATCAACTCAATAAGCTGAGTGCTTCTTGTGGCCGCTTTCTTTGTTGTGTGTTTAGTCTGCTTTCCCTTAATGCAGTCTATACACACTCTTAAGTCACTAAAATCCAACTGAGGTAGAATTTCATTCTTTACCAAGCTCATTAACCTTTCTTTGGATACGCGACCTAGCCTTTGATGCCACAATAAAGCAGAACTATCATTATTAGGTGCACTACGTTTAACTCCCACATTAGTCTCAACATGAAATAGAGATTCAGAGAACTTTCTGTCAAGATTGAAACGATAAAGACCATCCATTAAAATACAAGAACCATAAAGGTATTAATGTCTAAATAATTGAAAAACACCAGAACCAAACTTAACAGAAAAACCTAATAGATCCAATTTTCCAATGGAAACACGATTTCTAGCATATTCGGGAACATAGAGACATCCTTCAAGATCTATGTGACGGTCAGTGTCCAAGATCAGTCTATAAGTCCCAATGCCTTCTATTAGTGCCTTCATCATGTTCCCTATGACCACGTACTTTTCAGGTCCTCTTATGGGTTGGATCATACTGAATCCCTGTTTAATATGAGAAACATGAGTAGTTGCACCAGAATCTAACCACCAGGTACTGTTAGGAACTTCTATAATGTTCGATTCAAAGCAAACAAAGACATGATGTTCACCTTTAGCCTCGAACCATTCCTTTCTTTTCTTACAGTCTTTCTTCTTGTGCCCACTCTTCTTACAGAAGAAGCACTTGACATCCTTATGGACTTGGCTCTCATTTACTCTTATTGGAGTCTTGTCCTTCCTTTTGTCCTTCTTTCCTGGCTTTCTTTTACTGCTGCCAGCTCTATCATGGACTGTGAGGTGGATAGACTGTTCTTTCATCTTATTTAATCTCCCTTCCTCCTGTATCAACATGGCCTTCAGTTCCTGAAAGTTCCATTTTTCTTTAATGGTGTTGTAATTCACCTGGAACTGGCCAAACTCAACAGGTAGGGAGTTAATGATGAACTGAACCAAAAATGTCTCATTAACATCCATCCCCATAGTCTTCAACCTTGCTGCCATGTTAGACATATGAGTCACATGATCATGGATAGGCTTAGACCAGTCAAACTTTCTCGTAGTCAGCTCGCTCATAATGCTGCCTACAATTGACTTTTCAACCAAATCAGATTGGGAATACTCCTTAATCTTATCCATGAATTCCCTTGCACTGTCAATCTTAGGCATTGATGGCTTAACGCTTTCCGCCATGGTCATCCTCATGAAGTTAAAACACAACCTGTTAGACCGCTCCCAAGCCTCATAATAAGACTTGTCACCTTCCGAGCTAGTCTCTGTTATGGCTGCAGGCTTTTCCTTTGATAATAATGCAAGATCCAATTCGTTAACACCCAGATAAAACTGGATTTGTTCGGACCAATCTACATAGTTAAGCCCATGGAACTTCACCACAACATTTCCAGATGCCATAAGGTTAAAAGAAGCTGCAAAAACATTTATACATGCTTATCTATTAGTGCTTGAGTCAACAATAACAAATCAAGAAACCTTAAAACGCATTCAAGTAACCTTTGGGAAATACTTAAACACGCATACAATTCTTGATGCTAAAATAAAAATACTTTAATGGAAATGAAAACTCATACAGTCAATAAATATGCACTCTTTGGAGAACACACCACCGACCAAATATCATTAACTAGTCCCTTTAATGTTAGTGATCACATAGCCATGTGACCAATTACTTCAATTGTTCAATCAACTTTCATGTCATTCTATAGAATCCTTTAACAATGAACAATTGAAAAAAAAAAGAAAAAACGCTTGATTCAGATATCTAATCTTTGATTCTGGCCAGACCACTTTGGTGAGTAACAAACATTCTATAATTTAGATATCAAATCAAGTAAACTTAAAATAGGAGATTCAACAATTATGGCATAATTTAACAAACATATTACATATATGCATAGAACACATATTATTCACCTTTAAATTCAATCAACTTTAATGAATAAGTATGCATAGCCAAAATCTCCAATGAAATAAGTATGAATATAACAACCTATACGTACCAATACCAAAACATATATACATATAGCTTCAATATTCATGCTTTATAAATACATAAATAAATATATATCTTTATTAATCATCTTCCTTTTATGTGTCTACTTACGAAAACATCAACATAATGTAAAGAACTAAATTAAAGGAAAGCATAATGATGGAAAAGTCAAACTTCCAATTTTCCACTTTCTCATTATATATAATATATATATACACAATTAAAGGAAAAGTCAAACTTCCAATTTTCCAACTAAATTAAAGGAAAGTACAATGATGGAAAAGTCAAACTTCCAATTTTCCACTTTCTCATTATATATAATATATATATATATATATATTTACAATACTTTACAAAACTTCAATACTTCCAAATACGAAAGCAAACACGTATACTTTTTTTTATAAATAAACAAAAAATCTCATGATTTGATAAATCTAAATAATTATCAATTCATGTACGCATATCTAAACTTTACAAACATGTTTATACACCACTAATACAGAGAGACACTCTGATCATCATATATGCATACACAAGTGCTTACACGTGGGCAAAACAAACATTTAAAAGAGTGATAAATTAGACGTGGCAATAATTATGCTCTTTACTTTATGATTACAATCATCGAAACAACAAGAGTCATATTTAACGAACATCTTTACGTCGGAAATTTATGTGGACGATTGATAACACGTAAAGTGTATCAATTTTAGGCTAGGTTTTAGTGTCATTTTCGCATACATTTCTTGGTTAGATTTACATTTCCGATACGATTATTCTTTACATATGTCCGTTTTGTTGGTTTTCAGGTTTTAAGGCGACAAGGCCTAAACGAGCGTAAATAGACGAATTCCTCAGCAAAACCACGCATTTTGAAGATAAATTCACTCGGAGCCAAAATCAAGCCTCCGAACTCAACGAAACACCCGAGCAACGAGCATAAAAGAGCAAAAACATGAAATCAAGAGTGCCCGCTCGGGCACTGAGGTCTACCCTCTCGGGCAAAACCTACGGGGTTTATTTGCACACCTTGCACGAAGGCAACATGATCGGGTAGCCATACCCGATCGAGCGCAATCAAGGTACCCGCTCGGGCATTAATTCATCCTAAAAATCCCCGAGAGTTTAAACAACTCGGGCCGTTCAATCATACGATTGGGTGCTGACGCCCGATCGGGCAAGACGGAGTACACGACCGGGCGAGGCTCTTCACGACCGGGTAAAAGGTGTACCCGAGCGGGCCGCGTTTCTCGCAACAAACTAGATCTTGCATTCAAACGAGCTAATTAAGAGACCAGAACGGATCTAGAGAAAAAGGGGCGACGCCTAGGGCAAAGAAAGGCTTGGAAAACATCAGGAAAGGCTTGGGAGACGCTGGAGAAGGAGAGAAGCATCAATCCACGCATCGGTAACACAATAGGGAAGATCGAGGCATCGAGTTTCCTAGGGTTTATCATGTCTAGGGTTGTGTTATTTCCTTTTTCTGTAATCTCCATGAGTGAGTAGGTTCCCAATTATGGGTTAGGGATATCGGATTGTAAGGGATGTACGATTTTATGCGTTAATGCTTAGATCTATTGCATTTATCTTGATATTCGGTTCTACAATCAACACCGTAAACGTCTTATACTAGTGCTGCCCGCTCAGTAACATAGGAATTCATACTTTGCTGGAAGGTTAGAGTGTGAATCGGGAACTGTTGAGTTGTAGGTTAAGTTCGATTAATGAGAATCTGACCGGTCGGTTAATCGACTTAGGAATTATGATTGCATTCGTAAAGCTGCCATAGTACGGGTTAATCACTGCTGGAAGGTAGGGTTGCACGTACTCATGGTTAGGAGGTTTAGGCTCGGAAGAATCACTCCTCACCTTAGAGCATGAATTTCCCGTTATCAAGATAATTCGATAGGTTTATGATCTTTAGTTGTTACATCCATACGATTCCCGGTATCCCGACACCCGTAGTGTTCGTCATATCCAAGTTTTCCCCAACCTACTATCGTTGCCACCACTTAGCTTAGTTCTTTAGATATTTCGCACCACGCCTTCATCTACTTTTCTTCGTCTTAGTTTAGTGATGTCCTTAGTTTTTTGGCTGCTTTAGTCCCTAGAGTTTGACCCTGGTACTACACGATCCGTATACTTGCGGTGAAGTGGTCTAGGAAATATATTGCTTGAGATTTCCGCACATCAACGATCTCGGTGCTAATTTACGAATACCAACCCATTATTCAACAATCAAAAACATAAACTTTAATTGATGAATTATACTTAGCCACAACCAGGCTCTGATACCAATTGTTAGATAATTTCAGGCTTTCAGAGATATAACTTTTATGAAAAACCTAAACACAAACAGGATCTGGCTTTGCATAATTCATACAATATTCACTATAATAACATAGATCAGAAACTTACCTGGATCCATGTTGTACAAAAAACTTTGAAGAAATTCTGAAACTAGGGTTTGTTCTCTCTCCTTTTACCCTTTCTGTGATTTGTCTTTTCATGGATAAAAGCGTATATGGTAAGGTCTCCTTTTTATAGGTTTAGGAAACCCTAAACCCCAATACTATATGGATAAGGAGAGATGGACCTTAATTAGATAACTGCCCATGGGCTTTAATTCTTTAATAGATACCTAACTATCAAAGTGATCTATTTTAATATTAAAGCCCAAAAGTTCAAGTTACATAGGCCATAATATTTAATTAATTCTAACAATAACTAGTATTGATCCTCGTTTCGTGGATGTTCATAGTTTTTTTAAGAACAACTCATTTTTGTATTTGTAGTTTGCTATAAACCATTACAATCTTAATGACTCGGTTGCGGTAGGGCAATGTTCAACACTCTAGCATCATCTTTTTAGATCAAAACCGTCCTGTATAGCATCATTGCTCTTACAATAAATGTGTAAACAGAAATTAACTTATTATTTCCAATTGTTTATTTAATTTTATGACTACCACTTGCATATAGCTCTTATCAATATGTCTAACACTATTCCATTGCTAGTGATATCGCTGAATTCTGGTATGCATTTCCATTGACAAGTATTAATGAGATATCTCAAATGAGCCATATAAATTTAATATTGTGCCATGTCAAATTTATAAATTTTGGAAGTTGTATTTTGTTACTAGATTTTTCACTAGTTGTATTTCTTTTGTAATAGTCCTTTATACGTCGTTAATGAGATTATTATGGCTAGTAGTTGGTATTACTTAGCATGTAGAACATGTCCATGCGAAGTGGACCTTGTCGACGAAAAAACTCTTTTATTGACCACTATAAAGCTTGAACATAAGTTCCTCTTTCAATTTTGAAAATACATGCTTATCATTTTGACATTTTTTGGACTTAGGTTTAGATTGTAAGCCAAAGTTGTTTATGGCAGTGGCGATGCAACATTTTTATTCTTTGATAAAGAAGTTACCAAATTAATTGCTAAGACTATGAGAACAAGAGTTTGAGATATGTAGTTTTCGAACTAGTTTATTTGATATTACATTTGTATTTAGAACCTATATATACGATATTTTGTAGAAACAATCAGTTGAATATGTGCTTATTATCATTTTGACATTTTTTTTTACTTTAAATTCTCTCTTTCGGCATAAGAGTACTCCACTACAATCTCCTTCATCTAAGCTCTGTTATAAAAGGGTATTGTAGTTTTTCGTGTTTGCAAGATTACCCGAAGACCCTAAAGATCATTTCCACGATATCTACCAATGTAAGTGTCCCTAAACCTATAGTAATTTTTCATAATCGATTCTCCAAATTTAAATCACTATTGGTGATCTACATTTAATTACATTTTGTTGATACTGCGCTCTTATTATTGGTAATCTTGATTTAGTTACATTTTGTAGGCAGTGTGTTTTTCCAATCATGATTCACCTCCAACATGTCTCTTATTTTAGTAACTATATATATTATCTATATATATACCTTCAATATTAACTATTGGATTTCGTTTCATCTTAAGATACCGATACTACTCTCTCTATAATATCTTAATTTTTTTCTATTGTTTTCCACATAGGATTGCCTATTTAGACAACTCTAACAAATTTTTCTATTGTTTTCCACAAAGGATTGCCTATTCAGACAAGTCTAAGTGGAACCTCTACTCACTCTTCAAAAAAAGTCATTTGGATGACGTGGATAATCAACATTCATTTCGGTTTGAAATAAAGGGTTTATTTTTCAAGCTGTGTCTTTCATTCATTCTCATATCAAATTATATACAAAAATACGCTAATCAAAATAGAAAAATAAATATACGCATATCTCCACAAATTCCGTAAATAAATGTGAATCCAAATTTGAATTTTAAATTCAAATTTGAATCCCACCAAATCTGAATGTTTCCCTTAATACCCCTCAGGTTGGCATGTGGAGGTCCAAAACACCCAACTTGGCCACGAAAACGTCAGATTCCTTCATTCCGAGAGATTTTGTGAAGATGCTCGCGATTTGTATTTTTGTAGTGACATGTCGAGTGGTGATGGGCCCGTCTTGAACTGCATCCCGAACAAAATGACAATCCACTTCGATGTGCTTTGTGCGTTCGTGAAACACTGGATTGGTCGTAATATGGATCACCGCCTGACTGTCGCAATATAAACGTATGGGAGACGAATGATGAATTCCCATATCTTCTAATAGTGCCTTAATCCAAATGAGCTCGCAAGTAGTCATCGCCATAGCTCGGTATTCGGCCTCCGCCAATGAGCGTGATACAATGTTTTGTTTTTTAGTCTTCCAAGAAATTGGAGATACGCCTAGTTCAATAAACTACTCCAATAATGAACGTCGACTCGTTGGACAACCTACCCAATCAGAATCACACCAAGAATGAATCTGCAAATCGAAATTGGATCGTAATAATATGCCCTGACTAGGATTGCCTTTAAGATAGCGAACGACCCGAAAAGCAGCTTCCCAATGTTCCTATCATGGAGCTTGCATAAACTGCGAGAGAATGTGCACTGAATATGCCAGTTTCGGTCTTGTAATAACCAAATAAATCAAACATCCCACGTGTTGCCGATAAGGTAAAGGATCCAAGAGCATATCACCTGTAGTCGACGAGAGATGATGGTTTCATTCGAGAGGAAAACCCGCTGGTTTAGCTCCAAGTAAACCAACCTCTAAGATGATATCCAATGCATACTTCCTTTGGCACAAATATAGACCCGAAGAATTCCACGCCACTTCAATACCGAGAAAATACTTGAGAGGCTCGAGGTCTTTCATGTGACAACACGAGCTAAGATAAGCTTTGAAGGTTTGGATCGCAAATGATGAGTTTCTTGTAATAATGAGGTTATCAATGTAGACACGCACATGAAGGCGAACACCAATAACCGAAAAGACAAAGAGTGAATGATCAGATGGAGATGTATGAAAACCATATTGTTTCAAGGATTGTCCGAGCTTCGCAAACCAACACCGAGGGGTCTGTTTGAGGCCAAACAAAGACTTCTTAAGACAACATATTTTGGACGAATCTGAAAGTGGAAAACTCGGTTGAGATTTAATGTATATTTCCTCCATTAAATCTCCGTGAAGAAAAGCGTTATGCACATCCATTTGATGAACTACCCAATTCTTCGTCGAGGACACCGTGATGAAAGACGATTTGTGACCATTTTTACTATCGAAGCAAACGTTTCCTCGTAATCAATTCCTTCGATTCAGTTGTTCCCAAGAACCATGATTCTTGTCTTGTATCGCTCAATCGAGCCATCAGAGCAATACTTAATCTTGAAAACCAACTTAGTACTGATGGCTTTCTTCCCCAGAGACAATGTTTCCAACGTCCACATGTTATTAGTTTCAAGTACTTCAATTTCTACCCGCATAGCAGCAAACCACCGTTCATCCTTGAGGGCCTCTTTGTATGATCATAGTTCATGACCAGCGGTGATATCCGCGAGGAATGCTCGATGTTATGGTGAGAATGTTGAGCAAGAGACGTATTCCGTGATCGAGTATTTAGATGTCAGAGAGCCCAAAACTATCAAGGGACTGAGACGGGGAACATGAACAGTATGAGTAACGTAACTCGGAGCCTTTAAGACATAATTTTCTCTCTTTGTCCACAACCTAATGAAGTAGAACCAGGGCCTGATAGAGATGAAGGAGAGAAAATAAGAGCCGAGACCTGAGTGTCGAGGACCGGAAGGGTTGGAAATCATCATCCAAGTGCCATTTCCAATCCAAAATAGAAGGAAGTTGTGGACTAGACGAAGGAGTCGAGAGAGTAGTTGAAGACAAATCATCTCGAAAGCGGACATCGTGAGATACAAAGAAAATCCCACGATCAAGGTCATATACTCGCCATCCTTTCTTACCATGTGGATATCTGACAAAGATGCATCGATGACCAGGAGTAAACTTGTCATCATTTGTTTATTGATTACCAGCGTAGCATAGAGAGCCAAAAACCCGTAGATGTACTTAATCCGGTGGAGACCCATAGAGTAAGTGAAATGGAGTTTGACCATTGAGAATAGGAGAAGGAGTACGGTTGATCAAATGTGCGATCGTTAGTACATAATCTCCCCACAACTCGATCGATAAGTTTGCTTGGAAGAGTAATGACCACACTACGTTCAATAGATGTTAATGTTTCCGTTCAACTTTGCCATTTTGTTGTGGGGTTCCAAGCACGATGTTTCGTGAACCACCTCTTCATCTAGGAAAATTCACCCGAGACTCATAAATTCGGTGCCATTTTCGGTTCGTACTCATTTACCGAGACATTAAATTGACGAGAGACCATGGCAAAAAATATCTGAGATACGTCAAAACTTCGTGCTTGCTATCCATCAAATATAACCATACTCCTCGTGAAAAATCATAAAAAATTGTTAAGAAATATTTTCCTCATGTGAATGATGGTGTATGATAAGGGCCCCAGATGTCACAGTGAATTAGCTCAAATATAGAAGAAGTTTTATTCGTACTCAAAGGGAAACACTCTCTCGTCTGTTTAGCGGATACAAACATCACACACATTGTTCGAAAAATTAGAACGTCTAGCACAACTTAAAGAGGAAATGGAATCTAAAATTTGCAGTGAGGGGTGTCCTAGTCGTCGGTGCCAAGTCTCCATGAAGCAGATATTCGGAGAATCGATGGCTGAAACACTCTTCACGCCTCGGAAATAATACCACCTCTCACGTTGTTCACTCGTTCCAGTCACCGTCTTGGTAAACCGATCCTGAATTACACAAAACTGATTAGAAAACTGAACCGCGCAATCTCGTTGTGCTTGAAGCTGTGAAATTGAAATAAGATTATGACTTAGGCCCTCCACAAAATATACAACCCGTAACAACATATTTTTGCTAACCGAACATTTCCTTGTTGTGTTGCTACACTCTCTCGACCATAGAATTATGGAGCAATAATCAATACCAGTGACGTCACGAAGGTTAGAGTAATCTACTCTCATATGATGAAGACAACCCGAGTCCAATACCCAAAGAGAATCCAAGAACTTACCCGAAGCATTCTCGGTAGCCGTAATTTTTGAAGCTGTAAGCAAAGTCACCACTGTTTCCAGTGATCATCATTAATCCTGCTAAAAACCTGGTGGTCCGGTCCTAAATTCCCGATGCTAAACAAAATCCAGATGAAATCGAGACATATTAGGCAATGTTCACGCGAGCCACAGCAGGTGATCCACGACCACGTCCTGAAACATAGGATGAGAGAGTCGGTCCCATAACAGAGGAGGAAGGATTCGAGCTACTTCTCCCGCGACCCACTGGATAACGGGAACGATTTCCCCACCACTCGGGAAATCCAAGGATCTGAAAACACGTGGCCGCATTATGACCAGATCGATCCCAGTTGGAGCAAATCAGTTTTCCCTTGTCATCTGAGAAGACATGTGAATTCATGCTCTGTTTGACACCAAAAGCCATTGCAGGTCCACGGTTGTCAAGAGATTTGGCCATAACGTGGGAACTTTTATCTTTTAAAACCACATTATATACAGTTTCCAAATCCGATAATGGATCGCGAAATAAAAGATTAGATCAGACAACACCAAACACAGAATCATCAAGTCCCATAAGAAAATCGTGCACACGATCTTCATTTCGATCTTTTTCCAATTGAGCTGTTAAACCACATGTGCAATTTCCACACTTATAGACTCGAAGAGGACGAGAATTGAGGAGATCACGCCGGATTCGACTTAGTTTTCCATAGTAGGCATTCATCGTCATTCCGTGTTGGCTGCATTGAGCCAACTCTGCACATAGCCGTTGAATTCGAGGCTCGTTTTCACAACAAATCTACCACGAAGATTATCCCAGAGATCAGAAGCTTCATCATGGTTAGATACATGAGAAAGCAACCTTGGTTCGATCGTGTTTTTGATCCAGGAGACAACAAGGGAGTTGTTAGTCTCCGAATCTTCAAAGTCCGGAGAATCAGATGATGGTCGAGAGATTGATCCGTCTACAAAAACCAAAATTCTTTCACGATTTCAAGGCATGGCGGATGTTAATCTCCTGCTCATCATAGTTATCATCGCAGAGCAAGGGTTGAGACAGAACGAGTTCGGGATTGTCACTCGGAGTGAGTTCGTATGGAGAAATGGTACGACATTGCACTGCAACACCGTCATTGTTCGAAGTCGTGTTGGAAGACATCGTCGGAGTTCCGAGAATCACAATCGAAGAAAATCATAGTGTTGGCAAATCGAAACAAAGAAAAATATTGGAGAAAGAAAACCCAGAAACAATTTGTTTCGTCGGAGTTCCAAGAGTATTAGGTGAAGACGAAGAACAAGGAAAAACAACCGAAGAAGAAAAAAACAAGAACATGCACCGATGAAGAAATCAGTTGAAGACAAAGAGCAAGGAAGAACATGAGCCGAAGAAGGAATCGACCGAAAAAAACTATCCGAGAATGGTGGAGGAGTGAACGAGAGAAAACAAAGGAGAGGAAAAAGTGTGAAACAGATGAAAAAAAAAAAAAGGAGAGATAAGAGTGAACCAAAGAGAGAGAAGAGTGAATGAGAGAGAGAGAGAGAAAGTCTAGAATAAAAAAAATGAAAGAGGGAGAAAAGTCAACGAGAGAGAAGAGTGAAGCAAAGAGAGAAAGAAAAGTGTCTGCCGATGGAGAAAAAAATTAGGGTGTCACCACTCTGATACCATGAAACAAAGGGTTTATTTTCCAAAATGTGTCTTTCATTCATTCTCATAACAAATTATATACAAAAATATGCTAATCAAAATAGAAAAATAAATATACGCAAATCTTCACAAATCCCGTAAATAAATGTGAATCCAAATTTGAATCCCACCAAATCGGGGTTTTTCCGTAATACAATCTTCATCTACCAAGATAAATCCAATGCCTCATAATGCATTCATGATTGACGTATCTCATTGACTATCACATAATGGGCAGTCTTCTACTTGTAAAGGGTGAAAGAGTTAAAATTGTGTAGCTTTGCATCACAAGAATAAAAACATGATTTATGTTGTCAAGTATTATACTTCACAAAATTTGTTCTAATAATTACGTTAAAATATTACCTCATCTCATTGAAATGAATGCTTGATGAATACAATCCATGTGTTTGTGTTTAATTGCATCACAAAATAAAAATAGAAAGGATGTACAATTTACCGCAAACGTCTAAAGTTATCGCAATTTTAGTTGGCGATTTTGATGAAACTCTTTAGTTTAGATATATAATCTTACAAAACAATAGAAACACCTTAATTTATATAGTGAATCTCATCCACCGTATTTGTCGCTTTAATATTGATGAGGACATCAGGTCTCTTGGCAAGGAAGTAAGTTTACGTGAGGGACAAGTAAACGAAAATGATGAAGAGAAGCATATGAAAACTCGAGAAGGAAAACAACATGAAGAGGTTATCATCCTGAACATGCCTAACCTACCCTTTACACGTTTAAGAGCTCACAATTTTCGAGCAAAGCTGAGCTGGTTCGTGAACAAATTTATCAATGGAGAGCATGAGAACTCGCCTTATGAAGATCTCACCAAACTGATGCTAAACCCAAGAATAACCAAGACTATTTTAATCCTAGATAACCAATTGGTTATTAGAAATTAGAACTGCTGAGAAGTTCAAATCAAATAAGGAAAAAGCAATCTCATCCACCATCACATCTTCTTGCCTTATTTGGCTTCAAGACCAACGGCTACTTGATGGAAATAAGTCTTTTCTTTATTTGGAGCAATGATCAACAAGTCTTTCAGCAAATACTTCCTTGGAATTTATTGATTTTATTTCCTTATTCTAGCTATCATTTGTAGCCATGTATGTATTGATTTTGGGTAAACTTTGATAATAAGAAAATTGCATCTTCTTTTACTTTGTCGGGTAAAGTTGTCTCTTGTTCTCTTCTTGTGTTTGAGGTAAACGCGTGAAAAAGTATTGTGACAGTATCGAAGAGCTTTCGCCCTCTTCGTGGTGTCCTTCGTTCCACCGTGATCTCCCGATCAAACCTCAAAGCCCTTGAACGAACTGTTGGGACCGCAAAGCTTTACACTATCATATCGTAGAGTCTATGCTACGGGACCGTATTCACTTCAAGCCTAATCCTTACTCATTCTTGTAAATATCCTTTGTTATTCCCTTATGATGAGGAGGATAGATACCATATTAATTTAGAGTTAAGACTAACATTTTCGCTACCCACAAAACCAAGATCTCAAATTATCATTAGAGAATTTATGCCATACTGTTTGCAAGAACATATAAATGAATCTCCGATTCTATTCCATTGTTGAATTTGTTTTATCATTTCGTTATAGATGGATTTTTCATTGTTGAATTAGAATGTATTTTGTATATTGGAAATATCAGAGTAAATTGCATAGAAAACAATCCACAACCATATGTTCTCCTATAGAAACGGGAGAATGTTTAGCTTCTTTTATTGAAAACAAAGTGATATTACCCTTTGTAGATATGTATCATGTCGTGAAGCCTATTATTACAATTCCATTTATTAGGAAAACAAAATATTATCTTTCAGATGATTTATTGACTAATGTGACTTCAAAATAAAATGTTCATTGCACAATATTCACATAATATTTTAAATGCAAAAACATTATACGATAATTTTAAAGAACTAGCATTTTAAATATTTCCCAACCAATTCGTTAATTTATTTAAAAACCTTTTTATTTTTTTAAATGTGAGGAGTATAAGTGGTTCCCAAATATTGATTTTTATTTTATTTTTTAGATAAAAATATAGATTATTTTTTTATAAACATGTAAAACAATATCATTTAAAGTATTTTCTAGTAAAAATTTATAAAACATTTGTATAAAATATTATAATATTAAAGGCACTTTTTTCAATTTTAATTAAAATTTTTACTGTAAAATATAAATTTAGAATACCATAATACAAAACTTGATCACATTATCCAATATATTTATTATTTTAATGTAATGTGATATTTTTAAGGTAAAGTTTAAATATATATATATATACATATAAGCAATTTTTTTTTATATTTTCTTTGGTACCATCATTTACGCATTACGTATATATATATTGTTGTAATGTAAAAATAATAATTAGTGTGATCTGAAATTTACTATTAAAAACTTATATTCATTATTTCAAAAATCGATCTACGTAATTATCTAACATTAAGATTTTGTATGTTTTTTTCTATATACTCGATGATCATTGTCTGAACAATGTTTTTTTTTCTATATACTCGACGATCATTGTCTGAATATCTGTCTTTTGAGACGATCTAAATATTTTTAGATAATTTAATATTTTAAATAATTGATACAATTTTTTGTTAAAAAATTTATAAATTCATAATTTTATATTTTTTATAAATAATAATATAATATTATTAATCAATTAGAATAATATAAAAATATCTCAATTTAAAAAATGTTAATCTTTGTTAAATATTTATATATCTATATATTATTCTTTAATTTTTTTATATAGGTGTTGAATCATCGTTCGCTTAACATCTAACATTTTTTTAACCATCTTTTATATTATTTTGTTTATAAATAATATTTTAGGTTTTTTATTATTATATATGTATTTACAATAGCAATTTCTTTTGCATATGTATTTTTAATCAAATACGGTTCGCATAAACAAAATAATGTAAAAATGTTGAGAATTCTTCTTTCACTTTGTTTTCAGTTTAATGGCGATACATACATTTGTATCTCGATTGAAACAAGCTAAATTCATCTTATATTAAAACTTTGATTTGAAGTGTTAATTGATATTTTTTATATTCGTTCAGATTTAACCTTTTGGCTGTAAAATTCCCATTGGGAGTTAATTTGTATAGGTGTAGTCAACTTTAACCTTTTGTAAAAGGAGACCCCTTGAGTTTTTTTATTTGTATATATTTTGCTTAATATAATTCAAATTTCAACAAAAATAAATAAATTTTAAAATTGGCAAAGAAGGATATAATTTGGAAAAAATACGGAGTAATGTATTATTAAGATAATATCAAAATATAAATATAAAGAAAAAAACTTTAACTTCTATCCCTTTTTCGCTCCTTCTACCACTCTCACTTGCAGCATACCGTTCTCCACCTTTCTCTTCTCTCTCATTCCTTTCCCTCTCTTTTCTCTCTTTTTCAAATTTCTCTTTGGTCGAGCTACTCCCGTCCGTCCGCTCGTCGTCACTCGTCGTCAGTCCGTCTGTCGCCAATCCATCCGTTCATCTATGGTGTATTAGGATATATTTTGATATATTCCCTTGGATCCTATATTTAAGTAACTTCTTTCTATATTCTAGTCCTTGGATCCTATATTTAAGCAAGTTAGTTTCAATTGTAACTCCTATATAAGTTCTCTTCACATTCAATGGAAAACCCAGATCGGTATTTCACAATATTATCATGGTATCAGAGTATCTGTGACGGTCAAATATTTTGAAACTCGATCATGACGACACAACCTGATTCACATTTCGGAAAAGGTGCCACGGCTAGCTCCTTCGATGGTTCTTCGACGGAAATCTCGTCGGACACAAGCAAGGGAACCGCGGCTGGTTTCCCCCGGGAGAACGCGACTGTGTCTCTGTTTTTTTTTTCACCCCGCCGATCACCCCGTCATGGTGATTTTAACGGTGGAATTGATGAACGAGAACTACGACACGTGGGTTGATTCTCTTCGGAATGCACTTAGTGCAAAGAAGAAATTAGCGTATTTGGATGGCGGAATCTCGATTCCTTCTATGGATTCGCCTGATTATGAGGACTGGAAGGCGGCAAATTGTATGATAAGTGCGTGGATTATGAATACAATATCTCATTCGGTTCGATCCGGATTTGCTTTTACCAGTAATGTTAAGAATTTGTGGGACAATATTGGACAGGAATGTCGCTCGGAAACGTGTCTCGCGTTTATCAGCTCCATGACGACATCGGCAACTGTCGACAAAAACCAGGGCAGTCCGTTTTTTACTACTTCTCCAAGCTCTCACGCATGTGGCATGAGCTCGATAATTACAAGCCGCTCAAGGATTGTCCCTGCATCGCGGATCATATTCGCGATCGTCAACAAGAACGCGTAATGATGTTCCTTATGGGTTTGGATAGCTCCAAGTTTGGTCATATTCGAACCAATATTCTTAGCATGAGCGTTACCCCGGATCTCGACTCGGCGTACTCGATCATCGTTGATGCGGAACGTCCAATTAGCGTTATCACTGCTCAGGACCATCGTCCTGTGCTGTAGGATTTTCGGTCCAAGCTCCGATTTTCTCGGCTCCTTCCCAAGCTGCGGCCGTCAGGGGACGTGACGAGTCTCTCTTGTGCTCCCATTGTGGGAAATCTGGTCACACGGCGTCCACCTGTTACAAACTCCATGGGTATCCTGATTGGTGGGGCGACAAGGGCAACGACGGTCACGGACGAGGGAGAGGCGGTGGTCCAACAGGAGGGCGTGGACGAGGCCGAGCATCTTTACACGCGATGTAGTCTTCTAGAGGTCACTCGACCGCGGACACAAATTCGTAGGGACACAAACCTACGAATATTATCCCCGGGTTTAGCAATGAATAAGTCAATGCTTTGATGAGCTTCCTCAACTCACAAAAGCAGAATTCCTCCGATTTTCGGTTGTCTGGTAAGACTCGAGTCACTGAATTTATCATTGATTCTGGAGCTTCTCATCAAATGACAGGTGATATGGATTTGTTGATCAATGTGCATGATATTAGCACACACCCCGTGGACTTTCCGGACGGAACGCACACCGAGGCGTCCATATGGGTGTTATCGTTGTTAATTCACATCTCACTCTCATGGATGTTCTCTTTGTTCCTTCCCTGCGTTGCACTTTGCCTTCGGTTGCCAGGCTTGTTGGATCTAACTTGTGTTCTATCACATTCTTCGATTCGTATTGTGTTATACAGGAACGTTCCACGAGGATCCTGATTGGAGCGGGTGAGGTGTGTGATGGGGTGTTCAAGTTTCGGCATGTCTCATCTTCTTCCGTGAATTATTTCTCTGCATGTGACAAACGAGAGCTCTGGCATCGGCGATTTGGACATCCCTCAGAGAAGATATTATCTCTTATGTCTGATTCTTTGGATTTTTCTGGCTCGTTTACAAATAAGACCCTGCCATGTGATATTTGTTTCCAAACAAAACAGATATGTTGAATTCTATTAATAAAGCTGCAGATTTTTTTTTATCTCATCCACTATGATATTGGGGGTCTTATCGCATTCCTACCAAACGAGATGAACGTTATTTTTTGACCATCGTAGATGACCATTCTCGGGCTACTTGGGTATATCTAATGAAGGCGAAGAGCGAGGCACCACAGTTTCTTCAGAATTTATATGCCATGGCATTAAGACAATTTGGCAAAAATGTGAAAGTGGTCCAATCGGACAATGGATCTGAATTCACTGCTCTCCGTTCGTATTTTGCCTCATCCGGTATCCTCCATCAAACATCGTGGGTCGATACTCCGCAGCAGAACGAACGCATAGAGAGGAATCATCAACATATATTGAACATTGCTCGGTCCCTTCGTTTCCAACCAAACCTTCTGATTGAGTTTTGGGGAGACTGCGTCCTCACAGCCTTGTATCTTATTAATCGCACTCCATCCACATTACTCCACGGGAAGAGTCCATATGAGCTCATATTTCACAAGCCTCCATCTTACGACCAACTTCGTCTTTTTGGCAGCTTGTGCTACACTCATTTTAAATCTCCCATGCGAGATAAGTTTGTGGAACAAAGTCGGAAGTGCATATTTCTTGGGTATCCCAATGGCAAAAAGGCATGGAGAGTGTATGACTTGGAAATCGAGGAATATCTGATCTCTCGTGACGTGATATTGCATGAAGATATTTTTTGTTACCTATCTGGTCACTACTACGAAGAAGCGACCTTCTGCCATGCGTTCTCCGGTATCGACCCCAGCTGATGATTTCTTTGGTTTCTACATTGACATGGACTCGGTTCTCGGGGGAGCTCAGGCATACGAACAGATTCAGTATCCTCGGATGAGACAAAAAAACAAGTGACACAGAGGTTCTCGGAAGACACAGATTCCACGCTTCCCATTTCTTCCATCGAGGAATCGCCGGCTCTTCCAGATGTTCCATTGATTGACAGTCCTCCTCGGCTCGATTCCTCCCCTCCAGATGCTTCTTTCTCCGATTCAGTTTTGGCAGATTCTGACGATAGAGTTCCTTCTCCTATTGATGAACAGAATTCAGAGCTTCTCAGACGAAGACACCGCCAGAAATTTCCGTCGGTCCTCATGAAATCGTATGTCACTTACTCCATGATGTCTCCCCCACTAAATCACACACCCGCTTGCTCCCAATCGATGTTCTCAAGTTCGTCTCGTTATCCTTTAACATAATATGACACATGTGATATGTCTTCTTCGAAGCATTGAGTATTTTTGGCTGCAATTATAGACAGTACTGAGTCGCATCACTATAATGAGGCCATTAAAGATCCACGATGGTGTGGAGCGATGAATGAAGAGATTGCAGCCCTGGAGAGAAACGAGACGTGGACACTACAATCTCTTCCTCCGGGAAAGAAAACAATCGGATGCAAGTGGGTCTATAAAATCAAGCACAAATCCGATGGGTCCATAGAGCGGTATAAGGCACGTTTGGTGGTGTTGGGAAATCATCACGGATTCATGGCTGTTTTACCCCGGCTACCAAGCTCACTTCGGTACGTACTTTCTTGGCCGTTGCAACGATCCGTCATTGATTGGTTCATCAAATGGATGTTAGCAATGCTTTTCTTCACGGCGACCTGGACGAGGAAGTTTATATGCGTCTACCACCGGGATTCATGGCTGGTAACACCAACCAAGTGTGTCGTCTACGGAAATCTCTTTACGGGTTTCTTCAAGCTCCACAGTGTTGGTTCGAGAAATTTTCCACGACTCTCACTGATTTTGGCTTCACTAGTTCGTATGCTGACTACTCCATTTTCTCATATCACATTGGCAACATTCGGATGCATGTGATCGTGTATGTTGATGATCTTCTCGTCGGAGGCACTGATCTTCCTACCATCACGAAATTCAAGGATTACCTAAGCACTTGCTTCCACATGAAGGATCTTAGCCCTTTGAAATATTTCCTAGGAATTGAAGTAGCAAGAAGTACACACGGGATCTATCTTTCGCAGCGTAAATATGCCTTGAAAATTGTATCAGAATGTGGTTTACTCGGGGCGAAGCCGGCTTGGATTCCGCTTGAGCAGAATCATGCGTTATTCTCATCTTCGGCTGATCTTTTGGATGACCCGGAGCCTTATCGCAGGCTGGTCGGACGGCTCGTGTATCTCGCGGTAACGCATCCTGATTTATCTTACTCTTTTCATATTCTTGCGCAATTTATGCAGAGACCGACAGTGGACCATTGGACGCAGCCTTACGTGTTGTTCGCTATCTCAAAGGTTCTCCGGGACAAGGCATCTTACTCCGCTCGGACAGTACTCTGAATCTCACGGCCTATTGTGACTCCGATTGGGGCACTTGTTCCATCACTCGACGTTCACTCACAGGATATATTATCTTTCTTGGGAATTCTCCTATCTCTTAGAAAACGAAGAAACAGACGACTCAATCTTTCTCATCCGTCGAGGCTGAATATCGCGCCATGGCTTTAACGTGCATGGAGCTCAAATGGTTACGAGAGGTTTTGCTTACGTATGGCGTTGTTCCTCCTCCGGTCCATCTTCACTGCGACAGTCAAGCTGCCCTACACAGTTCCGCCAATCCGGTCTTCCATGAGCGCACCAAACACATCGAGATTGATTACCATTTCGTACGGGATGAAATCAAGGTTGGTCGCATCATCACTTCCCATCTTCGTACAACGAAAAAACTTGCTGATGCTTTCACGAAAGCTCTTGGAAGATAACAATTCGATTATCGCATCCGCAAGTTGGACATTCAGAATCTTCATGCACTAACTTGATAGGGTATTAGGATATATTTTGATATATTCTCTTGGATCCTACATTTAAGCAATTTCTTTCTATACTCTAGTCCTTGGATCCTATATTTAAGCAAGTTAGTTTCAATTGTAACTCCCATATAAGTTCTCTTCACATTCAATGGAAAACCCAGATCGATATTTCACAATATTATCATGACGCCGCTCTTCTGCCCTTCGCCTTCGTCCCCTGTCCTCCCATCATCCGCATTGCCAGAGTCCTTCGTATACGCATACATCCGATGAGAGAGAAACAATTTGTCGAGTGCGTGTGGTTGTTGGATTGAGTAATGAGTGAGTGCGCGTGGTCGTTGGATTGAGTAAGCGCGTGATCTTGGGATGAAAAAACTATTAAAAATATATACACATATTATCGTTAAGTGATCAAACAAATGTCGTGTGAGCATAAAATACTATTCACTTTGTATCCTCTAATATCAGTTTGCGTCGTTCAATTAATGAGAAACCGGTTGGTGTAATACGAAATTATCACCTGGGTCCATTCTGTTTTCTTTAGATCCAACTTCCAAATAGGCGTAGCACAAAGTGGACAAAAAATGCACTAGCTAGGCCCATATGAAAAAAATATAGAATAGAATATTAGTTTTCTTAAAATTTTATCTTTTAACTTTTTTTCCTTCTTATTTAGTGTAAATAATAAAATTTTGTTTTGGTCCTAACGAAATGCATACTTTGTTATGAAGATATGATAATTTGTATGTTTTTTAAATAACCTATAAATAAATAGGACTGCTCTAACTCAAAGCAAAATATTTTGTGTTTAATATTAAATGTATCTACAGAGCTATATAAAGTTATTTGGAAACAAACTAGACAAATATTGAAAGAGCTGAGCATCTTCAGCAACCTCGAAATGAAGAGGAGCAACATGAGGATTCAGAACAAGAAGAGGAGAAGTGTGTAACGGCAGAGGAGCAACCGTTATACTCAGGTTCTAGGGGACCACAAGAGCTGTCAGGAGGGACAGCTTATTGAACAAGAAGCATGAAGAGGAGCTGGAGTGGTAGCTACTACCTAAACCACACCAGAAGAAGAACAGACATACTACTGTCTGTACATGTCGTCAGACATGGTTTTTGTGCCTAAAATAACAAAGAATCAAACACAATTATCACTAGAATGACAGCTAGTTTTTGTAATGGGTAGAACCCATATATACCAATGTAAAAAACGTTTGAAATGTAAGGCAAGTATTATTCACAAAAATTCCAGAACCCTAACTCTCTGTTTTCCCCCTTTCTCTCTAAATCAACCCTAATTTCTACTAGTTTGCTGAAATCAAAGGAATTCGGGATTTTACCTTTCATTGTTCGCAGCTTGATGCTGTTGGAGTCCTTTGAAACAACTGTGGTATCAGAGCCTCACCGGTTCTCAAGGCCGTGAGGAAGCACAAGAGCACAAACACAACACAATACAACACTAAACGTTGAACAAGATACAACACAAGAAGGGAAGTTTTTAAAAATGCAGAACCAGCCACCAGCTCCAGTTTTTTATGGAAGAAACTACAGCCTATGGGTCATTAAAATCAAAGCCACGCTAAGGTCCAAGGGACTTTGGAAGGTGGTGACTGAAGGCATGCCTAAAATGCCTGATATGGGAGAGGATCCCATAGAGGAGCAGAAGAAAAAGTTGCTTTCATGGGAGGCAATAGACGAGAAGGATCAGACTGCACTTCAACTGCTCTATAGTGCAGTGTCTGAGGAGATATTTGCTGCCCATTTATCAGTTTGTGATACTTCAAAGGCAGCATGGGACTTCTTGAAGGAGAGGTTCCAAGGTGACCCAAAGGCTGCTATGATAAAGTTGCAGAGATTACAAGCAAATTACTATATTCTTAAGCAAGGAGAGAAGGAGAGCATCAAGGATTTTGCTAACAAAATCACTGAGCTAAGTAATGAGATGAAGGCTTTCGGTGATGACATAAAAGAAGATGCGATTGTGTCCAAGATGCTGTGTTCATTGTAGGAACGATTTGATCCCTACGTGGGAGTCATTGAACAAACGAAGGATCTCTCTATGTTGACTGTAGGAGAGCTGGTGATTGCGTTACAATCATAGGAATTCAGGTTGGATGAAAGGAATGGTGGGCTGGAAGGATCTTTTCAAGCTAAAGCTAAGCCACAAAAATTTGTGCAGAAGGGTAACACCAGCAAAAAGGGTTATGGGAGACCAGATTCTAAGTTTAAATTCAAGAAGTTTTGCGAGATATGTAAAAAAGATAACCATGTGGAGTCTCAGTGCTATTTCAGAAACAAGGGGCAAGGAGATAAGTCTAAAAGTTCCAAGACTTTCAAGACCAGGAAAGAATGCTACACCTGCGGAAAACCTGGCCATTTTTCGAGGGATTGCAGGTCTAAGAGACCTGGATCAAATCAAGCTCAGCTGAATAGAGAGGAGCAGGAGGAGGATAACTCTCTATTCACTGCAGCTCACATGGCACATCAAAACTTTGATGATGATGTATGGCTCATAGACAGTGGGGCCACGAATCACATGACCCGGAAGAAGGTTACTTTACTACATTGGACAGAACGGTTAAAGTGCCTATAAGGGTTGGCAATGGAGCAACCCTTGTGACTGAAGGTAAAGGGGATATTGAGGTGATTACTAAGAAGGACAAGAGAACGATTAGAGAGGTTGTCTTGGTCCCTAGTTTAGACAAAAACCTGCTGAGCGTGTCTCAGATGGTGAGAAACGGGTATCATGTAGAGTTTTCAGAATTAAAGTGTGTTATACGTGATAAAAATGGTGATAAAGTGGCTGAAGTACAGATGGTAAAGAAAGCTTATCCACTGAAGTGGACTATAACAGCAGAAGGTGCAAATGTGGAAAATCATTCGGATGTTTCTGATCTATGGCATAGGCGGTTTGGGCATGCTGGACTGCATAATTCGCAGAAAATGCAGAATCGTGACATGGTTAAGGGATTACCTAAATTTAAGGTGATCAAGGAGGTGTGTGAGGCATGTGTTCAAGGGAAACAAACTAGAGAGGAGTTCCCTAAGGAGTCTGAAGCTAAGTCCAAGGGGACTTTGGACCTCATCCACACTGATTTGTGTGGTCTGATGCAGACTCCATCACTGGATGGAAGTCTGTACATCCTAACTTTGACGGATGATTATTCCCACATGCTGTGGGTTTATTTTGTGAGATTGAAATCTGATGTGTTTGGTATCTACAGGAAGTTCAGTTCGTTGGTGGAACATCAGACCGGGCAGAAAATTAAAAGGTTACGGTCTGATAGAGGAGGGGAGTTCAGCACTAAGGAGTTTAATAGTTTTTTGGAGGAGCATGGAGTTCAACGGCAGCTTAGCGTTGCTTACTCTCCACAGCAGAATGAAGTTGCAGAGAGACGTAATAGAACCCTCCTAGACATGACACGAGGCATGTTAAAGGACAAGGGGTTACCGGATAGATTTTGGGCTGAAGGAGTGTTTACTTCAGCTTACTTGCAAAACAGAATGCCTACAAGGGCATTGAAGTATTAGCACAAAGGACATAAATGTAATTTACTTCATTAGAGTTTCATATTATCTTGTATATCTATATCATAACTGATGTAATTCATGTTTGGAATC
>CM071868.1:30089770-30119058 GCA_036759665.1 Gynandropsis gynandra | reverse complement strand
ATGTTTTCAGATTTCATGGTTGATCTTAATGCTTTCATTACTTGTACGCCACTTGAATGAATGATGTTAGGAGTCTAATAAACCAACGCCAGGGCATTAGACTTCGGAACTTAGCCATGATTTAGGGTTTAGCCGGTTTAGAATCTACGCCAGGTCAATCGGTTACATCTAGGGATTAGGATAGCGGTCGTAATGCGTCTATGCATGTAAGATGCGCAATGGATACATTGGTATATGCATGCTAGATAGTGGATACGCCAACGCCAGTCAGTTCCTATAGGAGAGCTTGAATTCCCTGAACTCATGATAGTATCTAAGACCAATTATCCCGTTAGAACTTATCGTTGTGCCCATTAGATTGATCACGTCTTATTCATTAGTCTAATAGCTTAAAAGTCGCATCAATTCCTTGTGTTCGACCCTAGTTGCTACACGATCCGTATCCTTACGGAAGCGTTAGTCTAGGTAATTTATTACTTGATATAACGCACATCAGATTCAACCCAATGTTTCAGTGGAACCTTAGCTTGAAAGAGCATTGCTAATCCTAACTCAACAATATGACGGCGTTTCCTCTCAGCAAGTCCATTTTGCTGAGGAGTGTATGGACAAGATATTAACTACTTAATCCTAGAATGAGCTAAATGAGACAAAAAAAGTTTTTCTAATGAATTCTCCTCCTCCATCACAATGAAACACTTTAATTCTCTTATCAAATAAATTTTCCGAAAAATCGTCCCGAAACCTCCCTAAAACGGTTTTTAAAGTCCTAAATTTAGGGACAGTCCCAAATCCATCTCCAAATTTGGAGACGGATGACCTGTCTGTCTCCAAATTTGGAGACGGATGACCTGCCCGTCTCCAAATTTGCCCGTCTCCAAATTTGGAGACGGATGACCTGTTATCTCCAATTTAGGGACGAATTACTATTCCATCCCTAATTGGTCCGCATTTAGAAACGAATTAGGCACAACTCTTCTGTACCCAAATTTGGGGACGGATTAGGGACGGATTTCATTTTTCGTCCCTAATCCGTGTATAATCCGTTCTTAAATTTAGGGACGGAAATGTCCTTCCATCTTTACAGCTCCGGATGCATCCTAGCATGGTCTTAACTGTCAGCTTACGGATTATCAACTATATTTCATGTCAATCACAACTGACTGATGAATGAACCTAAGAAACACCTTTCTTCATTCATTTAATGTAATCTGGCCAGAGATTGTACATTCATTTTGCTTACTGACAACATAGAGCTCAAACTCTTTCCAAGAGTGAACAGATCCCATGTTGATCAGTCACTAACTACACAAATATCTAATTATTTCCAATATCTATTCAACTAGTACTCTAAGATATTAGGTGTCCAGAATCAAATAATAGATAAGATGCTAGTTATTATGCTGATCTCGGGTCTAAGGAAAAACTAACTATCTAACTATCTGGAGAAATCTTAATGACAGTTTATTCATATATGTTGTTCTTTCCAGATCACTACGGTCCGAATAGTGATCCTACGAACAAGAACGTTTCAGATTAAATCATACCAAAAATCGACTCTCTTTATTATGATCTCTATCATAATGTCAAGTTTTAGATTTAATCTTGGACTTTATCATACACTTATGAAAAATTCATCAAATGAAAATAAAGCCATATATTATTAATATAAAATTGATGTCTAAAAATACAACTCGCTACATGTCTATGAACTAATGCCAGCTAGTCATCTCTCTCAATCCGATCCTCTGTTTATACTTGTCAAACTCTTTTGACCCAAGCGCCTTCGTGAACAGATCTGCTGCATTTTCCTTTTCATCCACCTTTTGGATTTGCACGTCCCCACACGTTATGATCTCTCGTATCAGGTGAAACTTCCGCAGAACATGTTTCGATTTCTGATGAGACCTTGGTTTCTTCGCCTGAGCAATAGCTCCGGTGTTATCACACAATAAAGGAACGACTTCCTTTATCGAAGGTACCACACCGAGTTCATCTATGAACTTTCTCATCGAAACCGCTTCTTAGCTGTTTCGCAAGCCGCTATATATTCTGTTCCAGTCACCGAATCGGCTATAGTAGCCTGTTTGGAACTCTTCCAACTTACTGCGCCTCCATTTAGACAAAACACATAGCCTGAAATGGACCAACTGTCATCCTTGTTTGTCGAGAAACTCGCATCAGTGAATCCTTCTAACTCAAAGTTAGAACCACCATAAATGAGAAACTAGTCCTTAGTCCTTCGCAAGTACTTAAGGATGTTCTTAACAACCTTCCAGTGTTCCTCACCAGGATCTGCCTGATATCTACTCACTACACTTAGCGTATAGGCTACATCAGGCCTAGTACACGTCATGGAGTTTATGATGGCTCCCACTGCGCTAGCGTTGGGAAGCCGACTCATGCATTCCCTTTCTTCCAGCGTTCAACCAATCTCGAACTCATCACGAAGACCCTCAATGAAAGTAGCGATGAGGTATCTTTTATCCATCTCGTGGTTTGGGCATTCGCGTTGATATCCTTTAAATCGCAGCCATGCCTCTGGAAGACTCTCTTTATCCTCTTGTTCAAACGAATTAATCTTGTTCTTCCATAGCTGCATCTTGTGGGGTGAGAAAACTCACATCATGATTCCTCCTGTGCCATCTCTTCTTCACTAGAATAATTTGTTTCACGCTCACTTGTCCTTTCCTCAATATTTTCGGAATTACTACGCCTCGCTTTTTGCTGTTTCTTTAAGGCTCGCGTAGTCTTTTCAATATCGGGGTCGAAGAGAAGTTCTTTGCCCCTCCAACTCCTAGACATGTACCGAATAGTCTGCACGTGGGAAAGACAACAAACAATAGATCAGCTCGGAAGAGATGCAATGACTCAAAATAAAAGAAAAATACGAAAAACAAAAACAAACAAAAGACTCGGAAAGGACTGGATCTCGACTCAACGAAACCCTAATTCTAAACACCGTGACTAATCCCCGGAAACGGCGCCAAAAACTTGATGTGTGGGATCAGAGTTTTATTTATTTCCATGACCACTCTACCGCAAGTATACAGTTCATGTAGTACAAGGGTCGAACTCTAGGGACTAGTGCATCGTTAGAACTAAGATTGTCATGAGAAGAAGATCGATCAATGGATGAGTAGTGAACTAGAAAGTAAAGATAAGTAAGGATGACGAAGCTGGACTAAGCAATGAGGGGTATCATGGGTGTCGGGAATACCGGAACATGCAATGGATGTTTCTATGGATCATGAAATTCGGTTTGTATCAATCGATGGGGAACTGATATCTAATTCTCTATCTAGGAAATAAACATCGCTCACCTCCCGATGTAGCGCGGAAGGTCTAGACGCGTTAAGAATAGTAGGGAACTCTACCCCTAATGCTAGAAATGACTTGTCGTAAGCCTAAATCTCCTACCTAAGAAATCAACGTCACCCATATCCCTATGTAGTGTGGAACTTCTAGATGTATGAAGAACGATGGGGAATTCAACCTCTAATATCGGATGAGAATTCGACCTCTATAAACGGAAATGACTCTCTCAAGCCTAAATCCTCTATCTAGGAAATCAGCGACACTCATATCCATATGTAGCGCGGAACTTCTAGATGTATTAAGAACAATGGGAATTCTACCTCGATTATTACCGTTCCTAAACAGATTAACCGATTGGTCAAATTCTCGTTAACCTAATTCATTCGAAAGTTTATTCACGAGACTCAAATCTGACTCTCCCAAGTCTAGACGAATCTCTAATCTCCCTCAAACATGCCTAATTTTAGTAGAATAGATCTAGTCTTATTCAAGCATGAAATCAATAACGTATGAAGGTGTTACGCACAAATCGAACCATTCAATTGAACAAAACTGAAAATCAAGCATTAATAAATTAAAATATCCATAACAATGGCATCCCTAACCCATGACAACAGATCTACTCAGAATACATAGAGAAGCAAACAAAAACGAAGTAAATGTTCGACTCCCCTATCATCCCGAGCGTTGGCTTCGGATGAATCCTTCGGATGCCCAACGTCTTCAATCCGTGTTCTCTCCTCTCTCTCTCTTGTGTCTCTAGGTGTCTCCTTAGGTCTGTGCTTCGTCCCCTTGGCCTAGATGGCTTGTTTTTCCTTTAATTACCCGTTCAAACCTTCAAAGAAGGTTGTTCTGGATTAGGAGGCCCGCTCGGGCACAACCTCCACCCGCTCGTGCAGACCACAGCCCGTTCGTGCACCACATTCAGCCCGGTCGGGCTCTCATGCCCACGCGTGTCAACTGCCAGCCCGAGTCGGGCTAACTCTCGGCGAATTTCTGGTTCAAATTGCAGCCCGATCGGGTGCACATACACAGCCTGAGCGGGCACACATGCCCGACCATGTTGTCTTTGTGCCCGAGTCGTGCTTGCTCTCGGGGATTTTTGGCTCTAGTTTTGCAACCTCAGCCCGAGAGGGCTCACTCCATGCCCGAGCGTGTAGACATCCAATTGTTGTTTCCGCTCCTTTCGCTCGAGGTTTGAATGTTCGATTTGCTTCCGTGGCCGTGCACATGAGGTACCTTGTCATTTTGTCACGTTTTCGGGGTGGATTTGCCGTAATCTTTCGTGTTTGTTTCAAGTCTTCGTTTCCTACACAAAACACGAAATAGTAGATAAAATCCTCGAATAAACTCAAATAATCGGTAAAGTCCAAGAAATCTAATCAAAACTAAACCTAAGAATGATGTAAATACTACGATGGATAACATGTTATCACCCAACCATCAGCACAGATCCTGATACCCTCTTCCCAATGGACATCTATTTCTCATACTTAGTGAGCATGTTGTGCATCTCATGCAACTCAACATCCATCTTGTTCATGTTGCAGTTGACCATGAACGGGGAGAAGGATTCCGGAAGTGAGTGCAAGATCATCTCTTGCTGCATCTCCTTGCAGAAGGTACACCCAGCTTCTCAAACTGTTCTATCAGACTGATCATCCGTAGAACATGGGGTCCCACAGGAGAGCCCTCACTCAGAGTGGACTTGAACAACGTCCTTGACAGCTTGGACGTTTCCGTCCGACTCTGCTCACTCACCAACCAGCTTTGTGGTCTCGAGAATTGGACGCAAATTGAACTGAGACATTTTTCAGGAGATCTGAAAACGAAAGGAAAATTGTACAGCAGAGAGTTAGACATCGTATATATCATTAAGACATGGACTTCATCTAAATGATATATTCGCTAATCAATGATACGATAACATTATAAATCTTATTTCTTATTAGCATCAACCTATAACTATATGTCTGAGCCCCTTGGTAGTCAAGACGTTTTCAAAACATATAAAATAGATTCTTTATAAATTTTATCCCCATAAAATTTATAGTGAATTAACTTCGGCTCTATATCACATAGTCACCTGGTAGTCAGGTTATTCCTATCGATATAGTTGAGTTCATCCTTCAGCTCATGGTCAGGTAACAATTAAGTTCATGTCCCCCGGGTAGTCCAGGTGTTTACAAAACCTATTGTTTCCTCCCACTAGACATCTGATGTCATACACGTATGAATCGAATTCTTTAACTACATGCTTCCTGGTAGTCAGGCTGTACCATGTAAACGAGAACCTATTGAAATGTCTACGATGAAAGAAAAACCTAACAATAAACAATTTATCGTTTACGATGAAGAAAAAGCCTAACGATAAACACTCGCAAGGGTGGCTAGGGTTCCGGCCGTGCCCATGGGTCTGATTTCGGCCGTGCGACGCTTCTCCTTCATGGGTTCGCACGTTCTGTTCGTGCGGTTCTTTGCGCGCGCTATGTGTGCACCGCCAGTCACGAAATTTAATCCCATTTTTCATAAAAAAACAAAAAACTAATCCTAAACAGACGATCAGACGCTTTGATACCACTGTTGGGTTGATTTGGGGTGCGGAAGCGTGTTTTATCAACCCGAATTATTAGATCTAGTCATGTTCGGATTGGTTTTTCGGGTTTCAACGACGAACATAATTAGAAACGGTTTCGTAATACTTGTTGCGTTGTAAAAGTTTGATTGTCGGATGTAAGATTTGATAGCGCAAGCCCTCTACGCGTATCCACGCAGAGATCGAATCTGCTTTCCAACCGTTGGTGCGGAACTCTCCGATGAACGAAACTGTTTTCGTTCTTCATTTTTCTTTTGACAACTATTAGTTTTAGGGTTTAGATTTTGCGATTGTGTAATTTGATACCGAAAACCTGTTTTCGTTTCTTAAATAATTATTAAACTTTTTTATAATTACACTTAAACCCACAACTATAAAAATATTATATAAGAGACATATTACTTTCAGTAATGATTGTCACACGCTATCGTCTCGAGGTTCAACATCGAAATGATTGGTATTCATGCTGGTCTGTGGAAGCTCTACATATGTCGTCTCCCATTAGGAAGACGAGAAACAATCAAGCTACGAAGAAAAAATCGATTAAAAGAATATTAACGCTGATAGCATGTGAAAGGAAATTGATGATTTCTGTATTTGTAAAAGAACAGAACTGAAAGAGAAAGTAGAAAATTCCATTAGAGATAGCAATCAAGCTCTTCTTCGTTAGTTCAAACCAATGAAACAGTGCTGACTTATATAGCCCCGAATGTCCTCCATACCCCCTCGCAAACTGGTGATCGGAGGAGAGGAGATCCCCAGTTTGCCACAGAGTCTGTTGAAAACTGCAGAAGCAAGTGACTTAGTAAAAACATCAGCAACTTGCAGCTCAGAAGGAATGTGCTTGATCAAAATGGACCCCAATGCGACCTTTCTCCTAATAAAATGATAGTTAATCTCAATGTGTTTGGATCGACTATGAAAAACTGGATTTTCCGTAAGATGAGTTGCTGACAAACTATCACAATATAGCTGAAAAGGTTTAGTTTGTTGAACTCCAATATCTCGTAAAATAAAAGAAATCCAGGTGAACTCTGCTGCTGTTGAAGCCAAGGATCTGTACACTGCCTCAGTTGATGAACGTGACACTGTTGGTTGCCTCTTGGCAGACCATGAAATCAGATTTTCACCAAGAAAAACACAGAATCCTCCTATGGAACGTCGAGTTCCTGGACATCCAACCCAGTCGTTGTCGCTGAAAGCACAGGCATTGAGAGAACTTTGCTTTTTCATATGCAGTCCAAGTGTTGATGTACCTTTAATATATCTCAAGACATGTTTCAGTAAATTGAAATCTGCCAAGGTTGGTTGATGCATTCTTCTGCAAACAAGATTGACAACATATGTAATGTTTGGGCGTGTTAAAGTCAGGTACTGAAGAGCTCTTGCAAGTCATCGAAAACCTATAGGATCAGAATAATTTTCAGTAAACGAGTGTGTATGATTAACCTTTGTGGAAGAGGGGTAGGTAGACTTTTGCAATCTGACATTCCAGCTCTAGCCAACAGATCAGAGGCATATGTAGTTTTGCTAAAAAACAGACCAGTAGTGGTATATATTGTCTGAATACCAAGGAAGTAGTGCAATTGTCCCAAATCTTTCATTGAAAATCTCTGGCTTAAGGCAACAATTAATTGCTGAAGTAGAATCAGATTACTTCCAGTCAAAATCATGTCGTCCACATATAATAGCAACAAAAAGGTGTCCTTTCCATGTTGATAAAAAAACAGAGAGGGATCAGATTTACTGTAAAAGAATCCAAATTCCAAGAGAAAACCACTGAATTTATCAAATCACGCTCTTGGTGCCTGTTTAAGGCCATATAATGCTTTCTGAAGTAAACAGACATGATTTGGATAATCTTGATTCTGAAACCCCGGAGGCTGTTCCATAAAAACTTGCTCTTGCAAATCACCATGAAGGAATGCGTTACTGACATCAAGCTGATTGATTTTCCAACCTTTCACCAATGCAATGGTTAAAACAATTCTTATGGTTGTCGTTTTTACCACAGGACTTAATGTTTCAATATAGTCAATGCCTTCTTCCTGATGATATCCCTTAGCTACCAAACGAGCTTTGCATTTGTCAAGACAACCATCTACCTTAAGCTTGGTGCGAAACACCCACTTACAACCTAGAACATTCATGTCATCTCTGTAGGGAACCAAGACCCAAGTTTTATTTCTTTGCAAGGCTGATATTTCATCCTCCATAGCAGTTTTTCGACCAATGTTTTTGAGGGCTGAGACTGCTGACTTTGGTTCTGTAGGGATATTTGGAGAGGTGAATAAGGCATATTTTGGATTCGGTTTAGAAATACCAGACTTGAACCTGGTAATCATTGGATGAGAAATGACAGAGGTATCTGAAAAGGAAACAGGTTCTGAGATGACTGATTGAGGTTCTGTTTGAGGCTTAATTTGAGGTTCCGTTTGAGGGTCTATTTGGGATTCTGTTTGAGGGTCTATTTGAGAGTTTGTTTGTGGTATATCAGAATAGATATGTGGTGGTAAATGAAAAGAGGTTGAGATTTGAGTTGTTGTACCTGAAGAATATGGTTTTGAAATCAATAGTCCCTTCTCCCAAGCACTTAGTAGAGGAGTATATGAAGTCTTCCTTAAGGCTGAATAGGTATCCTGAAAGGGAAAACCATTTTCATAAAAAATAACATGCCTTGATATGTATACTCTGCCTGTAGGTGGATATAAACAACGATAGCCTTATTATTCATTGTAACCAAGAAAAACACATTGCAGAGACCTTGGATCAAATTTATTCTCTACATATGGCCTAAGATATGGATAACATCTACAGCCAAAGATACGTAGAGATGAGTATTCAGGTGTTCTCTTGAACAAAACTGAGTAAGGACTGGCATTATCCAAAGGAACAGACGGCAAAAGGTTAGCCAGAAATGATGCAGTGAAAAAGGATTCAACCAAATGTTTCAGTGGAACCTTAGCTTGAAAGAGCATTGCTAATCCTAACTCAACAATATGACGGCGTTTCCTCTCAGCAAGTCCATTTTGCTGAGGAGTGTATGGACAAGATATTAGCTACTTAATCCCAGAATGAGCTAAATGAGAAAAAAAAGTTTTTCTAATGAATTCTCCTCCTCCATCACAATGAAACACTTTAATTCTCTTATCAAATAAATTTTCCACCATCTTTTGAAACAGAACAAAGATAGAGAGAAATTCTGACTTGTGTTTTAATGGATAAAACCAAGTAAAATGTGAGTAATTGTCTACAAATATTGCATAATACTTGAATCCTTGTACTGAGACTACAGGAGCTGGACCCCAAAGATCACTATGTATCCTTTCTAGAGGTTCATTTGCTTGATAAGTAGAATCAGAAAATGGGAGTTTAGCACTTTTACTCAACTGACGAGAATCACAAATAGGAGAAGAGGTTTTATTTATAGTAATACTATTGCTGGAACTGAGAATTTGCAGTATTTTGGAGTTTGGATGGCCAAGTCTTCTATGCCAAATATCCTCACGCTATGTCTAACCAAGAATAATGCTTTGAAGTCTGTAGTCTCCAAGACATAGATACCCTCACGCTTGCTTCCCTTTGCCAAGATTGATTTGGTTGCTAGATCCTTTATGTACACAGATTGTGAATCAAACACAAAATAGCAAGGGTATTGTGCTGTTAATTTTGAAACAGACAGCAAAGACTTTGTCATTGCAGGTGCAACTAAAACTTCTGTAATTGGAATTTTACCTTCTTGAGTTGTGATTGATGTTGTACCAACATGTATGATTGGTAAGAATGACCCATCTCCCACCATGGTTGAGTCTGATCCTGTGTTAGGTGTGACAGACTGAAGTGTATTTGTAGTGTTTGTAACGTGTGCAGAAGCACCTGAATCCGGATATCAATCAGTTCCTGCAGCTGATGAAATTTGTAAAGCCTGCAAAGCTTTAGGAATATCAGCACTTTGGAATGCATTATCAAATCCATGCCAACATTTTAAGGCATTATGTCCTGTTTTCCCACAGATTTGACAGATAGGTCTAGTATTTTGCTGATTCAAATACTCTAGTGCATAAACCTGTTGCATAAAGCCTCTTCCTCTTGTAGAATAACCAGTCCTTCCCCTTTGATTCAGAATTCTACCACCACCTCTGCTGTTATAACCATTTCCTTTTCCAGATCTAGCATATGTATCTAAGTAATATTGAGTGTTTTCATTCTGTATATTGAAGGCAAGGTGAGGTGACACAGCATGAGTATTATAACTGTGAGTGTTCATTGCTAGGCTTTTCAATTGTGATACAACATCATCATAAGTGGGGATGGGTGGTTTATGCATTGAGGTATGAATAACAGTTGCAAATGATTCATACTCTTTGCCTAGTCCTTGTAATAAACGAAAAATCTTCATAGATTCTGACACTCGTTTCCCAATTGAAGCTAAATGATCACAGATTAGCTTAAATTTCTTTAAATATTCAGCCATAGTTTTTCCCTCTTTTGTTAGCATTTGCAGAGATGCTAACAAATCAAACTCTCTTGATATAGAGTGTTGAATGAAATTTTCTGATAAAGCTTCACATACCTCTTTTGCTGTATCAAGTCCAATTACATACCCAAACACGTCCTCGGAGAGAGTTCCACATACCCAAGACTTAATGAGTTGATCAGTCTGCAGCCATGACTCATATTCTGGATTTGTAGCCTCCACTTGTGCACCGTCTATTTCTCTTCTGATGATTTTTGGTGGAGTTTGCTCATTGCCAGTAATGAAGCCAAGTAACTTCTGAGTTTTCAGTAGTGATTCAACTTGTGTTTTCCATATGAGATAATTTGCTTCAGCGAGTTTTAGAGTGACAAAATTAGAGATGTTTACATGAATTGGAAAGGGATACTTTGGAGGAGTAAGAATAGCCATTTGTTGAGAGGATAATCCCTAAACAACAAGCTCCTGATACCATGAGGATTTTCTGTATTTGTAAAAGAAAAGAACTGAAAGAGAAAGTAGAAAATGTCATTAGTGATAGCAATCAAGCTCTTCTACGATAATTCAAACCAATGAAACAGTGCTGGCTTATATAGCCTTACAGAATTCAAAAACCAGAAAAAATACAATTATACCCTCTAACAACTTCAACAACGTCAACCAATTACAGCAATATTCTTAGCTAATTGACAGGCCTATAAATGTATTATGCACTGCAATATTTGCTGAGAATTCTTTCCCTGTTTCACGAGTACTTGAACCTTGCTGAGCTGACTTAAGAATTTCTAAATCATCCCAAACATCCTTCTTCTCCCAACCTTCTTGCTGAAGCCGAGTATCCTGCGTAGAAATTTCATTCCAATATTCTATTTGAAATTATACAAAATGATTATATGTAGGATAAAGAAAGTTTGAATTTGGGAATTATATAGCTAGATATATTTACAAATTATATTGTAATTTGTATTTTGTGACGAGATTTGGAATGATTGGGAGAATATTTAACAACAATAATTCTTAATAGACTCTATTTATATTACATTTACAATATAAATATTAAATATTTTATAAATTCTGAATTAAATAAATTTTAAAATTATACAAACTAATGTCAGAAAAACAAATTGGCATATGGCATCATTCACTAAACATATAATATTTCGTTATTTTAATGGTATTAAATATCAACACAGCCTTGTCTATACACAGCCTACGAATTGGATTTGCTTATTGGAAATGGAAATATTCCAAAGATAATGAATTTAAAAAATATATGAAATTAATAGAGTTGACTGATATATGTATTTTTCTATAATTGAAGTTCGAGTTTTTTATTTTGGAAAATACACATTATAATGTACCGTATATTTATTCAGACAAAAGTAAATAAATTTAATCGATCAAAATTCCATTTTTTATTATTGGATTTTTATTTAACAAAATGTAGAAAATTCCCAAATTACAGAACATGAGAAACACGATCATGTTGGTTGTCTCTTGTTCTTATTTTACAAATTACGAAAGAACGAGAAAAAATCAAAATCACTGACGTGAAAACCATCATATGCACGCACCATCGAATCTATGCCGACATGGCCTCATGCTATTCGTTGACTCGTACGGTGCTACAATTACGTGGCCACGGCGCACTCATGGTCATAATGCTCCTCCACTAACTTCCTACAACCGAGCGTGAACCATCACGCGCCGTCAAAACCAATCCCTACTGCTTCCTATTCTCACACTGCGGAGACGAAGTTGTCACCGGCGGTGTGCCCATCTCACGCCAAATTGGCGTCCGCTCCGACAGCCTCCACACCTTTACCGACTTGTCGAGACTTCCACTATACACAATCCACCCCTTATGTTCCTCCGCTGCAGCCGCGGTGGTACCGTCACTGTCGCAGCAGTTGCCGTGGACACGGCCCTTATCCTCCTCCACGGCGAGGCACTTGACGGGGCCCATGTGTCCCGTTAGTACGGACAGGCACACATGGACTCCGTCAGGGTTTCGTCTCCACACACATATGTTCTTATCGGCGGAGCCGCTCAGTACGAGGTTCCCCGCCGTGGCGAGGCACAGCACTGCCGTCTTGTGTCCACGGAGTGAGCCTCCGTGTGAGAGACGATTCTTCTCGTCGCGCTCCCAGTAGTTTACCAAGCCATCGGAGCTGCCGCAGTATATAACGGCGGACTTCATGTTGACGGCTAACGCCGTGATGGCATTTTCTTGCTTCAGCAAAATCTGAGCCAAAATATGTTTCGTACTTTTGCCTTGTGTCTCACGCTTCCACACCTTCACCGTCCCGTCCGCCGATCCCGTCAACACCAAGTCATCGAAACCTACTACGATCGAATTAATGGCATCATCGTGGGCACGAATCGATTCCAAACACTTCGAGTCAGAGACTCTCCACACTTTCACCGTCGTGTCCCAAGAAGCCGAGTATAGTAACCCAAGTTCCTGGTTCAGGCTCAGGCACGACACAGCATCAAAATGTCTAACCTTCACGACGTTCTTCTTTTTACGCGCCTCAATGTAATGCTTAGGGTTCACGGAACTCTTCACCATGTCCTTGAACGTAGGCAACGTCCCCACACGCTTGTGTTTGCTAGGGTTTCGCTTTGAAACCTTCCAAACCCTGATTTTACCGTCTTGATGACCGGTAAATATCCGGTCTCCGTATATTACAATGGCCTTAACGAGGCCGCTGTTGGATTTAAAACCCGTGTAGTCCTTCAAATTCTTCCAAACCCTAATGTTCTTCGAATCTGAACCAGTGTAGAGAAGGTCCCCTGAGGCCGCAAGCGAGTATATATGCCCTTCTTCCCGAACAATGGATCCAATGAGACCGTTAGTTTCGAAGATATCATCTTCAAAGCCGCGGCTTGAAGGGGTCGCAAGCGGGGACCGACCCGTAGCCCACGGTGACATCACGCACGGAGATGCCTCACCGCTCGTAGGTGCGCTGCTCATTGTGGAGGCAGACGCGTTGCTGTGACGATGCTGTTGATGAACGTTAACGTTGTTATTGCTGTTCTTATTGTTTGCGGAGACAACGTCGTAGGAATCTTCTTCGCCGGAGGAAAATGTTGGGTGGTCGGACTTCAAGAGGTCGCCGAATTTTGGCCGCTGTTTGCGACTTTTTCCGCGGCCGAGGCAGTGGCTGGGGAGGTAAGGGTTGTTGTTTTGGAGATCAACAACCGTCATGGTTCCTCTTGTTTCGCTTATCATTAATTTAAGTATGTGATATCGGAATAGAAAAGTCAAATAAATAATAAAACAGGGTTACAAGAACGATCTCTAGAAAAAATGTTTTTGCGAAAAATATAATCAAGAAAGGCCGAGGGAAAATGGAGATTTTCGTGGAGAGTTTGACGGAAATTTCGAGGGTATGGAGACCATATATAAATATAGACATTTGTGGGTATATATATATATATATATGACGTAAAGATATTATTTATGATGAGTTCAGAAGCTGTGTGGGACACGTGGCAATGATCAAGGGAGTTACTGTGATTTTTTCAAAGAAATAATATTATAAGCCTAGTTGATCATATTACACGTGGCTTTTTGGTTTCTTCTTTGTGGACATTGGGGGCATGTATTTTCTTCAAATTCTGAAAATGAAAAAATAATGTAGTTGTTGTAATTTTATATTATCCTATTTCCTCGGCGAAAAATGCCACGTTTCAATTTAAATATAGTTTTCTCTTAATACACGTCGTTTTATTTGAATTATTTCAAGATTTATAAAAACCCTTCACAGAATGCAATAAATATTGAATATGGAATCGTTTGTAGAGATCGAAACTAACTTCAAGAATTAGATAATTTAGCAAAAATATATAGTAAATTGTATTTTTTTATCCCATCCATGATGAAATAACTCAACTGATTGATATAATATATAAACTATTTTTTGGTTTAAATTTTTATTTATTTGAAGGATGTTCATAATATTTGAGACTCAAATTAGAATAAAATGTAATATATTAAACATAATGTTTGTTATTTTTATTTATTTCATTACTTTTTTTTATTTGTATTTCGTCATTTAAATCTTTTTAATTTTATAAATATACTATTAATTTCATTAAAATACATTTGTCTTCATATTTTCTCTCTTATTTTTTTACAGATTTATTCTTTTATTTTTATTGTTAAAGAAAAAACTAATTTTACATTTTATTTTTCTTTCAATCGATTTCTTTCAAATCTCTTTTTTCGATATGCGTCTTGTACTCCGACGTCTCTATTCCAACATCATATTATGGTCTTGGTATTCTGCTTTGGGATCTTTTTCTGCCATCCGGTGTTCTATCTCTGGTGCTGTGTTCTGCTTCTGCTCCGATGCTATGTTTCCGGTGCGATATTTTTGGTGTAGTGTTCCGTCGTATTGTGGTACTTTAATTTCTATTTCTGCTTTGGTGTTCTGTTTTTGGTGTGGTGGTCCTCACATCTCTGTTTTTGTTTTTGGTAGGGAGTTCTGTTTCTACGTTGGTGTTCTGGTGTGATGGTCCTCACATATCTGTTTCTATTCCGGTGCTCGCATCTGGAGATTCAATTTCTGCTCCCATCTTCACTCGATTCCGATATTCTTGGTGTGTCATCTGGTGTACCGTCTGGTGTTCTTGTGTTCTTATGGCGTTGTGTCCATACGTGTCATATGATTTTTCTTGATTCATTTATTAAATAACATGATGGTATCAACGGTCAGTCATCCTAAATCATCCTTGTAGATAAATGATCTTTACCGAAATATTTTATTCTTAAATACTATTGATACAAATCTGGTAAATTTAGTTTCGGATAGCAAATTAAACTACGACACATGGAAAAGAACAATGATGATGGCCTTAATGGTCTAAATAAATTGGACTTCGTCAATGGTAAGGTATTTAAACCCGATTCTTTACATTCTGATTTGATTCATGGTGTCGTTGCTAGTGTTTCTAAAGCTTTTAACTTGGTTGTGCAGGACAAGCAACAAAGACAAGTTTATTCCTAACCCAACCCAAACAAACTTTTTTATCTCTCATTTTTTGTCTTCAACCGTGAATGATTTTTTGCAATTGTCTGCTTCCTTATGGATTGTAGGTACTGGAGCGAGCTCTCGTGTTTATAATGACCTTTCTTTATTTTCTTTGGTTTTTGTTGCTAAGAATATTAAGATCACACTACCTAATGATTTTGATATACAAGTTAGTCACGTAGACATAGTAGTTTCAAATGCAAATTTTGTCTTGTCTTCTGTGTTTTATTTCTAACTTTTAAGTTCAATATGTTGAGTATTAGTCATTTAACTCAAACTTCAAATCTTGTTGTTTTCTTTACAAAAGTTTCTTGTGAAATACATGATCCATCTCGGACCTTGATGATTGGAAAGGATAGAATATCAAGTTCACTCTATATTTTTTAAAATCAAATATTTTCTGTATGTTCCATTTCAACTTCCTCTTTGTGGCACCAAAGATTGGGTCATCTTTCATCTTTGAAAGTTAAATTTCTTTCCGAATTTTTTTATTAAAACCTCCAATAGAGATGATCATTACATTGGTAAATTTGTCATCTAGCAAAACAACATAGACTTCCATTTATTTCTCATAATCATATGTCTTCATTTCCTTTTGCATTTATACATTTAGATATTCGAGGCCTTTTCATATTGAATCTATAGATGTTTATATGTACTTTTTTAACAAATTTTGATAATTTTTCAAGAGCTACTTGGGTTTATTTTTTAGCTACTAAATCTCAAGTCTCTACAATCTTTCCACTTTTTTTTTTATCTATGGTTAAAACACAATATAATACGCATGTTAAATCAATAAGAATAAAGAATGTTTCCGAACTAAAATTCACAAAGCTTTTACAGCAAAAGAGAATTTTACATTATTTTTAGTGTGCGTACAACATAATACAATTGTAGAAAGAAAGCACCAACACTTGCTTCATGTAGCTCAATCTCTTCTTTTTCAATCAAATGTGTCATTAGTATATTACATAGATTGCATTTCCACTACAATGTATATTATAAATAGAATACCATTTTTTATTTTAGATAATAAAACTCCTTTCGATCTTTTAAATAATAAAATTCCAGATTAGTCAAACCTAAAAGTTTTTTGTTGTATGTGTTATATTTCAACATTTGATAATATGAGACATAAATTTACATCTAGAGCATTGTCGTGTGTTTTTTTAGGGTATCCTTCAGGATATAAATGATATAAGGTCTTAGACCTTAATAGTAATCAAATTTTTATTTCTAGAAATGTGTTTTTTCATGAAAGTATTTTTCCGTTCCATGATTCTTATTCTATTTCTACTATAAATGAATTGTTTCCTAACTCGATTTTACCTCTTCCACTTTCTGATTTGTCTGTTATGTCTATTTCTAAATATAATTTCATCGATTCTTCATAGATTGTTATTTCTAAATATAATTCTAATCCATCACATATTCTTGATTTTGAACATATTAGGACATCCAAAAGGCAATCTAAATTTCCTCATCACCTTCATGATTTTCAGTTATTCTTTATCATCTGATTCTATTCATATCACAAAAACAAATCTATATCCAATTTCACTTTTTTTATCATCGATAATCTTGCTTTTTCAGATAAGTTTTTTTGCGATGCAAATTTCTTTACAGTCAAAACCAAATTATTTTTCTATTGCTAGTAAATCTTATGAACAGTCTTTAGCAATGTCACAAGAACTAGAAGCATTATTACAAAATAAAACTTGAAAAATTTTGTTCGTTACCTATAAAAAAACATGTTATAGGTTGCAAATGGGTATATAAACTTAAATATAATTCTGATGATACGGTAAATAGGTATAAATCTAGGTTAGTTTCTAAAGGTATCACCCAAAAAGAGAGAATATATTACATTGACACATTTAATCATGTTACAAAAATGATTATCATTCGAGTTCTTCTTGCTTTGATTGCTTCTAATAATTGGTTAATTTCTCAGTCAGATATTGGTAATGCATTTCCATGGTTTATCTAAACCCAAAATTTTTGGAGATAATGTATAAATAGCGGCCACTAAATCTTTTCTTAGCCTCTACGAAAACCCTTTATTTTTTCCACATTTGAATGAAAAGCTATTTCTGCGTGTATCTATATATGTGGACATCTATTTTTACTTTGAAAATGCTTATATATATATACAGATATTCTTGATATGAATGTAAAATTATATTAAAAAATTTCAGTATATATATATATAAAGCAAAAGAGAGTTATATATAGATTTTATTAGTTAGCGTAGTAAAAATAGATATAATTAAATATAATCTATCATCTCAAATTTACTAAATTTACGAATTATGAAGCATCAACGTTAAGGGAGATACATGGCATTTCACATAACATAATATTTTATTTGATTATCTATTGGACTTTATTTTTTATGTGAACTTAATCCTAAATATGAATTCGAATGATCACTTAATACATTATTTAATCTCTTGCAGCTATCAAAACTCATCGCGGTTTTGTTATTTTAATTAGTGTTTAAAGAACACTTTTAACACACTATATATTCCTAAGAGAAGGAATATTAGGTCCATTACTTTGTCTGCCTAAAATTATGATTGTTCAAAAGTTATTACAAAGTAGGCACTTATATATATATATATATTACGAATATTAGGCAAATTACGCAGAGATACTCTGCATTATAAAAATTGCTATTTTTCATTTTGTTATCAAAACCATATATTCGGGAGGAATCAATAAGTAATATTTTTTAGAATGTCAACTTAATATAAAAGAATAAAATTTATAAGAGGATGACGTCGTTCACATTAATACAAGAAGAAAAACAGCTTTCATTTGGTAGACAAGAAGATATCGATCTTCCGACGGAACAACAACTGAAGATCTATGAAGATGCTCGTTACTTTCTTTCCATATCAAGTAGAAGAATTATTTGAGATTTTACTTTAAGTTGAGTGTCATGTATTCTTAAAGATAGAGACAAATAATTTTCGTCGAGAAATATGGTATAATAAAAGATAACGATCGATTTGAAAAATATGAAAAAAATGAAAAGTATTCAAATTTGGAACAAATTTGAATACAAAGAAAACACTAGATAAATCTGGATCTTACAAATTTTAAAAAACAAAAATCACTCTTATTGATTTTTTTTAATGTTCCGTATATATTCATATAGTATAAGTTTAGTACACCCTAAAGTCGTGCGCAAACAACGGCTTTGAATACAGAACCCTCACCTCGGTTACAAAAAAAAAAACCCCACAAACCCACTACCACAAAACAAGATAACCATAAAATGGTTTGAAATACAAGAAGTTCAGACATACACCAAAATGGAGTGCCAAATAGATAAACTAATGTTGGATTGGCCCGGAGTTAACTCCTGCAAGGAGAAGATGTGATCTCGCACTAGTCGATCGACAAGAACTCGGGCCTCCGAAACCGAAGCTGAGTCAATGTGGAATAATCTTTTGGTCCTCTGCTGCCAAATGAAGTAGACCGTTGCGTGTATCAAAATCCTTAATACAACCAACTCTTCCGTTGGAATCACTGAATCCTCTATCCAATGGCTAATACCATGCAAATCCATAGGAAGATCCGGCCACCTAGTCCCTGTGAAATGAGAGAGCAACTCCCTGCTATATTGGCAAGAGAAGAATAGATGAAGGTGAGACTCATTACCGGTTTGACACAATAAACATCTCTCTTCGCAAGGTACACCCCAACGAGCTAACCGATCCTTCGTGGGGAGATGACACCACATAGCGGTCCAATGAGTGAAGGCATAACGAGGAAACGCTTGCTTGAACCACGTCTCATCCGTCCACCGAAGAACCGGGCTAGGGGTCCGAATCAAGTTCCATGTCATGCATGACTTGAACACAGTTTTAAAGCTGGTTGGAGATGCTTTCCATAAGAAGACGTCCTCACCACTGTCCGCCGACGGCGGGACAATGGAAGAAATACGGGTAAGGGCATCTTTGACTTTGCTGTTTCTAGCCCCCGGGAGACGCCAACTTCCTTCATATACCGCCTCCATAACTTTCGTACACAAAGGGATCCGAAGCATCCTCGGGCCATCCTCACCAATGAAATCAAGTAATGATCCAAGACCTGTCCAATTATCCCACCAAAAGGAGCACTTCTCACCATTGCCTAAAACACAAATTACCAAGGAGCTAGCTATCTGTCATAAGGATAGAAGACGGCGGGTGAACCATGACATCCGTGGCGATACCACGGCCCCCCAAAAACCCCTCCTCTTGAAAATGTTATGATTCATCCATGCCACCCATAAAGAACCGGACTTACAAAGGAGCAACCAAATCATCTTTAGACGAAAAATCCTGTTGAAGTCTTCCAATCGGCGAAGCCCTAAACCTCCCTCTTTTTTGGGTTTGCAAATGTCCGATCAAGATATTCTAGCCTTTACTGACGAACGAGAGTTTAATCCCCAAAGAAATGATGAGCATATCCTGTCAATGTCCTTAAGGAGGCTCTTGGGCAGCGGGAATACTTGGCTCCATGAGTGAACCATACCATAGACCACTGAGGAGATAAGTTGAATTTTCCCCCCGTAAGATAAGGATTTAGAAGACCAATGTTACCTTAGCGCTTATCTTCTTGAGGAGCGGTCGAAAATCCTGTTTAGAGAGCTTATAGGAACTGAGAGGTAAGCTCAGGTATCTCAAGGGGAGGGAGCTCAAACGTAGGCCAAACTCATGGGCAAGGCTCTCTGTATCTGTTTGCGTAAGTCCCCCAATAACCAGGTCTGATTTACTGTGGTTCATTTCCAGCCCAGAGAGATTTTTGAAGGAGTCAAGAACTTGCATTATCGAAGAGATAGAGCTGCTGGTGGCCTTTGAAAAGATTACTAGGTCGTCAGTGAATGAAAGGTGGGTGAGCAGTGGATGTTGGCATCTTGGGTGCAAGTCAAATGATCCCACATTCGCTGCCTTGTTCAATAGACAAGATAGGACTTCCATGGAAAGGATGAATAAATAGGGTGAGAGAGGATCGTCCTGTCTCAACCCTTTTTTACCTTCAAAACATCCAACCAACTCACCATTAACAGATATGGAAAACCTTATCGTGCAAACACATTCTCTGATCCACTGAATAAACTTCTCTGGGATATTCATCGCAGCTAGAACGTTCAAGATAAAGACCCAATCCACCGAGTCAAAAGCCTTCCGGATATCAATCTTAATTAGAGCACTTCTAGCTGAATTCAACTTATCATAATCCCTTATCAACTCAGTGGCCAACAATACATTTTCAATTAGGAGACGACCCCTTTGGAATGCTGCCTGGTTAGGAGACACACAGTAGGGGAGAATACACTTGAGTCGATTAGCAAGGATTTTGGAAATTACCTTGTATACGAAGTTGCAACAGCTAATGGGTCGAAAATTGCCAAGTTCCACAGCTTCCTTGAACTTAGGAATGAGAGTAATGACAACAGTATTAAATTCCTTCAGCATTCTGCCCCTCACAAAAAATTCCTGAATTGCTGCAATGACATCCCCTTCGATTACGTCCCACGATGAGACAAAGAATTCCTTAGTGAAACCATCCGGACCCGGACTTTTATTATCCGGTATAGCAAACAAAACCTCCTTGATTTCTTGACTAGTGACCGTCCTAGAGAGTGATGCTATTTGCGACTGCGAGCATCTAAAGGGTAAAATTCTTCTAAGCTCCATAACTGAACTATGTGCGTGATTGGCCGGATTCGAGCCCAATAAGTTGGAGAAGAACCGCAAAGCGTGGGCTTTGATATGGTCCGGTTGTGATAACCTATTACCAAATTCATCAACCAGGAAATGAATTGTGTTGTGAGAGACACGCTGTTTCATTACCTTATGAAAGTATGACGTATTTTTATCTTCCAGTTTCAACCATTTTACCCCGAGACTTCTGTTGGAAGAATCTCTCCTCAGCAAGACTCAATATCAGTCAATGCCTCCTCAACTCATGTTCCCTCCTCGCCAGCTCCGATGAAGGGTTAGTCAAGAGCTCGGTTTGGACCGACTCTAAGGCACTACCCGCTTCCCAAACCCTCATTGAGATTTGGCTGAAGTGGGTCTTATTCAATAAACGGAGAGGGTATTTGAGACTTTTAAGGGCATTACGAAGTTTGTATAATCCTGAACCCCCAAAGTTGACGAACCCCCAATTATCTTCCACCATCTTCTTGTACTCGGGGTGCAGAGTCACATGTGAGAAGAATTTGAAGGGTCTTCGCACCCGTCTTCCGCAAGCTGGCATTCTCATGAAACAAGGCGAATGGTCCGATCAGCATCCAGGAGGAAGGAACTCCGCAAACGCCCCTGGGAAGAGATCAAACCATTTCTCATTCATAAAAGCCCAATCGATTTTCTTGGACACTAGGTTGTCTTCCTAATTATTCCACTACGTGAACCTATTCCCTTTAGACGCCAACTCAAACAGACCAGAAGATTTCCACCACGTGAACCTATTCCTGATTATTCCACAACGTGAACCTATTCCCTTGCCCACCGGGTCGTACCTTAACCAAAACCCCTGTGACACCGGCGGCCGGTCACTGCAGGCCGATGAGGAACCCTAAGCCGACAACCATGGGGAAGAAAATTCCCCCTCCACACCACCCCATCTCATCATCCTCCCCCTCCCTGTTTCTCCCTCGCCAAGCTTCACCCCCCGCGGAAGCTCGCCTCCCTGTCCCCCCTCCTCCTTCCAGCGTCCCCTCCGTGGGCACCCATCTCCCCCCTCCCTCTTCCCCCCGATGGGTCTCGTTTCCCCCTCCCTCCTTCCCCATTCCATACTTCTTCGGTATCCGGTGCTCTCCCCCTTAAGGCGTTGTCGAGAGGTACCGCTGCCATGATCTCGCCGGTAAGTGGTGCTCCTCCCTTTGGTAATGCGGCCCTAGCGCAAACGTCCGGGCAGTGTGTAGGAAAATCAGGCGTTCGAGATCCAAATGGGCCTCCTCTTCCTCCGCCCCAAGCTAGTTGGTGTGATAAATTTAAATCCTCCCTATGCACCTTGTCGAGAGTGGGGGATCCCACTGTCCATGAAACGGGAGTACCGTATGTGCTGATTCTTGAAGGCTCCATCAAAGCAGCGAAGGCAGAATGGAAGGAGTTCTTAATAGGACAGTTTTATGGTTATCCTCCATCGATGGGGAGAATTATTGGTTGGGCTAACTCTCTCTGGGGAGGGAATGGATACAGGATCAGAGTTAGGGATTTGGGCAGTGGTGCATTTCTATTCAAGATCCCGGATGAAGGAGCCCGTGGCAGAATATTGGCTAGGAGTTTGTGGTACATTGGTGATAGAGCCATGTTTGTGTCGGAGTGGGATCCTGATCACAGAGTGGAGAAGCCGTCTTTGGAGTCGGTGCCGACTTGGGTAAGGCTGAGGAATGTCCTGACCAAACTCTTCAGTCGAGATTGACTCAGTAGAATAGCATCTTGTGTTGGGGAGCCACTCTACTTGGACCCGACAACGGATTCGAAGGAGAACCTTGACATAGCTCGGATTTACGTTGAGGTGAATCTGAAGGTTGATCCCCCTAAGAAGGTGGTGTTGGGCTATGAGTCTTGGAGGAGATAGTGATTGATGTTCTATATGAATGGTTGCCCCCAAGCTGTAGTCTCTGCCATCAGAGGGGCCATTCGGCGCGATCCTGCTTAGTAAGTGAACCCCCTAGGAAAATTGACCTTGGCGTGAGTGCCGACAACAGGGTGGTTAAGGATAGACCGGTATCGGACAAGACTTTAGAAGAACCTCAATTACAGCTGAATACCTATCCTATGCCACCAAAGCCTATGGCTGAGGTGGACGCCTCGGAGGAGCATACAAGCAATCCGATTCGGGAAGTGAAAACAGATGAAGTCATAGTTGATCCAAAGCCCAGAGTATCGGAGGTTGGCTCTCCGCCAGTTTCTGATGGGATTGCAGTTGACCCAGGTAAGGCACTGGATGTGACGGCAGAGGGGAAAGACGAAGTGAGTAGAAAGGGTAGGAAGTTGCAGCGTAAAAAAACTCCTGTCTTAAAAGCAGTTCCCCCACCACCCGCCGAGACTCCTTTTGTAGAAGTGAAACATAGGCGCCGCAATGGCACGGTGCCTCGGAAGTATCAGTGCTAACCCTTACCCAGAACCCCATGTTTTTTGGTTGGAATGTTAGAGGCCTAAACAGTCGAAGAAAGCGTCGGTTATTCAGACAATGGTTAGGTAATCATAAACCTTTTTTTGGTGCCATTTTGGAGTCTCGGATCAAGCGAGTTAATACCAGTAGGATCAGTTTAGCACTACCCCTAGGGCGGAAGGCAGTCTGTAATCATGACTCGTATGTGGGAGGCAGAATTTGGCTAGTGTGGGACCCGAACATTATCCTAATGGTATTCCATCAATCTGCTCAGAGTATTACCTGTGGGATCTACCACCTTGATTCGCGGATTTCATTCACGACCACCTTTGTGTATGCTAAGAACACATGTTTAGAGCGACATGAATTATGGGCTGATTTGGTGGAACTTGCTGTAACTCCTCCACTCGATACCTATCCTTGGATAGTGCTCGGGGACTTCAACCAATCTCTCAATCTGGATGATCACTCAGGTTTCCCCGAGGTCTCTCAGATGGTCTTAGGAATGGAGGAATTCCGGGCTTGTCTTATCTTATTGATTTACACATAGAAAAATAGATAATGGAGCTTAAAACACTCAGATAAACCTCAACTTATCCAAAATCACGTTATTAAAAAAAGACCTTTTATATCAAATAAGCCACTTGTCTTTGATAACAAAATCAAAGGGTTATTGTCACTATAATTACCTTGTCTAAAAAATATAAAAAAATATATCGATCGCCCTCGTATTCCTAATGATTTTCCCCAAGTATAAACATTTATTATCTATAATTAGGGTGGATAATCAGGATTTCAATCTGAGTTTTATGGGTTAAATCCGGGTTCGAATTTATCGGGTTATGAAAAATGAATTTGAAATGAAATGGAACCATATGTTTTTCGATCCTGATTCCTCGGGTTTCGATTCGGGTTCGGATTGTTCGGGTTTTGGAATATTAAATCCAAAATAACTCGAATTATATTTGGTATTTAGATATTCCAGGTAATCCGGATTCTTCAAATAATTTAATTGTTTGATTACGGTAATCCGTGTTCTTCGGATAGTTTAATTATGGGTACTTTGGATTCGATCTAGTTTTCATGGGTTTTATTCTTTGGAATTTTTTTGGTAATTCAAATAATAAAAATACAAAAATTTAGGTTTTTTTAATTTTTAATTTTGAATTATTTGGGTTATTCATATTTTCCCAAATCCAAATTGAATCGAACTGAATCCAAATGGATTCTAAAATTTTAATTCATATAGATTTTCTAAATGAATTATAGGTTAAATTTTTTATGATGATCCGATTCAAATCGGTTCGGATTTTTCCAATTATCCATTATAGCTGTAATAGAGTTGTTACTTGATAAGTTTGATATATTTTTTTAAATCTTATATAATTGGTAGATACTAATTGTAGGAAACTACAAAAGATATACAATTATGGTAGGAGAATACATGATGAAAAGTGGAAAATAAATGAACAATAAAATTCAGTGGTTTGTAATCGTACCATTAAATAAAAATGTGTACAATCCGTATCCTTTTTTCACTCCTTACTTGGAGAAAAAATATTTTTTTTATCTTCTCTATATGCTATTTATATATTTTTATGTTGAAGGATTTATTTAACTATAATAAATAAATTTATACACGCACGTACATATATATATATATGTTATTTTCCTATATATATATATTCTTTCATGATGCATGCATGAATGATGTACCACACATCTTTGACCTTTCCTCTGTTCTTATTTACCATACATGACACAGGACAACAACCGCAGTATCAAATATATGTTAAATAATTAAACATGAAAGAATAATCATATTTATTTTAGACAGTAGAAAACACATAATATATAATTAAATGTTTATAAATATGGATTATATTGTCTTTAATGAGTTGCAACATGTGGGAGCAAGGGAACAACTGCCAAGCGTCACTGACACAAAGCCAGACGACCCAAAAATCCTCATCTGTTTATGATTGCTTTGTCTTTTTGTGCCACGTCATCACTACTTTACATTCATTGAGAATCCAACTCCATTCTTAGGTCACATGACGCCAGCATGACTGCTTCGGACATTTCCTTTTCCTCTTTTTGAAAAAAACCCTAATTAGGGATTCATTAATTGAATGGATTTTTTGTGCAATATTCCAGAAATAGTTCGCGCCACGTTGCGAGACGGGTGTCGTTTTTGAGGACTTCGGGGGAAGGCCACGAAGCACAAGCTAGGTGGACCAGTACACCAAAAACATTGACAAAACTGGTGTTTGTAATGTATAAACACACGTATATAATATACATGTGTATATATCGACACGCATACCTAGATATATGCGTGCTTATATACATGTATGATACACGTATACTTGTATTCATACCGCAGCACATGAATTTGTCGCCCCATGAAGGATCATGTATATTGTCAAATTCGGTTATAGAATTAATTGACGTATGTATCAAAAGTCTATAACGCAAAAGATTTTTATATATGATTTAGTATTACTTGTATTGATAAAGGGGCTTTATAAAAATGGATTTTTATGATAAAACTCATTAATATACAAAAATATATTAATAAAATTTTCCAACTTGTATAATTTCGATAACATAATATTAGTGATATAGATTTCAAACCATAGTTCTAAATTATGTTTGCTAATTCCATGTTTTCTAATCGGATTACCATAATTTTTAATGGAGTGGTAGTTTCTCTAATGAGTCGAAAATTACTCTCGGCCTAATTTACGTACACCATTGTTAAAATAATAAATTTTAACAATATTTACGGATTTCCTTTCTATATATGTATATATATGTATACCTTTCTTTTGTTATAACCATTATATATAAATTAAAAAGAATTATCAAACCTTGGGTCTAGAGTGATCAATGTCAATTTAACTACTAGCATAATAATACAATAAATATAAATAATTAAAATAATTTATCAACCTTGTTATATTAAGTTACATTAGTACACGCCCACGAGATATTTTAGATATCCGGAAGCTGATCTAGGTAATTATTATTATTTATTTCAAATTTTGGATATGTTTAAAATCAGAGACTATAGATGACGTGAGACAAAAGGGTCCCTAATCACAATCTTATCATAACCAAACAACTTGAAACTCCAACACGTGGATCTAATATTTCAAATCAGATTTGTTAAAGTTGCATGGTCAATTCAAATTAATTATACCAATTTCATTTTAATTATTTTAATTAGAATAATTAAGGGAGTCTTATAATATGTTTGGAAAGCTTTTTTTTTTATTATTAAATTCCAATTTGTATGGAATGAAAGAAAGAATTGGTATTTTATATTTTATTCAATAAAATGTTTCAAAATACCTAACGTTATAAAAAATTTAATGAATAATTTTTCTATTGTCTTTAATATATACAAGAAAATGTTGAACTACTTTTACTTGTCTTGCTTTTTAAATTTGTGGGCTTATTATTCTTTTCAAGTTTTGGTGTAAATGATTTTGACAATGTGAGATGTTTTCAAGTACAATATTAAGAAATGCAATTATTTCCAACCATTCATGCATATTTTTATTATTTTGAAATATAGTATGCTTGTTAAATTATATCATTAGAAGAAAATCACGATTTAGGGACTGAAGAATCCGTCCCTAAATCTGTTTAGGGACGGATTAGGGACGACCAGTGGTAGTCCTCAAACGCGCGTCGCCAAATGTCATCCGTCCCCAATTAAGGACGAAAATTCAGTCCGCAAACGATCCGCATTTAAGGACGGAAATTTCAGTCTGCAAACGGTCCCTAAAAAAAGGACCAAAATAGAACTCGGAAATTGGGGACGAACCATTTTCCGTCCCCAAATTTAGGGACGGTCACCATCCGTCCCCAATTTTTAAGGACGGAAAATGGTCCGTCCCCAATATTTAGGGACAGAAAATGGTCCGTCTCCAATATTTAGGGACTGAAAATTGTTTAAAACATACCACAAATGATTTCCACCATCTTTGCTTAATTTTTGGATCGGTATGTGTCCAATTGTAACACGACCGATCATAATCAGCTTTTATCGTCATTGTTATGTGACGATTAAGTTGATTATATCCAAACCTACAAATCAAAATGAAAGATAAATTAACATTTAATTAACTATTTATAATTGAGATTTGAATTTGAGTATACGTACCATAGTCCGACGTTTCATCGAATAGGGTCTAAACGAGGAAGCTTGCGTCGTTCTTCATCCATTGCTAAAATTTCTTCTACAGTTGGTTCATTGTGCATCTCAGGTTCGTGATGCATTACTGGATCGGGTGGTGGTTGGATTTGCGGATAATAAGGCGTATATTGCCCCGATTGTGTCGATCCAGTGTTTTGGAAGAAATTAGGATTCATATATTTTTCAAACCCTGAATTGGAATGTCGGGAATGAGATGAAAGGTTGCCACTTTCCTCGGACTGAGGGCGGTTTCTCGTTTTATTGTCTCTTCCAACGCGTCGCAACATACTAAAATAAGAAATTAAAATATTACGACACCACCCCCAAACCAATCATCTCAATTTCTCAACTTCAACATAAATTTCGCAATTTCAACATAAATTTCTCCTATAAAAAACATAGATATCGGTACCACCCCCAAACCAATCATCTATCCAACAAAAAATTTCAACGAAGCACTTGAATACACATATGAATCTAACCTAAGAAATATGAACCTAACCTAACATCAACACTTCCTAGGATAGTTCTACATCAACACATATTAATCTACCATCAACGCATATCCTAGGATATTTCCAACATCAACACTTCCTAGGATAGTTCTACATCAACACTTCCTAGGATAACATCAACATATATGAATCTACATGATGGTTCTACATGATGAATCTACATTATGGTTCTACACATACTCACGGGGCGGCGGCGGCGGCAAGAGAGTCGCGCGGAGGCGGCGGTGAGAGAGTCGCGCGGAGGCGGTGGCGGCGAGCGAGAGAGAGTCCCGGCGGTGAAAGAGAGAGAGAGTGAGCAGCAACGGACGGCGTAAACCTCTATCCCTCTAGATTCTCTTGAGTCCTAACCCATGGATGGGTTGTCGTCGAAAATTTATATACAATTGGGGACGGAAGAGCCGCGACCGTCCCTAATTGGGGACGACTCATCCGTCCCTAATTGGGGACGACTCTTCCGTCGCCAATTCCGGGACCGGGACGATTGACCGAGACCGGGACGATGGATCAGAACGGGATATCTGTAAACGTCTAACATGATCCATAAACGTCTCATTAAGAAATAGAAACAATCCGTAAACGTCTAATCAGTAAGAAATAGAAAAAATCCGTAAACGTCTAATCATTAAGAAATAGAAACAATCCGTAAACGTTTTAACATGATTCATCATCTTCAAAGTCACACAATTGTTCCGCCGACTCTTGTATTTCTGTATCTGATTCAAAATTGTCTTCTTCTTTTTCTTCTATATCTTCATAAAGCTCATCTTCATTTCTTTCGATTTCTTCCATTTCACCGTGCGTAAGTTATTCAACACGTACCTCGTCAATAGCAATAATTTCGGTCATTTGTTGTTGCATTGGCAATTGTTGTTGTTCTGTGTTGTTGATAAATTTGCCTCTCGGAAATATCTTCATTGCGACACGCCAACCTGAAGATCTTCTAATATGCGGATAGAAAACGTAACAAACTTGATCGGCTTGTGACGCAAGAATAAAAGGCTCGTATTTTGCATATCTT
>CM071868.1:30065243-30086761 GCA_036759665.1 Gynandropsis gynandra | reverse complement strand
TTGATTCGTCGCCATTGTCATAAACTGTGTGACGCCTTCTATAAACTCTTTCGATATGCTTTGATATTCTGCATCAATTTTTCTGTACATCCATTATCTAGAAACGAAAATGTTTGATCTTGATGAAAATGCCATTATAATCGAAAACACTATAAAAGATATGCGGTGAAAGATATGAGAGTTGCTTATGAAAAACGGATCAATGGTTAAGGGGTTAAATAGATTATTTATAGACGCATTAGGGACGAATTATGGATTAAGAAAATAGTTTGCCGAAGAGTCGTCCTGAATTCGTCCCTAAAATGGTTTTTTAAAGTCCCTGGTTAGGGAAGGTCTCCGCGTCGTCCTTAAAATTGGGAACGGAAGGAGATGTCGTCCGTAAAATTGGGGACAGAAGGAGATGTCGTCCCTAATTTGGGGACGGATGTTCGGCCGTCCCTGAATTTAGGGACGACAGCACCTTCCATCCCCAAATTTAGGGATGCCCGTGCTCTACTGTCCCAAATCTGGGTCGCCCTACTCATCCGTCTCTAATCCGTCCCTATTTGCAGACCAATTAGGGACGACTCTTCGGTATGCAAAATTGCGGACGAATTCGGGACGGATTTCATTATCCGTCCCTAATCCGTGCATAATCCATCCCGAAATTTAGGGACAAAAATGTCAGTCCCCAAATTCCGTCCCAAATCTTGAATTTTCTAGTAGTGTTGACGCGATCCCGATTGAATCGACGCTCTAGACAAGGTTAGGGAAGGAATATGCCTTGCTGCAACGGATTGCACAAGGGTGTGTGGGACGAGTGGTCACACGAGAGATGCGGAAGGCTCTCGATTCACTGGTTCGTCTCCAATGGATATTACGCACCAATGAAGAACGAACGATCGTTGGATGTGACACACCAACGAAAAGGATGCTAGATATTACGCACCAACAACCAAGAACTCACAAGGAATTCAAAGAAAGATCAAAAGATCGATTTAAAAGTTTGATTGAAAATTGGTTGATTGTTCATACAAGAGTGGCCGGCCATATGTAGATAAAAACAAGAAAACAAATTCAAAATTACAATTAATGCTTAGTCTCCATGCAAAAGCCCTAATTAATATCTTGGTTTCTTCAAAGAAGAATATAACTTCTTGTTGGTCGTGCACATTGGGAGGCGCTCCTCTTGGGCCTCGGGTCATTAATTACGTTGCGGGAATAAGTGACTCCCGGCCTCGTTAAAAACCCGTCGTCGGAAAACCCCGTGGGACAAGACCGACGAAGGGGAAAAAGAGAACACGCGGGTCACTTAACCTAATTAATTACCGTTGCGGGTTGAGCTTCAGCGTGAATGACGTTTGTTAGGCTCGTGACTTCACGTGAATATGAATACTCTTCGTGTGTGTGGATGGTCGTAAGAATCCCGACAATAGCGTCTTTGAGCTTCGCGGCCTTGGCTCGGGTCATGGGACCGGCGGGAATGATCAAGGCTTCTTCCTCCATGGCTTTAGCTCGGGTTACGAGTCCTACGTATCTTGACCTAGTCGCATCTCGGGTCGCGTTGGTAATGGTCGCATCTCGGGTCACGTTGGTAATGCTCGCGTCTCGGGTTGCGGGGTTGGCGTCTCAGGCTGCATTGTGGGCATCTCGGGCCGCGCTGTTGGCGTCTCGGGCCGCACCGACTTTTTCTTCTTCCGCGCTGCAGGTCGCGTCCTCGTCTACGTTGTTGGTCACGTCTTCGGCGTCCTCCAGGATCATATCATGCCCCCCCTTCTTCAAAAGGATTTGTCCTCAAATCCGCATGATCTGCAACAAAAGGCATTAAGTCAGAAACGTTGAAACTAGAACTTACATTATACTTACCTCGCAGATCTAGCCGGTAGGCGTTGTTGCTGATCTTCTTGGTCACAGTGAATGGACCATCGATCCGGGGCATGAGCTTCGACTTCCGCTCGTTCGGAAAACGCTCTTTCCTTAGATGAATCTAAACTTGATGACCGGGCTTGAAAATCATTCGCTTCCGAGCTCGAAAGCGCCATAGTTGGTGCTGCCACGTTCGCAACGCTCTCACAAGCGCGTAAAGCTCTTTATCGTATGTGGCACAATTGAGGTTTGCATCTTCAAGCTTCTTGCTGAAATAAGAGATTGGCTTTTGTTCCTGCATAAAGATTACACCAAAACTTCTGGGAGAGGGGCTGCTAAGGTACTAAAGTCCCTTACGAAGCGATGATAGAACTCCGCGAGTCCATGGAAGCTTCGGACTTCCCCGACGGTCTTTGGGCTCGGCCATTCCCGAATAGATTTGACCTTCTCCTCGTCCACCTTGACTCCATCTAAACTTATAACAAAAACTAGAAACCCAATGTTAACCGTACAATAGGTGCACTTTTTATGGTTAGAATAAAGATCTTCTTTCCTAAGTACCTTTAGATCCGATTCTAGGTGTCCAACGTGTGCTTCTAAGTCTTTACTATAGACATCATATCATCAAGGCAAACCACTACGAGTCTACCTATAAACTCTCTAAGAACTTGGTTCATTAGACGCATGAAAGTACTAGGTGCACTTGTCAACAAAAAAAAGGCATCACTAACCAGTCAAATAATCCATGTTTAGTTTTGAACACCGTTTTCCATTCGTCACCGTCTTTCGTCCTAATTTGAGGAAATCCACTTTTAAGATCAATTTGTGAAAATATCCTACTTCCATGCAGTAAATCTAACATATTATCTAGCCTAGGAATAGGATGTTGATACTTCACCGTAATGTTGTTGATTGCGCGACAATCAACACACATGCGCCAGCTGCCATCCTTCTTCGGTACGAGTAGAACGGGTACGGCGCATGGACTCATACTCTCGCGAATATGTCCTTTGGTCATAAGTTCCTCGACTTGCCTTTGCAGCTCCTTTGTCTCCATGGGATTGGTTCGATAGGCTGGTCGATTTGGTAATGTTGCTCCGGGAACGAAATCGATTTGGTGTTCAATTCCACGTATCGGTGGTAATCCGGTGGGACTCTCTTTGGGAAAGACGTCGCTGTATTCCTGCAATAGATTAGAAATCTCACTCGGCAGCACCGGTGTAACGTTAGCTAAGTTCGAAAGAGCTTCCCTGTAAACAAACAATAATATGGTTTGATCGGAATGGAGAGTTTTCTTGATCTCACCCGATCGCGCATAAAAATTCGACGGTCTAAGTTCAAGTGCACTTTGCTTCTTTAGGTGTACTTGGTTTTGCATTACCTCCTTTGACGACAACAACACAAGTATGGTTTTCCTGCGATTGTACTCGAAATAATGTTTATTAGTGTATCCGTCATGTTTTACCTTACGATCGGATTGCCAAGGTCTTCCGAGCAAAATATGGCTCGCTTCCATTGGTAATACGTCGCGTAGAACCTCGTTTTCGTATTTCCCTATGGCAAATGGGACGGTCACTTGGTTTGTCACCTTCATCTCACCATTCTCATTCAACCATTGAAGCTTATACGGCTTCGGATGCTTCTGAACTTTTAGTCCGAGCTTTCGAACCATCGTAGCGCTAGCCACATTCGTGCAGCTTCCACCGTCAATGATGATGCCATAAACCTTGCCGTGAACCAAACAGCGGGTGTGGAACAGATTCTCACGCTGTTCTTGCTCGTCACACTTGGGCTGTGTGTTTAGAGCACGCTGCGTAACTAGCAACTCTCCCGTGGCTGGTTTCTCTTCTCGCGTCTCGTCTGATAGTTCGGCCGCCTCGTCCTCGGATTCAAATTCTCTGTCGTCAAGAAGAATCATTACTTTCTTGTTGGTACAGTCACTGGCATAGTGTCCTCTTCCGTGACATTTAAAGCATTTTACGTCCCCAGTCCTCGAAGTTGTGGCGTCGGTCCTCCCTTTGTCTCGCCGATACCTTCGGCGTGTCGCGGTTTGCTGGAGCCGTGCTATCCCTCCTTGGATAGCTCGGTTTCTCATCACGTGACTGGCCATATTTTCAAGCCCCATAACCCGAACGGGGGTTGCGTCATCGCTGGAGTTGTTGCTCGATGAGTATTGCTTTGTGAAGCATCTCCTCGATCTCCACATAGTGTTGAAGCTCAAGTTGGTCTTGAATGTCTAGGTTGAGACCTCCAAAGAACCGTGACATTGTTGCCTCTCGATCTTCTATAAGATCAGCCTGTAACATGAGCAGTTCAATCTTTTGGTAATACTCCTCCACAGCGGCTCCCTTGGGTGAGCTTCCGTAACCGCCGATGAACCTCTCGGTGGTGATGGTTAGGCACGAACCTCTTGCGCATAATCTTCCTCATTTCCAGCCAAGTAGCTACTGGTTCTTCGCCATTTCTTCGTCGTGAAATCGTGAGTTGATCCAACTAACTCAGTGCATAATCGTAGAACTCCGTGGCCGCCACCCTAACCTTTTAGATCCCACCAACTCAACGCATAATCGTAGAACTCCGTGGCCGCCACCCTAACCTTTTTAGCCTCAGGGTACGATTGGCAACCGAAAACTAGTTCCACCTTCTTTTCCCATTCAAGGTATGCTTCCGGGTCGGCCTTGCCATGGAATGCGGGAATTTTTAATTTGAGACCAGCGAGGTCATCCCTCGGGTCGTATCTCCGCTCCCTAGGCGCACGTTGCCGCCGGTGACTACTTCGGGACGAGGATGAGCTGCCGCATTCGTAGTAGTTGCTGTCCTCCTCAAGCGGGTTCCTCTCACGTTGCTGGAATGCTGGAACGTTTCTTGTCAGTTGGGGACGTTCGGCTTGAAACTCTTGACGGAATTCCTCCATCTTGTTGTTGATACTTTGCTCTAGGCGAGCCGCGAGAGCCTCAATGAGTATCTCATTGACACGGCTTTGATCGCCTTCCATAGTAGTTGCTGTCCTCCTCAAGCGGGTTCCTCTCACGTTGCTGGAATGCTGGAACGTTTCTTGTCAGTTGGGGACGTTCGGCTTGAAACTCTTGACGGAATTCATCCATCTTATTGTTGATACTTTGCTCTAGGCGAGCCGCGAGAGCCTCAATGAGTCTCTCATTGACACGGATTTGATCGCCTTCCATTTCACCCGTGTTGTCTTAGGTTTTTCCTTGCATGAACCTACTCGTGAGCTCCTGCACACTTAATAAACGGAGCAGCCACAAGCGGGAAGAAAACAAACGCAAACCCTAGACAAAGAACACGTACGGGTATAGTCGCACACGCACACGTTCGAACAATTTCAACCGCACGGACTAGATACGTACGAATACATTTTCAAAAACACGAACTAGACACGCACAAATATCTTCGAACACGTTCTCAAATATACGTTCTTAATAGGCACTTAAACGCATGAAATATATTTTCACACACAATAGACTACTAACGTTGAATATAGGCGCACGAGTTACTCCAAACGTATATCACGGATTCGTTCAAGCTAATCACTCACGGGATAAACTTTTGAACGTTTGAATATACCTTTTTATATATTTTTTTATTTCCTGTAGGATTCAAACAGGTTATGATCGAAAGATCAAAGCGAAAATAAAACTAACCTTTTGATGCTAGAACGAGCTCTGATACCACTTGACGCGATCCCGATTGAATCGACGCTCTAGACAAGGTTAGGGAAGTGATATGCCTTGCTGCAACGGATTGCACAAGGGTGTGTGGGGCGAGTGGTCACACGAGAGATGCGGAAGGCTCTCGATTCACCAGTTCGTCTCCAATGGATATTATGCACCAATGAAGAACGAAGGATCGTTCGATATGACACACCAACAAAAAGGATGCTGGATATTACGCACCAACAACCAAGAAGTCACAAGGAATTCAAAGAAAGATCAAAAGATCAATTAAAAAGTTTGATTGAAAATTGGTTGATTGTTCATACAAGGGTGGCCGGCCATATGTAGATAAAAACAAGAAAAAAAATTCAAAATTACAATTAATGCTCAGTCTCCATGCAAAAGCCCTAATTAATGTCTTGGTTTCTTCAAACAAGAAGATAACTTCTTGCTGGCCGTGCACATTGGGATGTGCTCCTCTTGGGTCTCGGGTCATTAATTAGGTCACGGGAATAAGTGACTCGCGGCCTCGTTAAAAACCCATCGTCGGGTCACTTAACCTAATTAATTACCGTTGCGAGTTGAACTTCAGCTTGAATGTCGTTTGTTAGGCTTGTGACTTCACGTGAATATGAATACTCTTCGATTGTGTGGATGGTCGTAAGAATCCCGACAATAGCGTCTTTGATCTTTGCGGCCTTGGCTCGGGTCACGGGACCGACGGGAATGATCAAGGCTTCTTCCTCCATGGCTCTAGCTCGGGTTACGGGTCCTACATATCTTGACCTAGTCGCATCTCGGGTCGCGTTGGTGACGGTCGCATCTCGGGTTGCGGGGTTGGCGTCTCGGGCCACGCTGTGGGCGTCTCGGGCCGCGCTGTTGTTTTGTTTCTTTTCAGGTTTTAAGGCGACAAGGTCCGTTCGTGCTCGTAGAAAGCCCCGCTCAGATTGTACCCATCATAAGCTTTAGCCCCACTCGGGGTACCTTTTACCCCATGCGTGCTGCGTACAGACCAAGCCCGAGCGGGTCCTACACTTGAGCTCGTGTGGGTTACATCCATAGAAAATTCTGCCCACCCCGGAGAGCTTCCAAAGACGCACGGGTTGCCTCGAAGACAAAGATTCCGAGCGGGGTCCTCCACTTGAGCCCGCGCGAGTTGTGGTTCGTAATAGAATCCCTTGAAGCATTCATATGAAGGAAAAAATGGAAAATAATGCCCCAATTAAGAGAGGGGCGGCAGAGAACCCTAGAGGGACGAAAAGACACACAGAGGAGGCTTAGGAGAAGGTGGAGAATGAAGGAGATAACATAGGGAAGTCCGAGGCATCATATTCCTTACTCTTTATCATTTGTAGTGTTGTTCTCTTTTTTTTTTTGTATCAGAATCTATGAGTGAGTAGGTCTATAGCTATGGGTTAGGGACATCGATTTTGTACGGGAGACTTATGGTTATGCATTAATGCTTAGACTTTACAAAGTTTTTTTGTATTTCGGTTCTACGATAATGCAATGAATGTTCTATACTTGTGCTGTATGCTCAGGATTTTAGGATTTCATGTTTAACTAAGAGGTTAGATTATGAATCTGGAACCATTGATTGTTGATTGAGTTCGATTGATGAGAACCTGACCGGTCGGTTAATCGACTCAAGAATTAGGATTGCATGCTTCATGCTACCGTAATCAAGTGTTAATCACTGTTGGGAGGTAAGATTGCATGTTATTGTGTTTAGGGAGTTTAGGTGTCGAGAGAACCATTCTCTACTTATGATCATGAATTTCTCTTTATCAAGATAATTTGATTATTTTATGATCTTTCGTTGGCTCCATCCTTGAAATTTCGGTAATCTGAAGCCTGTATTGTTCTTAACTAGCAAGTCTTTGGTGTGTTCTTATTGCTCTCGTAATTAGTTTAACATTCTCATATTTACCCTATATCAATCACTTTCATCTGTCATAGTTTAGTTATATTCTTAGCTTAGATTGCATTAGTCTCTAGAGTTCGACCCTGGTATTATATCGATCTGTACTCTTGCGGTAAGTGAGTATTAGACATTTTATTTGCTTGATAATACGCGTATTAGTTACCTAGAAAATATTCAATGAGACAAATATACCTTAATTAATTTGGTTATTTTCTTCGAGAATATTGTTTTAGTTCGACTTTTTTATTTTTTCTCTCATCCGATCAACCGTTTGAAATTTAATCCTAATCATATTTCTTCCTCAACTATCAAAACTTTGCCCAAAACTCTATTCATTAGTTAATCATTCCATTTTGAAACCCTAAACATCCATCTGATTTTAACATTAATGACTCGATTTTGAACCAAATTTAATGCTAATTTGACCCGATATTAACTTGATTACATTTTGAAATGTTAATTTTTGGATAATCAGTTGTGAATTTATTATAAAAATAAACAATTTATGTTAAATTTCAGATAATTGCATCCAAATCGAGCTCATCAAATTAATTTAATTAATTTCGAGTGAAGAATCGGGTTTGGTTTTGTTAATTAGGTCAAAATCGGATACAAATCGAGTTAATCAGATCATTTTTATTGGTTTTGAGTTAAAATTCGATTCGAATTAGTTAGTTAAGTCAAATCGAACCAAAATTGAGTTAATTCTTTCGGTTTAATTGGATTCAGGCAAAAAACTACTGCCAAATCCAAGATGGATGCAATTATATACCCTAGATTTATGCAGATTTTGGCTCAAATCCGATTTTGGGCTCTAATCTAATTAAATTGATCAGATTAACTCAATTTTAATGTGATTAACTAACACGAACCAAGTTTTTGACTTCAAACCAATTAAATTGATCTCATTAGTACTTGATTTTGATCCAAATTTGACCCAATTAACTAACGTGAACTAGGGGTGTAAAATGAGTTGGCTCGGCTCAACTCGGCTCAGCTCGCCTTCACTCGCCAAAAAACGAGCTGGCTCAGCTCGGCTCGTTTTTTAAACGAGCTAAAAAATCTCAGCTCAGCTCGGCTCGCCTCTAGCTCGCCAAAAAACGAGTTGGCTCGTGAGCCAAACTATTTATTATTTTGAATTAGTTGTGCCAAACTATTTAATTATTTTGAATTAGTTGTAATATCATATATGATAAACATATCAAACGAACCAAATAAAATATCGAAAATATGAAAACATTAATTCAGACATAATGTTATAAAATATCATTTTACTAAATAAAAAATAACCTTCTCGAATAAAAAGTATAAAATATCATCGTACTTAATTCAATCACTCGTAACTTTACTAATTGTTTCTTTATTTTGTTATATCAATTATTAGAAAAAGAAAAAATACATTACAATAGTATATTATGTTTAAACAATATATTATATTTTATTAAATGCAATATTATATATAATAATATACAAAGATGGAAAATATTTTATTTTTGTACATGATTTTTTTCAGATCGCGAGCCGGCTCGTCAGCTCGTCTAAGCTCGGACTCGTTTTGGGCTCAGCTCGTGAGCTCATTTTTTAAATGAGCTAGAAAATACCCAGCTCGGCTTGTTTAAATATGGTCCGAGCTAGAGCTGGCTCGCGAGCCGCCAACTTATTTTACACCCCTAACGTGAACCCAATTTTGGACTCGATTTGATTAGTACTTGATTTTGATTATTTTTGTAAAAATTCAAAATGTAACCTGATCAGAATTAGACCATTTCTGATCAAAATTATAAAACCCTTTATTTCCTTGGCGGTGTCGTCCCTGTAAGCCCATCTTCCTCCACCTCCTCCATCGTGACCCCGTCGTCTTATACCTTTTGTCCCTTACATCATAAATCTTGGTTTATTGATAAAACTGCTACATTATACCTTTTTTGGTACATTAATCATAATTCTTGGTGAATTGTATTTCATAAGTTATCATTTGATACATTTTTTAAACTAAACTCATGATTTAACATGATTTACAACTCTCTCTTGACTTTGATTCACAACAACAAAAGTAATGATATATCTCGGTCTTGCAATTCTTCTCCACTGCACCAACTAATTGGCAAAGTTGGAACATTGTCTTTGAGAATAATGACGAATTAAGGTAAAATATGGATTCATCTTCTAGATTGTGTCGATCGTGTATATCGTTGAAAAAAAAAAAGCTGACGAGGAACCATGTTCAGAATCTTCTAATGTCTTGAACCCAAAGGAGAGAATGATCATCAAATAGCGGTTTGGGGTTAATGGGGAAACATAAATCTTTCTCAAAGATCAACAAGATTTATGGGCTCTTGAAAGAGCGGGTACGACAGTTGGAGGGTAGGGCATTGTATAGGCTGCAGCAGAACCTCAACAACCATGGAATCAATGCTTATGGTTACTTGCTTGTGTAGTTTTTCCAGTATCATATACATATTTAATCATATATATATATATATAGCGTTTATAAATGATCAAGGATATGTTTATATTCTGAAAACTATTGTTTACTTTGGATTCAATATTTTTGACAACCTCTATTTTGAAAAATAAGAAAATCTCAACTCAATTATGACTGACCTAATTAACAAAAGATTATTATCATCAGCATCATTGATCTACTACCTTTGATTTATGAGAACTGAAGATGAACATGGATTCTTAAGCAAAGTCTCACCTGCTTAGATATGAAAGTGATTCCACCATGATTAATCATTTCATAAGTTTTACTGAGGATCAGATTAAACAGCTTCCAAATACGTTGGTAGGCATAATAGATAGATATAACCCATGATGTTGTATATATCAAATATAAGTAAACATTCACAAACCGAACCTACATCAGAATTACTTCTCGTCACATCTATGCACATAGATGAGAGATGTGCTTACAATGACCAATCGCATGTATATGTCTCGGTGTTATCTACCATGTGTAGTAGAGGTGAGTAGTCCATCAACTACAAGAAAATGACGTGAATGAGGATTTGAATCAGCAATAAGGTAAAGATTATTAAATCAAAAGAAAAAACTTTACAGAATCTAATCTCAAAGTACAAACATTTGTCATTTTCTCTAGTATCGTTGTTGGTTAAAAAAAATAATTATAGGAAGGTTTGAGATTTTGGTATTGCAGCTTTGTGATTTCACCATGGAAAAATTGATATACCAAGTATCCTTTTCCATTATTTTTCTTCCAAATATGTTTTATGGGTTTAGGTTTTGTATCCTAAAGGAGTATGTTTTGCAACTCAACATATGTAACTATTTTAGTTTATATCAAGGTTGATCTATACACCTTTTTGTAGCACGTTTCATATTTTCGGATCAACTTATTTATTTAATCTCAATCTTCCAGTTTGCAACAACTTCACTTATGTCAAATTGCCAACGGATTGCACAAGAGTTGGAACTAGAAGTGAAGTTTTTTTGGCCTAATATTCATGATTCCTGCGGTTCGAGAAAATGTTATAGATTGTATCCGTTGTACCATGAGTAAGTCACATCACATTATATAGTTTGATTGTATTCCTCAATGATGCTTTGTTTACGATAAAAAACAGATCTGCGATCGTTGGGAATCGCTCGTTACAAAACGGGATCCGTTGCAATTCCCGACGGCGTTGCAACAGATAATATCCGTTGCAAATTTGTAACGGACGTTGCCATCCAGGCGGGAAAAAACGAGCGGGATTTTAAAAGTTTCAACGGGCATCCGTTGGAAACTGGCGGGAGAGGACAACGGGTGTCCGTTACAAATTGACGGGAAATAGCAACAGGCGTGCATTACTATTTGGTGGAAAAATGGTGTCCAACGGATGCCCGTTAGAAATTGCAACAGGCATCCATTGAAAAAAGTTTACAAAAACATTAAACATAATTCTATTATATTTCATTTTAATCGGTTGGACCAATATCATCTCCCTAGTCACCAGCACCTCTAGAAGGCGTTGCATCCGAATCGATATCTGCGTCTAACCGCGGCGTTGATTCCCTCACCTGGTCGGATAGTAAGTCTATGACGCTCTCCAACTACTATATTTGGGAGTGCTGTTGATGCATTTGGGCTCGAGCTTCTCGAAGTTGTGCTTCGAGATCCTCGATATGCCGTTGTTGTGTGTAGCTCTCTTGGACTGCGGGAGGTGTAACCGACTACAAGACAAACAAAATCAGAGTTAGATTTTTACAAAATATTTTCTTAATAATCGAAAGATACAAATAATAAATTTTTACCTCCAAACAAATTTTGTTCTTTTGTAAATGACTAAGGTCGTCGGGAGTTGCACCTCAAGCTTGTGATTGCTGTGTGATTTTCTCCGTCATAGCTTTCATGGTTCTTTCCGCTCGAGGATTGACGAGTTCGAGTTCGTCGATCTCTTCCCTACAACCGGCTTCTTCTTGGCGTGGGTTTCCACTACCAGCTCAAGAAGAGTCGGTTCTCTTCCTATCTGTTGCATCTGTGATATAAAATAAATTAATTAGATAAATATTTTAAAAAACCAAAAATTTAAATAATAATAAATTATCCAATTTTTCTTCCTGTTCGAGAATGATATTGATCCCGAAGTATGGCGATGCAGACCATATCCGAGAACCTTCTCGATGTATCGACATTTTTTGGCCTTCTCGCTCTTGGCCTTGAAGTCTTAAGACTCCCAATGTTGAATAAGTTGAATGAAGATCTCGTCCGTTTCCCATGTCGGTTTCCGATTCTTGGTATAGTATTTGCGCTTAGCGTTGTTCATCATCAAGCGCATCCGAGCCTGCATATCGCGCATCCATGCCGTGTAGATGCGTGTCGTATCCTTCTTCCGCCATCTGTATGCGTGCTTCAAAATAATTTCTAATGAGTTAGTTTTTAACATATATAAGTAATCATTTTTAAATAAAAATAAAATTTGAAATACACTTACGATAATAGTGCACCACCATCGGTGGCGTATGACTTCTGGCGTAACTTGCCAGGAATAATAGAGTTGGTCATGTAAGGACCCTTGGATGATGCTGTTTTTCGTATGTTTTAGAACATCATCCACGTCAAACCTGCACATTAAAATTAAATATTTAGATAATATTTATAAATTATAACAATATAAATGCAAATAATAAAAATTTTTACCATAGCGTCCCGACAAGACGATTGGCATCGATAATTTGAAGGGTGGGACGCCCATCAAAATTATCAATTGAGGAATCGATATCCACCATATTTTCTTCTTCAAATATCGGCGGTGGCGATATTGGTGAAGGAGGGCGATATGGTGGCGGTGGAGGCGGGGGAGGAGCTCCCGCTAAACCAGCCAACATACCTCCCGAATGTATGAATAGTCTAGCCCTCATTTTTGTGTTTAGTGTTTGTAAATGTGATTTTGTGTGTGAAAGGGAGAGTTTCAGAGGATTTTGAAGTTTTTTTTGTGTTGAAAATGAAACTATTCAAGGGTTTATATGAAGAAATTTCCAACGGGCATTCCGTTAGAATTTCCAACAGATGTCCATTGGAAATACCGTCAACTCAATGGACGCAATTAAGTGACGCGATGTTTTTTGTTCCCAACAAGAATTCGTTAGAATTTCCAACGAATGCCCGTTGGAAATGCGTGTTCCCGAGGCAACGGACGACGAAACGACGACCCATTCCCAGTGTAACGGGCATCCGTTACACTTTCCAACGGATGCCCGTTGGTAATTCCTGTTGACTAGGGTAGGCATCATTACACCTTGCAGTGGGCATCTGTTGCAAAGTGTAACGGATGCCTGTTACAAAAAATTCTAACGGGCATCCGTTAACCTTTCATAATGGATGTCCGTTAGTATAATTGTAACGGATGTTCGTTACAATTTTTCAACAGATGCCCGTTAGAATTATAGAAAATTTAGAAATTTTTTCTAAGTGTCGAAGGTGATTTCAAGTTCCAACAGGCATCCGTTAATATTTCCAACGGATGCCCGTTGGTATTTGATCATATGAAGTTTTAAAAACATGAAACATCATTTATATATTCTTCGATTGTATTAATATTTCGATTGTTCGATTACACATCATCTACATTATTACACAACATTTATATCACATATCATATATATTATTACACATCATTTACATTACAAATTATTGTATTTACATTTCTTCTTCAGTAGATTCATCGATTGACGACTCTTATTTCGATTAGTTATTGAATTCATCGCCGTTTTTATATTCAGTATCTTCTGGTTCAACGTCTTCATAATCACGTATGAATTCTCCGTCTATGTCAGTTCTTGCGAGAATCTCCTCGCAATCTGTATCAATTAAACGAATCAGCTGCGGATGATCGGGTTGCAACAGATCTTCTTTATCATCTGAGCTTATGATTCCTCGTGGCTTGATCTTTACTACGGTTTGAGAGCATAAAAGAGCAAAATTCTTTTCCATCCTTCATCTGAGCGTACTTCCATCAGCTTCAGGAAGTGCAGTTGAAGTACAGTCGTATTACCAATTCAATAGTTGGTAGTCTAAATAGAGGTAGTTTTTTGCCAGGAAATTCGTCTTCGGTACGAGTCAACGATGCCGCTTTTTTCGTCACGGGTAAATCTAGAGCGGGCCCGCATCGTTAGCTTGGAAGGCTAGGGTTTTGATCAAACCCATTTTCTGCGAAGCCTCCCTTTCCGAAGATCCTTCTCTGTGAAGCAGCCCCACTGACTTCATTTTCCTCATTTTTTCAAGCGGACGAATGTTACCGACTTTCGGTGGACGCGGAGTACCTGGCCCCTTCTTCTATCTTATCTATTGCCTTGAGGCTCTGGGGAATTCAGAATAGGAGAGCACTCTCACCACTCCACTTCCCCTTATCATTGAAGCAAGCCAAAGACTAACCATGATACAAGGGCCTGCCTCCAAACCCTCTTTCTCTCGAGCCAAGTCCCGATCCTAAAGACTGGTTAACAAGTTTAGTTAGTCAATAAGTTAGCAATTTTCTTATTACTTGGTCAGTGCCTCGAGGATCAGGTGCAAAGAATGGAAAGAGCGAGATGGTGGTTTTAGTTGTTCCCACGAAGCGAAGATCATTCGCCAAGCGAATGAAGTGGGGTCTTTTTGCCAGACGCGCTGGTTCGAGTCCAGCTCCCTACTTAAGATTCCATTCATAAGGGTAAACTTTTGGTGATCTTTCATCGTTAGACCTAGCAGGGAATGAGGACAAAAAATCCTTGCTCCTAGGATACCAATCTGACTAATAAGATAAGAAGAAAGGGGCAAGCCAAAACTTCAATCTCTTTTCTTTTATTTCATGCCTATTATCCTCCGATGTAAGCTAATCAAATCACTCGATTTTTCAAGTTGTTCATATGAATGAAGAAATGAATGTCGGGCTCCTCACTGTCCAACCAAGAATGGGAATTTTTGTGCGGTCAAAATAATATTATAATAGCGAATCTCCTCGAATTTATCCCCTAAAGATTGCCAAGAGGGGCAGGTGCATTTTTTGCCTATTCTACAAAATGAGCCTATTCCATCTGATTATCTTTCGGATCTCTTGAAATCACTTAACCCGAAAAGACAGAGGCCAATTCAGGTTAACAAAGGAATTCGTAAGTCCGAAGCGACTCATGAGCTCCTCCAGAATGATTGGTAATACCACTTAAGGGCAGATAGACCGTGCACCCAGTGCCGCTACCTACTCCATTATTTCCGCATTGCATTTAATTTTCATTTTGTTTAACCAGAAATAAATCTTTCCTCCTCCTCGAGGATGATGAATCCGAGGAGGGGGAAAAGATGAGGTTATCTGGTTGATAAAGACAGATCAACATGTCCGTAATTTACAACCCCGACGTATTTCGGATGCTTGAAGGCCCTTTGTCTCTCTGTTTTCACATCGAGAATTCCTTGCAGATGAAGAGATGTCAAAGGGGCTTCTTAAAAATGCATCTGACCCTCTAGGCACTGACCAAGACGAATCTAGTTCAAGTGACACACGACGGCGACAGACTTAAAGATAGCCCTTCCTTGCCCTAAAATACATGTCACATTGGATTTGCTAGTATTCCTACGGGGCCTCACCACTCCTCTCTTCGACGTTTCAATGTTGGTTGATATTGCACGTAATATATTTGATCTGCTTGATCTATTGTGACCAATGAATCATACTTACCATATTACCGTGTCGGATTGATTTCAATTCCTCCCCATTGTTTTTTTTTTCGTATTCCACGTCCTACGGTTGGGTCGAACCACTGACATTTAAAAAGCATTACCTTCAACCCAATGAGACCTAGGTATTCCACTTGTTAGATTTGGTGCAAAATATCGTAGAAGTTATCACCCTCTATTTCACTATTAACACAAACACCATAATTGTATGTGTTTATATGTTTTTTCGTGTTCGTACGTGTAGCCGCAAGTAAATAAGATTGGCCAACACATAACATTTCGTGTAGGACAATTAGCCAAATCTGTTAACCGCGTCGGAAGTCTTTCATCAGAATATTTCACCTGTACGTAACATAAAAGCGAATGAATACTTTATAATAAATGCAATTAATTTCAATAGATGTGTACACGAGTACTTACGTAATCTCTCAACCACGAGCCATAATACTGAAATTTCATGTATGTGAGTTCATCTGCGTTTAGATGAGGATGTTTGGACGTGATTATACTCCTCTGGTGTTAACCAATATTCCTCGGATTTACCTCATGTACGTCCAATCGGTGTAAACATTTCAGGAATTGTACCAAACTGCAGATTATATTGATATAGATAGTTTGTGTGATCATCTGTTGCACGTCGTTCTTTCGTCTGAATATGCGACTTGAAATAAAATATGCTAAAATATGTGATTTTTTCCAGCAGGTATTGTTTGACAATAGATCCTTCGACCGTTACTTTGTTTTTTAATTTTTTCTTTAAATAAAGGAAAAACCTTTCGAAAGGATACATCCATCTGAATTAAACTGATCCACCAAGTATTGCCTCATCTGGTAAATGTATTGGCAAATGCTCCACGACATCGAAGAATGAAGGCGGAAAATCTTTTTCCAATGCACATAATACTTCAGAGATATTGTTTTTCATTAATTCCAGGTCATCCCTTTTAAAATTCCTTGAACATATATCTCTGGAAAATATGCTGATTCCGCATAACACATCGTGAATATTTCGCGGTAAGAGCTCAGGAAATGCAATTGGAATGAGTCGCTGCATGAAAACGTGACAATCGTAACTTTTCAACGCCATCAGCGTCGAACCAACAATATCCACACACCGAGCAATATTCGATGCATATCCATCTGGAAACTTAACGTCTTTTTTTAACCACTTTAATAATGTCGTTTTCGCCAGACCAGGCAATCTGAATACCGGGACAGGTGACCTTCCATCTCTTAATTCCAACTCAGGTCGTCGGCATATTATCTTCAAATCTATTCTTGATTGTATATTATCCTTAGTTTTACCCGCCACATTCAAAACAGTATTAATAATGTTATCGAAAAAGTTTTTTTCGATATACATAACATCTAAATTATGATGTAATATCAATTATTTCCAATATGATAGTTCCCAAAAGATACTACGTTTATACCAGTTATGCCATCAACCTTGGCCTTTTGGTTTACGATGCCCACGATCTCCACCGCATTCTTCGATTCTTGTAAATTGCCCATTGTGTTCAATCTTTCGTAAAGGATTTGTGTCCCAGTTTGCATGCACGATGCCTCTTCATTTTGTACCACGTTGTTTCAAAAATGTTTTTTTTTTCTCTTTTCGGAAAGCATGTCCACGAGGAAGAAATCTTCTATGACAATCAAACCAACATGGTTTCTTACCATATACTAGTCGAAATAAATCTCTACCCTCCATACAATATGGACATGCCAATCTCACGTGCGTGCTCCATCTAGATAACATTCGATAGGCAGGAAAGTCACTAATTTTCTATAACAAGACCGCTTTCAATGTGAAATTTTACTTCGTACTGACGTCATAAGGAAGAATTCCTTCGTTCCACAAATGTCTTAATTCATGAATTAAGGGGTGCAAAAGGACATCAAAACTTTTCTTCGGATGTTCTGGTTCTGAAATCAGCAACGTCAGAAACAAATTATACAGAGACAAAATCACCGACCACAGAGAATATTTACTTCCAGATTGTCCATATGGACTAAAACCATCGGTGGATAGGCAAAGATAAACATTTCTCATTTCATACGCGAACTCGGGAAATATTTAATTGAATCTTTCCAAGCCTTACCATCCGATGATATTGCATTATACTTTCGGCCGTCGAGTTTTCTGTGTGCGATCTCATTGCTCCAACAATTTTTTGTATTCAAATACTCTTCTCAACCTATTTGCTACATGCATATAGAACATTTTCTTATGGGGTACATATATACGTGAAGATGGTTTTTTGGCCGAAATCTGCTTGCACCGTAAAACTTGCATTCCAACAAGTCTTTATCATTTCCCCGAAATAACATGCAACTGTTTCTACAAACATCAATTTTCTCATGTGGCATTCCCAAATCTTTTAACACATTCTTTGTTTCATAGTAAGTCTCGAGAGCTTGATTATTTTCCGGTATTCACGCATGGTTTTGCAAAATGAATCCATGCAATTTTAAGGAATATTGTAGTCTGTTTTAATACTCTTCAATCTTGAAGATAAAGATAAGCGAGACTAACCTTCACGACAACCTTCTTATATAGGTTGTTTCGACGAATCCAATAGGTTGAAGAATCGACGTGCATCGATGTTCGGCATATCTTCATGCGTTTGTTCATTAACAACTCCAGGAAAAGCATCTGACACCATTTCCACATATGGATTGGTCGTTGATGCTTTATAAATAACATCTTCATTTCTTTCTACTTGTGCATCTTGCACAATATCTCTAACTCCGTAATTTTCGCTGTGAAAAAACCAAATTTCGTAATTTTCAACGAAACCCACCTTGTAAAGATATTTGCAAATAATTTCTTAACTTCGATACTTCATGTCTTTGCATCTTTTTCATGGACATAATATTTTCCCGTGTTCTTGACACAAAGGTTGCATCGATGTAAAACTCATGAATTGTTCCAATCCGTCGATGTGGAATACCGAGTCCACCATACAAGGCTGCTTGAGTGTGTCGTTCAAATTGAATTTCACTTCTTTATCTCCGAATTTAAGTGTGAGTCTACCTTCAACACAATGTATGATCGTCTTTACCGTATTAAGAAACGACCTACCGAGAATAATTGGGAATTTCTTGTCCTCCTCCATATCCAAGAGGACGAAATCGACCAGGACAAAGAATTTCCCAACTTGTAAAGGCATTTCTTCCAGCATGCCCTCGGGTATTCTAACACTTCGATCAGCCATGGTGAGCAGCATTCGTGTAGGTTTAAGATCCAACCTGCCCCTAAGATCCAATTTTTTGTATAACGACAATGGTAGCACGCTTATGCTTGCTCCGAAATAACTTGGTTTGTTTTACACCTGCAATAGATTTCATGTTGTATTATGGGAATGTGTAAACTAATTGAAAGCATAAACCCTCTGTATTCTTAAATGTCGTGCTCTCTACTTTCAGTTTTTATTCATTTTCCGTTATATATTGGCATTTTAGATAGATTAGCCTATGTTTAGAGAAGAGATCTTATATCATGTACTACTAATTAATTGATACTTATATATTCTTTTTTAGTTGGTATGTCACTCTATTTGTCTTCGTTTGGTCTTAAATACTGTATAATAAAACTTATTCTAATGATGTTTAGGTTGAGAAATAGAGTAAAAAAACATATTTTACGTTATATTATCTTGGATTAATTTCACTTCATAGATTACACACAATATTTTATATTTTATTTTTAAGAATTATTTTATTATTGTTAGATTCTACACAAGATAATATTCATACTATACCATCCAAATTAATAATCTCTAATATAATGTGATTTCCAAAGAGAAATCCAATCTATTGATCATGTTCTTACTTTTATTGTAAGCATTACTTATAAATACATCTCTTCACTTCAAAAACAGAAAAAAAACCTTCAAAAATAATTATAATTTAAATATATGTTAAAATGTTATTATATTAATAAATTTAAAATTTGTGAACTTTTTAAACGTATTTAATCTTGAATTCAAATAATTTTTTTATAACTTGGTTGATTTATATATTGAAATAAAATTTAAATATCTAATTACTATGTTATAAAATAATTATATATTTGTATATATCAGTTCCTGCACAATATATATATTTATATTCATCAATACCTATATCATATGTCTTTGATATAACGTTCTATATAATATATAAATTATAATTTTATAATACAAAATTTATAAAAGCCAGTACATCGCAAAGATCCACTTATTAGTCTTAATAAATAAGTGCACTCGCTAGGCACATCTGGTGTATCATTCTATATATTTTTTTAGTTAAATGAAATAATATTCTAAATTAAAATTTGACAAATCACAAATAGTTTTGGATTTTAAATACTCTAAAAAGCTGTTGACGGCAATATATTCGCCTGAATATCTACTGGGATGATTTTTTTTTCACTAACAAATTTATATTATTTTTTTATATATAAGAAGAAAAAGAAAAGAAAAAGAAGAAGGAAAGAATCTTTTGGCGTGAGAGTACAGGTAGAAAACTCCATGCATACATATGGGTGTATCCATCCTATTGACAAAATTACAATTATTGCTATGTTTTGGGACAATACCTATCTGTCTCCTCCTTTATCACATAACTTTAGTTTCGAACACAATAATATAGCACACACAAACAAAACTACAAGATGTATGGTCGTAGATCTCGTATATACATGTTATATTTATGTATATATTTCAATGCATAATTAAGCATCATTTTCTATGTCCTAATTGACGTGTGGAAACACGAGTTATAATTAACCTAATCCACTTCACCGCAAGTATACGGATTTTGTAGTACCAGGGTCGATTTCTAGGGACTAATTGCAGCTAAACTAAGAATGAAACTAAACTAAGACGAAAGATGATAGAGTGGGATATGGTCCTACTTTTCCTAAAACTATCCTAATGGTGACAACGAAACTAGGGTAAGGATGAGACTAGATATGGTGAATACTACGGGTGTCGGATTCTCATTAGTCAAAGCTTAATCTACAACTTAGCGGACCGGATTCGTTCCTTAACCTTCCAGCAAGGTTCGAGATCCTATGTTGTTGAGCGGTCAGCACTAACGTATGATTGATATTGCTAAGCGTAGAACCGTAAATCAAGAGTAAAATCATAAAACTAAGCATTAACGTAAAACATCGTTCATATATACAAATCCGATATCCCTACCCGCAGTAGGGACTCTACTCACTCATGGAAGAAACGAAAACAGAAGATAACAAAATTCTATACATGATAAACCCTAAGGAATTTGATGCCTCGACCTTCCCTATTGTGTTACCGATGTACGGATTGGTGCTTCTCTTCTTCTCCGGTGCTTCCTGAGCCTTCCCAGATGTTTTTCCAGTCCTTTCTTGCCCTGTTCGTCGCCCCCTTTGCCCTAGATCTGATCAGTTCTTTTTATCCGCTCGTTTGAAATTGAGATCTAGGTTGTTGCGGATTACGCGGCCCGCTCGGGCACAGGTGTTGCCCGGTCGGGTAAAGGCTGCCCGACCGTGTTGATTCATGGAGCCCGATCGGGTGGATGTCACCCGATCGCGTGACTAAGCGGACCCGAATCGCGTAAACTTACGGGGCTGAAAGATGGTTAATTGCCCGAGCGGGTGTTCAGATTTCGCCCGATCGGGTGGTGATCACCCGATCCTCTTTGCTCATGTGCCCGGGTCGTGTCAAATACGTGGATAAACCCCGTAGGTTCTACCCGAGCGGGTGGAGGAATAGTGCCCGACCGGGCACCTTTGTATCCCTGAAATCTCTCTTTTCCGCTCGTTGCTCGGGCGTTCCTTTGGGTTCTGGAGCTCTGAGTAGATATGTCGTCAATTCTTGTGGTTTTGGCAGGGAATCCTTCATAATGAGCTCATTTAGGCCTTGTCGCCTAAAAACCTGAAAACCAAGAAAACGGG
>CM071868.1:30034407-30048137 GCA_036759665.1 Gynandropsis gynandra | reverse complement strand
GTTAAAAGATTTGGTTAATGGTCCTGCATGAAATGTTATGTGTTGGCCAATTTTGTTTACTCGCGGCTACACGTTCCACACGTACAAACATGGAAAACATAGAAGCACATACAATTATGGCGTTTGCGTTAATAGTGAAATAGAGGGTGATAACTTCTACAATATTTTGCACCAAATCCTACAAGTGGAATATCTCGATCTCGCTGGGCTGAAAGTAATGCTTTTTAAATGTCAATGGTTCGACCCAACCATAGGACGTGGAATATGGAAAAACCGATGGGGAGGACTAGATATCAATTCGAATATGGTAAGTATGATCCATTCATCACAATAGATCAAGCAGATCAAGTATGTTACGTGCAATATCCAACAACATTTAACCGTCGAAGAGTGGAGTGGTGGGCCGTAGTAAAGATCAAGTCACGAGGAATTATAAGCTCAGATGAAAAAGAAGATCTATTGCAGCCCGATCATCCGCAACCGATTCGTTTAATTTATACAGATAATCGCGAGGAGATTCTCGCAAGACTGACATGGATGGAGAATTCATATGCGATTATGAATAAGCTGAACCGGAAGTTTCTAAAGATGAAAATGCTGCAATGAACAATCGAAGGAAGACTCGCCAATCGATGAATCTACTGAAGAAGAAATGTAAATACAATAATGTGCAATGTAAATGATATGAGAATGATGTGTAAATAAAATAACGTGTTATGTAAATGATATAAAAATAATGTGTAAATACAAACGAAGAATCTCCAATTGTGTAAATACAATCGAAGAATATATAAATGATATGTAAATGTTTTTTTATAACTTTATATGATCTATTACCAACAAGCATCAGTTGGAAATGGATGACCGTTGGAACACGAAATGGCCTTCGAAACTTAGAAAAAATTTCTAATTTTTCCACTATTATAACGGGAATCCATTGGAAAATTGTAACGGATGGCCATTACAGAGTTTCTAACGGGCATCCGTTAGAAGAGGTTAACAGATAACTGTTAAAATTTTGTAATGAGCAACTGTTGATAATGGTAATGGGCAGCTGTTACCACTTACTAACGGATGCCCGTTCGAAACTCTATTAACGGGCATCTGTTACAATTTGCAATAGATGCCCGTTGCAATATGTCATCATGACTACTTATTCTATGAATGTTTCCAACAGGAATCCGTTAGAAATTGCAACGGATGCCTGTTACAATGGGAGACGAACCATCGTTTTGCCGTTCGTTGCCTCGTGAACACACATTTTTCCAACGGGCATCCGTTGGAAATTGCAAGGGATTCCCATTGGAGAAACAAAACGTCATGTCACTTAATTACGTCCATTGAGTTGACCGTTTTTCTAAAGGGCATCCGTTGGAAATTCTAACGGATGCCCGTTGGAAATTTCTGCGTATATGTCGTTGAACAGTTTTATTTTCAACACAAATCAAAACTTCAAATCATCTCAAACACTTCCTCTTACACACAACAATCACACTTACAAATATTAATGTTATATGCATTTATATTGTATTAATTTAAAAATGTTATCTAGATATTTAATTTTCATGTGGAGGTTTGACGTGGATTATGTTCTAAAACATACGAACAAAAATATCATCCAAGGATCCTTACAGGACCAACTCTATTATTCTTGGCAAGTTGCGCCAGAAGTAATACGCCGCCAATGGTGGTTCACCTTCATTGTAAATATTTAAAATAATTTTTTAAATTGGTTAATTATATATGTTATAAACTAACTCATTATAATTTATTTTGCAGCGTGCATACAGATGGCGAAAGAAGGATACGTCGTGCATCCACACGGTTTGGATGCGCGACATGCAAACCCGCATGCGCTTGATGATGAACAACGCCAAGCACAACCACTACACCAAGAATCGCAAACCGACATGGGTAACAGACGAGGTCTTCAATAACTTATTCAACATTTGGAGTCTGAGGACTTCAAAGCCAAGAGTGAGAAGGCCAAAAAATGTCGGTTCGACGAGAAGGTTTCCGGAGATGGTCCGCATCGCCATACTTCAGGATCAAAATCATTCCTAAGAGGAAGCAAGAATTAGTAAATTTCTTAATATTTAAATTTTTTGTTTTTTACAATGTTTATATTAATATATTTATTTTATATAAGAGATGCAACGAAATAGGAAGAGAACTGACTCTTTTGAGCTAGTAGTGGAAACCCACGCCAAGAAGAAACCGGTTGTCGGGAAAGAGGGCGACGAACCTGAAATCGTTCACCCTTGAACGGAAAGAACCGTGAAAGCTATGATGGGTAAGATCACATAGTAATCACAAGCTTGCGGTTCAACTCCCAACGAGCTCAGTCCTTTACAAAAGGACAAAATTTATTTGGAGGTAAAAATTTAATAATTATATTTCCATTAGTAATAAAATATTTTCTAATAATTATAACTCTATTTTTTTTGTTTTGTAGTCGGTTAGACCGTATAAGGGGCATCTATACGGTCTTAATGCACTGGAAGAGGATATCATCGAGGACACCACGACGGTACCTTTCGTGGTCCAAGAGAGCTACACGCAACAACGGCGTAACGAGGATCTCTAAGCACAAATTCAAGAAACTTGAGCACAGATGTGGCACATGGAAAGCGTCATAAAATTGCTATCCGGCCGGACGATGGAATAACGCTGCGTCCAGAACCGGTTATCGATTCGGATACAACGCCTTCACGAGGTGCTGGTGACCACGGGGATGACATCGGCCCCACAAATTTAGATGAAATGTTATAGTTTTAGGTTTTAATTTTTTGAATGAACTTTAATTATTTTAATTTCAGGTTATTTGAAATTTTTGTTATTTAAAAAAAATTATTTTTTTTTCTTTTTTTAAACATTTCCAATGGATAACCGTTAGAATTTGCAATGGGCATCCGTTGGAAATGAAATTTTCCATCAAATGGTAACGAATGCTCGCTAATATTTTCCGCCAAATTGTAACAGATGCCCGTTGCAATTTCCCGCCACTTTACAACAGATGCCCGTTGAAAATTTTGAATTCCCGCTCTTTTTATTGTCTAATGAGCTGACAACGGAGATCTGTTACAAATGGCTAACGGGCATCCATTACAGATTTGTAACGGGCATCCGTTGCAAATTTGTAATAGGAATCCGCCACTTTTTTGTAACGAGCATCCATTACAGGTTGCCAACGGAGTTATCCGTTGTGCGTCCGTTGCAAATTCGTACCGGATAATATCCTTTGTAAAGCCGTTGGGAATCGCAATGGATTTCGATTTGTAACGAGTGATTCCCAACAGGCGCGGATCCGTTGTCGTCCGTTTGGAAACGGTCGTTGCAACGAATTTTAGGCTTTTCCAATGGATATGTCCGTTGGAAAACGCCTGTTTTTTGTAGTGACGCAACTGTGTTAGAAAAATTCTGACGCGATCGCATTAGTTTTGCATTGATTTAAATGGCATGGTGTCTAGTCATGATTGCGTTCAGTGCGTAAGGCAATTGTGTTACATGTTTTTTAGCGATGGGGCAATGCAATTGCGTTGGAAATGTTCATAAATCTGTACCGATAGTTCCTTCTCTTTCATTTTTTAAATTCAAAGAGAAAATGAAAACATTCACAGAAGATCGCCTCTCTTCTCCTCTTTTGGTTGGAAATCGTATCTTCAACATATATGCAATCACACACCACTTTAAATGAAGGCATATTAGTTTAGTTCGATTTATGTATGGTTTATTATATTTGTTTTCGTGTGTATTTCAATTTGGATTAAATTTAGTTATAATTTATGTTAGATTTAGTAGTTTTAGTATGAATTATATATTTTTAGGTGCATAGATTTTGGTGTATTTGGAATAATTAGGTTGATTTAGTTTGGTTATGTTGGTTAAAATCAATTTAGGTCGGTTTTGTTTGAATCGATCGGCTAATCAAATTAGATCGATTATGTTAGAATCAGATGGATTAGGATGGTTTACTTTTGGTTTAGGTTGTGTATATTTGATATGATTTACAATTGAAACTCATTTAGAAATTGAATTGGAACTTGAGTTTGTTTGCGTTGATTTTTCATTTCTAATTAGTTTTTTTGTGTCTTGCAAGATGTCTCAACGTTCATATAGAAGAGGTTCGACGATGGTTATCAGTTAAACCAGACTCGAATCGAGATCAAATATGAATTTGAACAAAATATTTTCAGGTCGAGTTCAAATAATAGAATCATGTAATCACGTGTATAACTTAATATTATTTTATTACAAAATTTTGGTATTAAAGTAATATATTTAATACTTGTAACATTTACCAAAGTTTCATTCTCTTAAATGAATATGTTTTGGATTATATGAATTGTTTGTAACATGTTAACGATAATGTGAGAAAAATTAGTATTTTTAATGTCATTCATAGGTGTACATTAGTAATTATATATTTTTGTTACTATTTAAAAAATTTTAAAATATTTATAACAATAATGTTATAATTGACATTACGTTGGATATACTAAATTTTGATTCCAAATTCTCATTTCAAATTTAAGTGCGATAAATTATAAGAATTTGGGATATGGTACCTGACGCACAACATAACCTAATATATAGTACTAGACTATATCTACAAAACCGCGAGAAATTTTGTATAACAGAGATTAAAAAAATACATACAAGTGCTTGCTTGTTTGCAAAAAATAGTTCGAATTTTAGTACAATTGAACCTATTTATGTTATTTTAATTGCTATAATGTTTACACATTACAAATTTTATTTTTGAATACAACATTTTTCGTTCTTATACTAAATTTATATCATCAAAAATAAATATATTTTGTGATTTCTTTATTTTATTTTCAATACGACAATATACGATTGTTGGTGACTAGATACAAATCGAGATAAATATATCCTATTTTTGTTAAATTTATTTTATGTTTTAATTGATTGTCATTATAAAGGAGGAATACTAGAATTATTTTCCTTTAAATTTAAATTGAAGTGACTATGTTGTATCTAGATATGAAAAGTTTATTTCCTATATTAGTATATACAATAATATTTTTTTATTTCGATGACTTTGTTTCCTAGTTGCATAATTTCAAGTCCCGTGTTTTACATAGGGAAAGATAATGGTTAATGTTTGTTAGCATCATTACTTGCATCCTTTGTAAGGAATTGTTTGGAAATCTAGAGGATTTAGTAGCATTAAAAAATTCAGTATTGTGTACTTTGTTTTCTTCATCAATATACAATCCGAATGAAATAGAGTATACTGCTTATTTATTCATTGGTATTTTCTATTAGCATTTGAAGTAAATCTTCATTATCTTCGTCAAGTAATTCGTTTGTACATTAAATGGACTGCTCTTGAAAAATGATGTCGTAATGATTTTCTAAGTCCATATATACAAACTACATATTCAATTGGATAGTGTTTGTGTGTTCTGTTATTAGTAAATCTAATGGAATGTCTATAAAACATTGTCTATCAATAAATTCTTAGAGATGATTATCTCCTAATTTTAGTATCCATTATGTAAATTTTCACTGTGTCTGAGTGTTATTGTCATTTTCATTTGTTAATAGTTCCATGTTTATCATTTATAACAAAAAACGACAATAATTCCAAACGTAAGACGGATTTATGGAGATCAAACAATATCATATCTACTTCTTTGGTAACCATTGATAAATTTTGATGAAAATCACCTCTATATACATTGATTTTGCCACCAAAAGTTTTGGTACATTAATGCAGATCTTTTCGACCACCTATTATGTATTTAATAGTTTTTTCTAGCATTTCAAAACTATACTTTATCATGTCTCATCCAAAATAATAATTTTATATTTAAATCAACAATACAAGATGTGTACCTAATTTAATATAGCATGTAGACTTTTTATTAACATCTATTGCAAATCTTGAATGAATGATGTGATGTGTCTTCCTTATAATAGTAATTATACGGTTTCTCTTGATACGACATTTATAACGATACCATCTTATGATTTTATAGCAGTGGATACTGTTTTTAAAATAAATGTTTTCCACTACCACCACATCAATATACAAAAAATGTTTGTCATTTAGATTCATGTACAACCTTATGATTTGGTTGGAAATATTTTGGTGTTCATTTGGTATCTATAGTTTGAGTTTTTCACATTCTATTTGTGTTTCAGCAACATTATACTTTTATTTTTCGTGAATTAGTCTATTTAAATTTGAACAATCTTCTACTTTATTAGGATAAGACATACATGAGTTTAATTGTTTTAAGTATTTTCTTTTTTGCAGCAATAATAGTTCAATTCCTACTAAAGCATTATTTTCGATTGCTTGAGAAACATGTTAATCGTGTAGTTTTAGAACATAAGGATGTTCACATGTGTCAATCCTCTAATTTTGGAACTCACTAGTACAAAAAACTATAATTGAAAAAGGGATATACATATTAGTAAGATTAAAAATGAATTTTCAAATTAATATTTTACCAAATGTACAACTTCCCATCACACAAAAAACTAGATCAATTCCTTTACTCTGGAGGACGGTGAGACATTGTATGAGGTATGGGAGAGATTCAATGGCTATCAACGACTATGCCTACACCATGAGATGGCTCGAAAGTACCTCATTTCCACATTCATTGCGAAACTCCGTGAGGACATCCACATTTGGATCAGTGTGGCCTATGGGGGCATACTTCACGAGCTTCATTTCACTCAACTCGAAGAACACATTGAGAAAATTGTTAAGGAGGAACACTACAAGTGACTATGTGAGGAGAATTCTACCGCGAGAGTTGTCAAATAAGGTTGCAACTCTTACTACAGAGCTAAGTGAGTTGAAACTCCAAATGACCATCATAAAGTGCAGAGAATTACTATCAATGGATCCTCATGAACATAAAATGATCAATCGACATTTTACATGGCGATATAGATGAAAGAGCACGCAAATAACATGACAGACAACCTTACTTGAACACGTACAATACAAGTGGAGAGAATGTTCTAATTTCTCCTTCAAGAACACCGTCAATATATAATCTACCACTACTACAAAAATAGTCAGATTTCAACGGACGGATCAACGACTCCATCCGTTGATAAGATTCCCTACGGATTGTAAAGAATGTCCAAAAATGATAAACACCAACAATTTTATTGCAATTATCAACGGACGAGCAAGAGATGATATTCATTGCACTGGTGCATTGAAACACCGTTGAAAACTACAATTTTATTCCAACAGATATCCGTTGTCAAGGGCAACGAACATCCGTTGCGGTTATCAACAGATGTCCATTGGAAAGTTATAATTTTTGAGGTTTCTGTTGGAATAATTCGACGTTGTGTTTTGACGGACGTCCGTTGGTAATATCATTAGCCATCCTTTGGTAATACTAATGGGTGGCCGTTGTAAAATTCACTATTTATTAATCGAAACCGATCCTTCTACCATCAAGCCATCAACACCAATTATATTTTCAAATAATATCGTATTTTTCAAATATATATATATATATATATTGAGTGAGGGATGTATAGAAGAAAGATCCCGTAATCGAGGAAGTTACTCAAGAATTCTTACATAGATTGGAGCAGTTAATGAGTTTTGCATCGATACAACCTTTGTATCAAGAACATGGGACAATGTTATGTCCTTATAAAAGATGCAAAAACATGAAGTATCGAAGTCAAGAAATTGTTTGCCAATATCTTTACAAGGTGAGTTTTGTAGAGAATTAAAAAATTTGGTTATTTCACGGTGAAAATTATGGTGTTAGAGATATTGTGCAAGAAGCACAAGAAATAGAAAGAAATGAAGACGTTTTTTAGTGAAGCATTGACAACCAATCCATATGTGGAAATGGTTTCAGATGCTTTTCCTGGAGTGGTTGAGCAACCGCATGAAGAGATGACAAACAATGAGGCATGCCGATTTTTTAACCTATTGGATCCGGCGAAAACAACCTATAAATGAAGGTTGTCATGAAGGTTAGTCTCGTTTATCTTTGTCCTCAAGATTGATGAGTATAAAAACAGAATACAATGTTGTTGAAAATTGCATGGATTCATTGTGCAAAATCATGCGTGAATATTTATCGAAAAATAATCAAGCTCCCGAGACATATTACGAAACAAAGAATGTTTTAAAAAATTTGGGAATACCAAATGAGAAAATTGATATTTGTAAAAACAGTTGTATGTTGTTTTGGGAAAATGATAAAAAGACTTTTTGGAATGTAAATTTTGCGGTGCAAGCAGATTTCGTCCAAAGAAACTATCTTCACGTAAATATGTACCATACAAAAAAATATTTTATATTCATGTAGGAAAGATGTTGAGAAGGTTATATAAATCGAAAAAATTGATGTGACAATGAGATGACACGCAGAACACTCGATGGGTGAAGGGATAATACAACATCCATCTAATGGTAAGGCTTGAAAAGATTTCGATGAAATATTTCACGAGTTCGCGTATGAAAAAGAAATGTTTATCTTTTCCTGTGCATCGATGGTTTTAGTCCATATGGATAATCTGGAATTCAATATTCTTTGTGGCCGGTGATTTTGTCTCCGTATAATTTGCCTCCCGATATGTGTCTGAAAAGAGAAGTAATGTTTTTGACGTTGCTGATTCCATGACGAGAACATCCGAAGAAAAGTTTCGATCTCTTTTTGCAGCCCTTAATTCATGAATTAAGACATTTGTGGAATAATAGAATTCTTTCGTATGACGTGAGTACGAAGCAAAATTTCACATTGAAAGCGATCTTGTTGTGGACAATTAGCGACTTTCCTGCCAATGGAATGTTATCTAAAGGGAGCACGCAAGGAAGATTGGCATTTCTATATTGTATGGAGGATACAGATTCATTTTGACTAGTACATGGGAAGAAACTATGTTGGTTTGATTGTCATAAAAGATTTTTTCCCGTGGACATACATTCAGAAAAGATTAAAATATTTTTGAAAGAAAGTGGTACAAAAAACGAGACACCGTGCATGCAAACAGGAACGCAAATCCTTTACGAATGATTAAACACGATGGGAGAATTACAAGAATCGATAGAATGCGGTGGAGATTGATGCGTATCAGAGTTAAATATAACCTAATCTACCCGCAAGTGCACGGCACGTGTGTAGTATTTTAGGTGTCGATCCCACAGAGACTACGCAATGCTACCTAAACCCGAACTACGAATCAAACTTGCTAACGAAAGAGTGGTGATGAAGAATAAAATACTGAAAGTAAACTAAACTACTGGGGTTCTAACGATGAGATAAACGTCCTAGGAAACCGGTTTCACCACAAGACTACCGAAACACACGATCAACCTATCTATCATGCAATCCCAGTTAAAGCTATCTAAGGCGGACGATCCTAACATGATATCTACCCTCTCTCAAGGCATAGACACGTGATCTAGACAAGTTGCCCCCTACTTTCGTGGCTGACACCTTGAACTAAACCCATAAACTCTGTGATTCGCCCGTTCACCCTCAACCGTTGCTACCCTACTTTCGTGGCCTAACCTCGGTTGTTCTAAACCTGACCTTCCAAGTCTAGAATTCTCCTTTCGGTCCTTCTCCTAATCCCTAACACATGCATCTACGTGATCAGCGCAAACACAAGTAAATTCAAGAACTCAGATAAAGAATAGATGAACTAAAACGGGAAGATGCATTCAAAATAGATCAAAAGCGGTCTCGGGATAGCCAAGGGCTAATCCCTTCTCCTAGAACAAACAAACTACTCGCTCATGCGTCTGTAAAGAAACATAAACATAGTAGAAAGTCTAAGGAACATAAAAACCAAACAAAACCGAAGTGGTGGTGCTTGATCTCCAATGCTCCTCGCTTATCTCCTCGCAAGAATCTGCTCTAACTTCGCTGAATTCTTCTCCTCTGTATGCTTGCTGTAACGGCGTCTTTTTGCCTCCTTTTAAGCCTCCTAAGTCGGTCCAATTGTTGCCCTAATTGCCCCACGAGTTCCCTTATGTTTTAAGTTAAGTTTACTTAAGTTTTGAGAGGTTTCGGGCCGCTACCCGCTCGGGTAATGAGTGTACCCGCTCGGGTGCGGCTAGGGCAGTTCGTGCGCGTCCTGTGGTGCTGGAATGGTGCCCGATCGGGCATGGCATGTGTGCCCGCTCGGGCACAAGGCAAAATGGTCCTAAATGCTTGCCCGAGTCGTGCTAAATGGTCCACACAATTGGCCGTAGGTTTTGCCCGATCGTGCAAGGGTTGTGCCAGACCGGGTGAGGCTTTTCCATGCTCAATCTCGTCCCGTTTGTCCCGTGATGATCCCCAAAGTTGCTCCTTAGCTCCGTGCATGTTCCTTTAGCTCCAAAATAGTCCAAATACGCGTAAAAACCTGTAAGAACATGAAAAGCACGAAAGCAAGTAAAACGGATACAGAATCATACGTAAAACATCACATATGTATCAAAAACGTCTCCTAAATCGTGCAAGAAATACGTATGAAAACGAGATGATCAAAATCCCCCAGACTTGAATGTTTGCTTGTCCCTAAGCAAACGTAAACGTGGAATACATGGGGTATGAAAATACGAGAATCCCCCTTCTCCTAGAAACACCGCTAAAGCGAACCTAACCGATCAACTAGCAAATCGAGAGCAAATTCGGCCTAATCGAGTTTTCAGCCTTAATCCTAGGTCCACCACGGTTACCCATAAGAAAGTAAATCAAAGGAGACTAGACACGCTACCGTAACTCCCTCCACCAGACAACATTGTAGTCTGTTTTAATACTCATCAATCTTGAAGATAAAGATAAACGAGACTGACCTTCACGACAACCTTCATATATAGGTTGTTTCGCCGAATCCAATAGGTTGAAGAATCGACGTGCATCGATGTTCGGCATCTCTTCATGCATTTGTTCATTAACAACTCCGGGAAAAGCATCTGACACAATTTCCACATATGGATTGGTCGTCGTTGATTCTTCATAAATAACTTCTTCATTTCGTTGTACTTGTGCATCTTGCACACTATCTCTAACACCGCAATCTTCGCCGTGAAAAAACCAAATTTCGTAATTTTCAACGAAACCCACCTTATAAAGATGTTTGCAAACAATTTCTTGACTTCGATACTTCATATTTTTGCATCTTTTGCACGGACATAACATTGTTCCGCGTTCTTGACACAAAGGCTGCATCGACGCAAAACTCATGAATTGCTCTAATCCGTGTAAGAATTCTTGCGTAAACTCTTCGGTTATAGGATCCTTTCTTCTATACATCCACTCTCTCGATCTATATCTATTTCGATTCGAAGAAGACGACATTGTGTTGAAAATATGTTGTTGTATATGGTTTGCTACAAACCTCGGTTTAGTTCTAAATACTGTTATTTCCAACGGATGCCCGTTGGAAATTGTAACGGATGCCCGTTGGACGTTCACGTGAAATTATTTCGACCGGTGAACCTCGATATTCACAATTGCAACGGTATTCCGTTAACATTTCTAACGGATATCCGTTAGAAATTGCAACGGACGTCCGTTGGCAGCTCTTGCGTCGGATTCTAACGGAGATTAACGGATATTGCCAACGGAAACTTACCGTTAGAAACCCGTTACAAGTTGCGACGGATTGCAACGGACAGGGCAACGGGCATTTTCCGTTGAAAATCCGTTGTGAATTGTAACGGATGGCAACGGAAATGTTCCGTTAGAAATATTCTTGGCTCCGTTAAAATCCGTTGCGATTTGTTTCCAACGGATGGATCCGTTGCCCCATCCGTTGGAAACTCGATGTTTTTTTGTAGTGACTCAACTCGAAGAACAAATTGAGAAAATTGTTAAGGAGGAACACTACAAGTGACTATGTGAGGAGAATTCTACCGCGAGAGTTGTCAAATAAGGTTGCAACTCTTACTACAGAGCTAAGTGAGTTGAAACTCCAAATGACCATCATAAAGTGCAGAGAATTACTATCAATGGATCCTCATGAACATAAAATGATCAATCGACATTTTACATGGCGATATAGACGAAAGAGCACGCAAATAACATGACAAACAACCTTACTTGAACACGTACAATACAAGTGGAGAGAATGTTCGAATTTCTCCTTCAAAAACACCGTCAATATATAATCTACCACTACAAAAAAGAGTCAGATATCAACGCACGGATCAACGACTCCATCCGTTGATAAGATTCCCAACGGATTGTAAAGAATGTCCAAAAATGATAAACAACCACAATTTTATTGCAATTATCAACGAACGAGCAAGAGATGATATTCATTGCACTGGTGCATTGAAACACCGTTGAAAACTACAATTTTATTTCAACAGATATCCGTTGTCAAGGGCAACGAACATCCGTTGCGGTTATCAACAGATGTCCATTGGAAAGTTAGAATTTTTGAGGTTTCTGTTGGAATAATTCAACGTTGTGTTTTGACGGACGTCCGTTGGTAATATCATTAGCCATCCTTTGGTAATACTAATGGGTGGCCGTTGTAAAATTCACTATTTATTAATCGAAATCGATCCTTCTACCATCAAGCCATCAACACCAATTATATTTTCAAATAATATCGTATTTTTCAAATATATATATATATATATATTGTGTGAGGGATGTATAGAAGAAAGATCCCGTAATCGAGGAAGTTACTCAAGAATTCTTACATAGATTGGAGCAGTTAATGAGTTTTGCATTGATACAACCTTTGTATCAAGAACACGGGACAATGTTATGTCCTTATAAAAGATGCAAAAACATGAAGTATCGAAGTCAAGAAATTGTTTGCCAATATCTTTACAAGGTGGGTTTTGTAGAGAATTAAAAAATTTGGTTATTTCACGGTGAAAATTATGGTGTTAGAGATATTGTGCAAGAAGCACAAGAAATAGAAAGAAATGAAGACGTTTTTTAGTGAAGCATTGACGACCAATCCATATGTGGAAATGGTTTCAGATGCTTTTCCTGGAGTGGTTGAGCAACCGCATGAAGAGATGACAAACAATGAGGCATGCCGATTTTTTAACCTATTGGATCCGGCGAGACAACCTATATATGAAGGTTGTCATGAAGGTTAGTCTCGTTTATCTTTGTCCTCAAGATTGATGAGTATAAAAACAGAATACAATGTTGTTGAAAATTGCATGGATTCATTGTGCAAAATCATGCGTGAATATTTATCGAAAAATAATCAAGCTCCCGAGACATATTACGAAACAAAGAATGTTTTAAAAAATTTGGGAATACCAAATGAGAAAATTGATATTTGTAAAAACAGTTGTATGTTGTTTTGGGAAAATGATAAAAAGACTTTTTGGAATGTAAATTTTGCGGTGCAAGCAGATTTCGTCCAAAGAAACTATCTTCACGTAAATATGTACCATACAAAAAAATATTTTATATTCATGTAGGAAAGATGTTGAGAAGGTTATATAAATCGAAAAAATTGATGTGACAATGAGATGACACGCAGAACACTCGATGGGTGAAGGGATAATGCAACATCCATCTAATGGTAAGGCTTGAAAAGATTTAGATGAAATATTTCACGAGTTCGCGTATGAAAAGTTTATCTTTATCTTTTCATGTGCATCGATGGTTTTAGTCCATATGGATAATCTGGAATTCAATATTCTTTGTGGCCGGTGATTTTGTCTAATTTGCCTCTGCCTCGCGATATGTGTCTGAAAAGAGAAGTAATGTTTTTGACGTTGCTGATTCCATGAC
>CM071868.1:29990299-30025320 GCA_036759665.1 Gynandropsis gynandra | reverse complement strand
GCTTGCTCAAATCTTACAAGTAACAAAAGATCAAAGCAAAGAGATTAGAAAGATAGGAGCAATTTATAGAGACATGATTAATGAAGAAAAGATCTTCGGCAAAGAAGTTGCACAATTCGCTGCAAATACCTACAAACCACAAGGAGTTCCACCGGAGAGTTTGGAAACAAATCCTCATGAGCATGACAACGAAATTTACCTAAGGAGTTGTAAGACGGGATCAGCCCATTCTTCCAACATTTGAAAAGGAAGAATCATCTAGGGTAGTACCGAGAGTGACTAGCAACCTCATAGAGCACAAAGAGGAGGAAGAAGAGCCTAAATATGTCAAACAAGGCCTTATACCCGACCGTATACATCCATTTTCACCCGATCGGGCACTCATGCCCGAACGTGTCATTCTTCAGCCCGAGTCGTGCAAACCTACTGCGCATATTGATAACCATTAACCCGAGCGGGTACTCCTTTGCCACCCGATCGGGCACACATGCCCGACCATGTTCCTTGAGCACCCGAGTCGTGTAAAGCTACGGGGTTGTCATGGCATCAATTACCCGAGCGGGCACAGCATCTGATGCCCGATCGTGCATGACTTAAGTTGATGTTTTCGCTCCTTTCGCTCGGTGTTTGCACGTTCTCTTCAATCCACGGTCTTGCACAAGCTGAACCTTGTCATTTTGGGGTTAAATTGCCAATTTCTCTCGTGTTTCTTGACATGTCTTCGTTTCCTACACAAAACACGAAATGTAGATGAAATCCTCGAATAGACTCGATAAATGAATGAAATCTAACAAATCTACCTAAAACTAGACCTAAGAATGATATAAAAACTACTACGGATTACGTGTTATCATACTCCTATTACAAATATTCCATCACTTGCCTTTTGGGGACAAGTTCTTACAAAAACCTGATACTAAATCACTCAAAATAAGCTTCTAAAATAGCCTTTGACATGCACTTAAACTGCAATAATTTTACCCTATTATATCAATATTACCGATTCTTAATTTTACCAAAATGACCCATGATTCTTGTTTAATCCGCATGGGCTTCTGCTAGGTTGGAAACTGGTTACCGGGCCTTGATCCGCTGGGCTTCCGCTGCTGTTTGGATGTTGCTATCGGGCTTGGGGAAACGGGCTTCGTCTTCTTCGGTGATGGTCCTGACAACACACGCGGCCCACCTCGCTTCATTTTCTCGAGGGGTTCCAGAGTCTTCCTCAGAAACCCTCTCCATCTGCTTCTCTCGAAGCTTCTCTCCCGCCGTATCACTTCCACGCCGTTCACAGTCTACAGTATGGATAACGCATTCATGGATTCTCGTCTCCAAAACCAAGAATATTGCATCACCATGGAAAAGTTTAGACGGTTATTGGGTATAGAGAATGGAGACTCGATGAGGTTCCTATATCTTCACAAATACAAAGTGAAGCACCTTTTGCATATGATCGAGGTGCAAGACTACGCGAGTATTCGGACTAAGGAAATTTGGATCCGATGATATTCAGGTAACTACATTTCATCATCATCACGAGCTCCACACTTGCTCCTAGAGCCTCAGAAAAAAAAAATTTGAGAAATCCTTTCATTTTTTTGATTCAGAATTTAACACCTACATGGAGATGATGATTGGAAGCTTGGAGATATTGACTGGCTATCATTCATTACTCACCATATCCAAAAGTTGATCGACGAGAAGGAGCCGAAGTATGCGCCTTTATTCCTTTCGACGTATCATTTACCTTATTTTCCAACTTCTAGAAATTATCTTAAGAATCTACAGTGATGATGTGGTAGAGGCATCGCACACATTGGGTCGTTGTTCCCTCAGCGTTAAGATGCATATATATATGGAATGCAAGACGACTTACTGTATCTACTTCAAGGAGGGAAACTTGCGAGTTATAGGTGGTTCTATCCAACAAATTCCTTCATCCTCTCATTGAACAAGGATCGTGGCTAATTTTGACAGAAGCTAAAGGCAGAGATCCATACCGAAAGCCCATCAGATCCCTACATGATGGACATCATTCTATATACCACTCCAACGCCACCACCATTGTTCTATCAAGGCTGACCATCAGACGCATCTCATCCCGACTATACCCAACATAAGAATTCGAGGTATAGCGAGTATACGAAGCTATGAGAAGTCCAAGAGTCCCCGTGACAGATCGTGCTCACGCAAAATAATATTACAGACACGCTTTAACAACACCTCGAGATGCCCCGAGACATGGAGCATTGGCACCTCTAGCAGTGATATTTTTTCCATCTTTCTCTTTTCATTTATGTTTTTAGTTTCCATTTTTTTTTTGTAGTCTTAATTAGGCTTTATGATGTTAACTTTCAATTTCGATGTATGATACTCGAGACTCTTTCTCTTCATGATTGGGTTATCAGATAATTTCAAATTGCTGAGAGCCGAAATGATGGGACATGAGATGTAACATCAGAAAAATTTGTTTAGAATAAAAACATCACTACTTTTTATGATATCGAGGTTATGTGTTGCGATATTTTTTTTTATTATCCATTATCATCATCTCTCTCACATTATTTTGACACCAAGTGCGGTATTAGAGCGAGACATTGATTGAAATCTTAGCTACTATTTAGGATCAATTAGGATTCATTTAGAATAAAAAACGTTAGAATGCGTTAAACGAGTGCTTGCATACCCTAAGCTTAGTCACGGGGCATTCGAGCCATTACGATATATAGGAGAGTAGAGAAGTTTTCTTATCCTGGTTGCTATGTATATCGAGCTTAGCATCATCTAAGTATTATGAATAGATTTTTGGATCCTAGTTCCAAGCTTACATATTTATCCAATAGTCGTTCTGCATTCTTTTGATTATTAGACCTTTTCCACGGTGTTTTATTTTTACCATTTTTATAGTCATATTCCTTTCACTGAACAAGAGTTAGGCATCTCGTCTAGGGGTGGGGACAATAATGTGTTAGTTCTACCCCTCGTTACCCACATTTTTACCATTTTCATGTGGTTATATTCCATATATGTATAATAAAAGATAAGAAAATATGCGTAAAATTGATTTTGTCACTTTCATCGAATCTTTCTTCATCATTTGGACCAACTTACTCCTTAGAATAGCAAAAAGTAGATTTGAGAAATGTTCTTGGTAGGATTTTAAGTTCGTATTCTAAATATTTGTAGTGTTAGTATAGATCACACGACTTAGAATCTTTTTGTAATTCAGAGCAATCTATACGATATTATTTAATTTTGTTAATGATCAATGTTGGCTAAACGAACATGAATGTTTGTTTAAAATCCTTTCTGATCTCAATTTACCTTTTATTATTTTTTCCAACATTATTCATTGATTATTTTTACTCGAAAACTAGCAATATAAAAGTCCAGGGGAGTTTGATCACAACTATTTCACCTTATGATGTCTTGTGCAATCTTATCGAATTTTAGATTGTTTTAGTCTCTTCTTTTTCTTATACCTTTTTTGTTTCATTTTATAATCTTATAGACAATAAAGATTATAGTACAATACATCGAGCAACATCAAAATGAGCATCAAATCTAAAAATAGAGAAATCACTCGGCCTTATTAAGATGACCACATAGTTTGCATGCTCTAACATATGTTCTCTCATATACACAGTCGAATGATTGTTGTGAAGCCTATGTGGATCCATAGATTATGATGCTTCACACTTTATGGTGGTCCTTCGGAGCTTCAAATAAGCTAGCTCAGCTCTAAGGGTCGTGACCTCATTCGTCGACTCCTTCATTGGAACTCTTCTCACGTAGTCACTTAAAACATTCCTTTCATTAATGATTATCAATTTGCTCCTCATGCTAAGTGATCCCTAATACATATGTGGATTTACTCTTTAAATCCCTCAATAAATATGGATATGAAGTACTTTCGATCTATCTCATGGTATAATCATGTTGTCATGCCTATACATCGCATCTTTGTCCTCTTAAAGAAATGACTTGATCATGTTATTTGATCTTATGTTTTGTGAGGCTAGAAGAACGTCATCATGATTTTTTTTCTCAAGGTTATTAAATGTGTGGTTGGAGTTCAGCGCCAACGTTTAGAGCAGTTCTTGCATTTGAACTATGAGAAGAAGGGAAAGGCCAATAGCATGACATTCTCATCCGTCATTCATTAGACTTCTTTAAATGAATTGTACAACATTTTGAACCTCTTCAAGTGAAGGTTTGACTCCTCATTTCGTTTTCCTCAGAATGCAATTTGATTTAGTATCAACAAAAATGATAGTTGAAGCTTAAATAGGCTACGATCCCTATTCGATTATCGAATACATGAACGAAGGTTGGTGTGCTTAGGAGCGGTGTATGCTCCATAAATATCATCCATTAGAATCTTTTTCACAAATTTGTCAGCCGTTGATTCCATATTTATTTGTTTTCATATTATCCTTGCATGTTTTTCGAATTTTGGATCTAGTTCTACGGGTCTAGAAATCCTGGCACTTTTAGGCATAAAATAGGTACCTGCAGACAAACACTACACAAAGGATATGTCAATAGCAAAAAAAATGATTAAGAATCACAAAATAAAATATCTCAATCACCTAAAGTCCTAGACAATGACTGTAAAAACTTGATGTGTTGCCTAGGTGGGATCTAAATGCAAAATAATTGTGTTTTTATCCACTTTCTATTCCATAGAAGTATAGTTACATGTATATATAACAAGATAATGCTTCTAGGTTCGAGAATTATTTTAACGTATATGATATCATGAAAGATTTCAAAAAATGTTACTTTGTATCTATCAAAAAATTCAATCATCTTCAATCGATCTACATTGTCTTGAAATCTTGATCCATATTCAAACATTTCAATCATTGACGTTGATAACGTTTATTTTGTTCTAGTATTTTCATCTATTTTCATAGTTAGTTTCATCATTCATTTGGATTTTACCAAGCATTAAGCATAACGATCATCATGTTTTCAGTCATTTTGGAGCTAAAGGACGTGCACGAGACAAAGTACCAACATCGAGATCATCACGGGACAAACGGGACGAAAATCGGCAAGGAATACACACTACCCACGCGGGTAACTCCCTAGCCCGAGCGGGCATTTGTTACTGTGATTTTGTCCAGAAAATTGAGCACGATTCGGGTAAGAAATACCACACCCGGGGCCTCAGCCCGAGCGGGCAGCAGCACAGCCCGAGCGGGCTGCCTCTTCTTCCATCGCGTTCTTGCGCGATCTTTCGCGCCGCACCCGAGCGGGTCATTTACACAGCCTGCGCGGGTCGCGTCCGTCACCTGCAGCTCCAAATACGTTAATTTGTCTTAAAAAAATGGGAGTTTGTTGGGGACTTATACAATAAGGAAAACGACTTTAGAGAAGAGGAATAAGTGATATTTCGCTGGAGAAAGTAATGGAAACGTCACCCAACTTATTCAAAAATGGAAAACTCAAGAAAAGGAGAGAGAGGGGTGGCTGCTGCAAGGAACTAAAGGGGGGGAGATTGAGCGACGGATTCGGACACAAAAAAAAAGGGAGAAAAGAGAGCAAACGGGGAGAGAGAGAGAGAAGGAGGAGAACGCACACACGAGGGCAAGGACGGAGCGACGAAGCCGAAGCGCGGAGGAGCTGTTGAAAACGTCGGTAATAGAATAGGGAGGAATCTCATTCGTTATCCATGTTGAATATAGTTATCTTTTGTGTTTCGTTTTCTAAGTTCATGTCCGAGTAGGTCCATAGCCATAGGTTAGAGAGCTTGGCTGATATGTAACGAAGTCTTGTTCTTAACGCTTGATTATTCTTAATGCTTTTGTTCTTGAACGCCACATAAATGAATGATTTTGGTATTTGATCGTTTTCAGATTGATTGATTGTTTTTAATTGCTTTCGTTCTTGTACGCCACTCGAATGAATGATCATAGAAGTTTAATGAATCTACGCCAGGGGAATAGACTTTGGAACTTAGCCATGATTTAGGATTTAATCTGTTTAGAATCTACGTCAGGTCGATCGATTGAATCTAGGGATTATGATAGCAGTCTTAATGCGTCTAGTGGGTGAGATTACACAATTGGAAGATTGGTAGTACGCACGCTAGGTAGTGGACAAGTCTACGCTAGTCAGTTCCTATATTAGAGCTTGAATTCCCTGAGCTCCTGATAATATCTACGACCAATGATCATGTTAGAACTTCGCTGCATCATCGTGCATCTCTCGAAACCTGTGGTATTTAGTTCATTGAGTTTAATCTGATAGTTAGTTAGTTAGTTTATCTTTATTCGCATTCCCATCACTTATTGATTTTACACGTCCTATTCATTAGTTTACTAGCTTTAGAGTTGCATCGATTCCTGGTGTTCGACCTTGGTACTATACGATCCGTATTCTTGCGGAAGCGTTAGTCTAGGTAATTATTACTTGAGATTAATCACATCAGACGTCTCCATCTAATGACTTACATATTGAATGCAGGAACGATCGACATCATCATTTCTAAACTGAATAACCTACCTCTCGATATGATCACTAAGTTCATTCAATGCATATGATCAAGATTAATTCGACATCTCTATCTGAATTATTCAATGTGTAAATCAACTCAAAAAGGCACATCGGGAATTGAAGGAATAAATCATGCATTAAATTATAATAAGCAAAGATAAAAAAAATCTTATATGAAATGTGATTAGTTCAAATACATAACATCCTAGCCTAAAACATGGATCTAATATATGGATCTACATATTGAGAACAAGCTATATCAAAGAACATGTTAAAAAGAAAGGTTAGGGATGACTCAACTGATGTCTTGTCAGTAACCTCCATGATCTTGACTTAAACTCGTCACCATAGATAGCTCGGACCTTCAATGTAGTCCAATAGCTTTTTCACACTTTTGCAATCTCTAAATTTTGTTTCTTACATGTCTCTCTCCCTTTCAAAAATTTCGACCTCCTTGATATATGAAACTTCTCAAACTCTCAAATAATTCAAAATTTAGAAATATTAAATCAGCGCATCACTCGACTGCGTTGGTGTCCACATAAGTCGAGCGGTTATAGTTTCCCCATGTTCTTCTTGTAAGTCATACCGATTTGATGCATTATAGCACAACGCTCGACCAATTTGGCAGATGCTCGGGTCGAGCAAACTTAAGGGGGTAAGAGGTGCCCCTTTCTGGTCATCGCTTGACCGAGTTGTCAAGTGCTCAGGTCGAGATAACTTACATGGTGAATGTTGCTCATTTGTTATACACGAGTGGTTTATTGTTCAACTGAACGATTTTTCAGGGACTTTTGTGCATCTTAAATTTATAAGCTCAACTAGGTGATAATGAATTCGACATGAGCGATTTCGTTGTTTCGCGTATTCATGCTCATTCTGTGCTAAATTCTTTCATTTTTCTCCGAAATTAGGTCTTTACTCCCTATTGCATTTCATGCCATAAAATAACACAAAAATATGTAAAAAGAAGCTAAAGATACTAAGATCATTCAAAACACAATAAAAACATGCTAGATCTAATAGCATCAAAACAATGTGATCATCTACGATGATGTGCCATGGATTTAAGGCATAAATAAAACATAAAATGTCAAAACACATAATTAAGACTCGATCAAACAAGGAAAACCTTAAATTTTAGATTCCTACTTGATCGAGCAAGAAGGTGCTTGGTCGAGAGCCGCTTTTGAGTTTTCAATAATCCCACGCAGTAATAGATTGGTATGTACTCGGCCAAATGAATGAAATCCCTTATATGGATTTCTTGACGATGAATCCACTTGGGTCATAGTACAAGATTCTCGGTCCAAATGGTGTATGTTCCCTAAGTAGGATAGGGATTTCGCTCATGCTAAAAATGGTTATGTTTGATCAAGCAAAATGTGCTCAGATTGCTCAAACATTTGCTCACGATCTAGCTTGACTTCCTCTACCTACAACGCGGTCACACATGCTTCATGTAGGATGCTTTGGCGTGCTACCGATGCAGTTGCTGAACTCTTTGTTGACCATGCGAGAGAACAAATTGTAATGCCTTTTTGTTCTACTTCTCGTGGTTGGTCCTTGCACACTTTGTGATAAATCTGGGATCTCATCATTATCGGAAAGAAAAAATTGTAAAATCCCGAATACTCCTAAAATGCCCCAATAAACATAAAAAGCCAAAGTCCCAACAAAACCGAACAACCCAAAAGGTCCAAGCAACCCCAAAATTTCAAAGAGATTCTAAAAACCCAAAAGATCTAGCAAACAAGGAACTTAAAACATCTAATGCCCATAAGAAGCCTAAAGCATCCGAGATGCCCAAAATTTTGAGACGTCTACACCGAGTCATGCACACAAGCTACTATACCCATTCTGTAGTCCGACTCCTACACCTAAACAACCAGTGTCTAAGCGTTATATGAAACAAACATTCTAGAGCCTAGACTAAATGATAAATAACATACAATTACTATCTTAATCTAATGTCATAATCCAGAAAAAAATGATTCTAAGTCAATTTAACTTAATGAAAGTACATAAATAAATAAACAAATTCATGAAATGAAAAAAAAAATTACTATCAAAACGCAAAAGAACTAAACGGTAAATAAACAACCAAAACTATAAATTAGGAAAAGAAATGGATTCCAAATCTAAAAATTTAAAAACTATACAAGATTTTCCGTTGAATTATTTACAAACAACCAAATCGTTCTGAAAACTCTTGTAAACAAAAGAACAAATAAAAACACGAATCCAATGCAGATAAACTTCAATTAAATCGGTGGGTAACATAAAAACAATTAGAAAAAATCCTTACTGAAACTAAAAAAGAAATAAATAAATAAATCTAAGGAATATAATAACAAATGGTACAAAATTCATTAAAAATACATAAACTTTGAATCAGTCACACGCACATAAAAATCTAAGAATTAAATCCATGACAAAACGGAAGCATTAATAAAAACCTAAAATTCAGCTTGAATTAAACAAAAGAATAAACAACAAAGATTCAAACCTAAACACTTAAAGGCATATTTACCTTAGAGCCAAACTAAACCAACACAGAAAAAAAAACACATACATGCATTTCATCCCTAACGTCGTTGAAACGACATATATAAATATACACTGTATATGTAATCATCTATGTTTTTATATGGACGTGGCATTATACTTTTCACGCTCCGTTATTTATTTATTTGGTAGTCACCGACTTCTCTCTGTCACTCTCTCTCTCTCTCGATGCAGAGACTATCGGTACACTCATCAGCTTCAAAGCTCCACGGCCATAGATTGTTGGATTTATGCTTTATTCATGAGCTGGTCTCTCTTCTCTCATTTGAATGGTGCAAAGTAAAATAAAAAATTTGATGGAACTTTACTGGTTGTCCTTATGGTATTGCTGAAAATATGAGTGTTTGTATGTGTTTACCTCACCCCTTCTAAATTCCATATATATAAAATTACCATACAAAAGTATATATTCCTTAGTTACTATATCTAGATTCATATTATAAAATATCAACCTCTATAACTTGCAAAAACATATCAAATTATAGGTTATAGCCATTTTAAACTTCTGGCAATTGGGCCGCGGGTTTCTTCAGATGTTGGGTCCGAGTGGCTATTGGACCATGGGCTTCAGGTAATGTTTTAAGTTTGGTTTTCTTCTATGTGGGCCGTCATAAGCTCAGAATCCATTTGCTGGCCCGTTAACCCCTTTCTTTGCTTAGGGGTCTTCGTTTCTGGATCATTCCATCCGTTTCAGAATGAGCTTCCTCCCCTTCGTCGAACCCTAGGGCGAAATTAGGGTTTCTAGATTCTCCATCGTTTCACGTTCGTGCGTCGTGTTCCACCGGTGACGGAAATGAGTTAGGGCCTTTAATCTCCCTCACGACTCTTCTCGGCACCACACCCAGTCGCAGATGCAGGTCCTCGAGCCTTTTTGTGCTCAGCGGCTTCGTCAACAGGTCCGCGAGATGGTCTTCTCCGGAACAGTGAAGGAAGATAATCTGATGCTCCCTCTCGGCTTCTCTAACCATGTGCATCTTGATATCTATATGTTTAGTGCATCGGTGTTGTATGGGATTCTTACCTATTGCGATGGTCGATGTGTTATCGCAGTAGATGGGAACCCCTCCTTCGAATATGAACCCAAAAACCCTTGAACTTGCGCCTTAGCCAGATAGTAGCACCAGAGCGGTGTATTCCGCCTCTGCCGTGGACTGTGCTATCACTGACTATTTTTTAGTCTCCGACGAGATGGCTTTGCTTAGGGTAAAACAGAACACGTAGTGCTTCGCATATCATCCTTGCATCCACCCTAGTTGGAGTCTGAATATCCGATTAGCTTAGAGTCTTCCACGTACTTAAAATGTAGTCCATAGTTCACGGTCCCTTTGATATACCTGAAAACACATTTAACATCCAACATGTTTTCATCTGTAGGTTTCGACATATACCTGGACACATAGGAGGCTGCGAACATGAGGTCCGGACGGGTTGCGGCAAGGTACAGGAGCCTGCCAATCATGCTTCGATATTGCAGGGGGTTAGTAAGTTCTTTACCCGTAATTTTGTTCTTCCCAGCATGCATTGGGGGGGGGGTGCTAACACTCTTAGAGTGTTGCATCCTAAACATGTTCAATAGTTGCATCGCGTACTTTGTTTGATGTAGAAAATTCCCTCATCAGTGTAATTAACCTCGAAGCCTAGGAAGTACCTCAACCACTACAAAAAATAGCCCATTTCCAACGGACGGTGCAACGGATCCGTCCGTTGATTATGAATTACAACGGATTGAAACGGATTTAGGAGAACTTCCAACGTGCACATTACCGTTGCAATTCGTTAAAAACTTCAACGGAAGTATAACGGATATCGTTCGTTTCCACGTCCGTTGCAATCTGTGGCAACTATTAGTGAGATGTTAACGGATATCTTCCGTTGGCATCCTCCGTTGGAAGCCCGTTAAAAAACGGGGAAAAATTCCAACGAACATGCATTGCAAATTGTAACGGATGTCCGTTGGCACTTGTAACGGATAGCCGTTGAAATTATGAATTTTGAGGCTTGCCGGTGGAAATAAATTCACGTGAACTTACAACGATTTGGTGTTGAAGTAAAGAGAGTCTTTGTGAATAAATCGATTATATTTTTCGGATCGGATGTATTGAACATCAACTTTTTTCTTTTTTTCGAGCTAAGTATACATGAAAAATTTTGGAGGGATATACTTTGTTCTATCACTTTATTATCTTTCATTTCAAACCCTCTTTCAGATAATTTCGAGCATTTTTAATCTCCTTTGAAATCTCAATTATATTCAGATCATCAACGTAAACAGCTGTAATCACAAACTCTTAGAGTGTTGCATCCTAAACATGTTCAATAGTTGCATCGCGTACTTTGTTTGATGTAGAAAATTCCCTCATCAGTGTAATTAACCTCGAAGCCTAGGAAGTACCTCAACCACTACAAAAAATAGCCCATTTCCAACGGACAGTGCAACGGATCCGTCCGTTGATGATGAATTACAACGGATTGCAACGGATTTAGGAGAACTTCCAACGGGCACATATCCGTTGCAATCCGTTAAAAACTTCAACGGAAGTATAACGGATATCGTTCGTTTCCACGTCCGTTGCAATCTGTTGCAACTATTAGTGAGATGTTAACGGATATCTTCCGTTGGCATCCTCCGTTGGAAGCCCGTTAAAAAACGGGGAAAAATTCCAACGAACATGCATTGCAAATTGTAACGGATGTCCGTTGGCACTTGTAACGGATAGCCGTTGAAATTATGAATTTTGAGGCTTGCCGGTGGAAATAAATGCACGTGAACTTACAACGATCATCAGTTGAGGTTTCCAACAGATGTCTGTTGCAATTTAAACTATTTAATAATAAGAATCAAGGTTTTAGAATCACATCAGCAGGTAATATATTTTCATCAAAATGTCATCTTCTTCAAATCGAGATATATATAGATCGAGAGAGTGGATGTATAGAAGAAAAGATCCTATAACTGAAGAGATTACGCAAGAATTCTTACACGGATTGGAGCAATTCATGATTTTTGCATCGATGCAACCTTTGTGTCAAGAACGCGGGACAATGTTATGTCCATGTAAAAGATGAAAAAGAAATGAAGTATCGAAGTCAAGATATTTTTTGCAAACATGTTTACACGGTGGGTTTTGTTCAGAATTACGAAATTTGATTTTTTCACGGCGAAAATTGTGGTGTTAGAGATATTGTGCAAGAATCACAAGTAGAAAGAATTGAAGAAGTTATTTATGAAGCATCAACGACCAATCCATATGTGGAAATGGTGTCAGATGCTTTTCCTGGAGTTGTTAATGAACAAACGCGTGAAAAGATGTCGAACATCAATGCACGCCGATTCTTTAACCTATTGGATTCGGCGAAACAGCATATATATGAAGGTTGTCGTGAAGGTCAGTCTCAGTTATCTTTATCTTCAAGATTGATGAGTATAAAAACATACTAAAATGTTGCTGAAAATAGCATGGATTCATTTTGCAAAACCATGCATGAATATTTACCTAAAAATAATCAAGCTCCCTAGACATACTACGAAACAAAGAATGTGTAAAATTGATGTTTCTAGAAACAATTGCATGTTGTTTTGGGGAAATGATAAATTGGAATGCAAGTTTTACGGTGCAAGCAGATTTCGACAAAAAAACCATCTTCACGTAAATATGTACCATACAAGAAAATGTTCTATATGCCTATAGCAAATAGGTTGAGAAGGTTATTCGAATCGAAAAAACCATTATGACAAGCACACAGAAGACTCGACGATCGAAGGTATTATGCAACATCCATCAGATGGTAAGGCTTGGAAAGATTTCAATGAAATATTTCTTGAGTTTCCGTATGAAACGAAAAATGTTTATCTTTGACTGTGCACTAATGGTTTAGTCCATATGGACAATCGGGAAGCCAATATTCTCTATGACCGGTGATTTTGTCTCCGTATAATTTGCCTCCCGAGATGTGTTTGAAAAGAGAGGTAATATTTTTGACGTTGCTGATTCCAGGACCAGAATATCCAAAGAAAAGTTTTGATGTCTTTTTGCAGCCCTTAGTTCATGAATTAATACATTTGTGGAACGAAGGAATTCTTTCTTATGACGACATTACGAAGCAAAATTTCACATTGAAAGCGGTCTTGTTGTGGACAATTAGCGACTTTTCTGCCTATGGAAAATTATCTGGATGGAGCACGCACGGAAGATTGGCATGTCCATATTGTATGCAGGATACAGATTCATTTCGACTAGTACATGGTAAGACACCATGTTGGTTTGATTTTCATAGAATATTTCTTCCTCGTGGACATGCTTTCCGAAAAGATAAAAAAACATTTTCGAAAGAACGTGGTACATAAAGAAGAGGCGCCGTGCATGCAAACCGGAACACAAATCCTTTACGAAATATTGAACACAATGGGCAATTTAAATGCGGTGGAGATCGTGGGCATAGTAAACCAAAAGGTCAAGATGAATGGCATAACTGGTATAAACGTAGTATCTTTTGGGAACTACCATATTGGAAATCATGGATATCACGCCATAATTTAGATGTTATGCATATCGAAAAGAACTTTTTTATAACATCATCAATACTATTTTTAATGTGGCGGGTAAAACTAAGGATAATATATAATCAAGAAAATATTTGAAGACAATATGCCGACAACCTGAGTTGAAATTAAGAGATGGAAGGTCACTTGTCCCAGTATTCAGATTGTCTGGTCCGGCGAAAACGACATTATTAAAGTGGTTAAAAGAAAACGTTAAGTTTCCAGATGGATATGCATCAAACATTGCTCGGTGTGTCGATATTGTTGGTTCGAGACTGATCACATTGAAAAGTCACGATTTTCATGTTTTCATGCAGCGACTCATTCCAATTGCATTTGCTGAGCTCTTACCACGGAATGTTCACGATGTGGTATGCGAAATCAACATACTTTTCAGAGATATATGTTCAAGGATTTTAAAAAGGGATGACTTGGAATTAATAAAAACAATATCTATGAAGTATTATGTGCATTGAAAAAAGTTTTTCCGCCTTCATTCTTCGATGTCATAGAGCATTTGCCAATACATTTACCACATGAGCCAATACATGGTGGGTCAGTTCAATTCAGATGGATGTATAGTTTCGAAATATTTTTCTTTCATTTAAAGAAAAAAAGCAAAAAACAAAGTAGTGGTCGAAGGATCTATTGTCAAACAATACTTGTTGGAAGAAATCACATATTTAAGCATATTTTATTTCGAGTTGCATATTTAGGCGAAAGAACGACATGCAGCGGAGTGATCACACAAACTATTTGTATCAATATAATCTGCAGTATGGCACAATTCATGAGATGTTTACACCGATTGGACGTACATGAGGTAAATCTGAAGAATATTGGTTAACACCAGAGGACTATAATCACGTCCATACATATATATTACTAAATTGTCAAGAGTTATTAACGTTCGAAAGGTACAAAACAATATTATTCAATGTTTTAAATATATATATATATATATGTATATATATATATAATATTAACGTATTTTTATTATACATGCTATGTGATGAAGAAGTACTTGGTACATATCCTCATCTAAACGCAAATGAACTCATAGACATGAAAGTTCAACATTATGGCTCGTGGTTGAGAGATTACATAAGTATTCGTGTACACATTTATTAAAATTAATTGCATTTATTATAAAGTATTCATTTGTTTTATTATACGTCCAGGTGAAATATTCTGATGAAAGACTTCCAACGTGGTTAAAAGATTTGGCTAATGGTCCTGCACGAAATGTTATGTGTTGGCCAATCTTATTTATTCACGGCTACACGTTCCACCCGTATGAACACTGAAAACGTAGAAGCACATACAATTATGGTGTTTGCGTTAATAATGAAATAGAGGGTGATAACTTCTACGACATTTTGCACCAAATCCTACAAGTGGAATATCTCGATCTTGTTGGGTTGAAGGTGATGCTATTTAAATGTCAGTGGTTTGACCCAACCGTAGGACGTGGAATACAAAATAACCGATGGGCGGAATTGACATCAATCTGGCACGATAATATGGTAAGTATGATCCATTCATCACAATAGATCAAGCAGATAAAGTATGTTATGTGCAATATCCAACAACATTGAAACGTCGAAGAGAGGAGTGGTGGGCCGTGGTAAAGATCAAGTTACGAGGGATCATAAGCTCAGATGATAAAGAAGATCCGTTGTAACCTGGTCATCCGCATCTGATTCGTTTAATTGATAAAGACAAACGAGAGGAGATTCTCGCAAGAACTAACATAGACAGAGAATTCATACGCGATTATGAAGACGTTGAACCAGAAAATGTTGAAGATGAAAACGGCGATGAATTCAATGAAAATCGAAGGAAGACTCGCCAAACGATGAATCTACTGAAGAAAAAATGTAAATACAATAATGTGAATGTTTAATTTTGATCTATTCAAAATATAAGATTTAATCAAAACTTAAGATCAAAGTAATATTCTAACATAATGAATACTCGATCATTAGTTTGAGGATTGATGTCATGAAAAAAAATTGAGTTTTTCTGTGTACTTCAAATCGATTAATCAAATAAATGGGAGATACGAAAAAAAACTATCCGGTTTACAATTCAATTGTGATCGGTTTGATTTTGTTTCTAGGCATTGCTCTAACTATCTGACCTTCCACAGTTGTCTAGACCGTAGGGTTGCCTTCATATTAATGACTCATAAGTTGTATCCTTTGTCGTCGAACACTGGAACTTGGGGCATAGGTTGCATCATCTTCTTCGATGTATTTTGTGCTGGTTTGTGCTGTCTTGTGCTGGTATGGTGTTGGTTCGTGTTGTCTGGTGCTTAGTTGTTGTTGCTTGTACCGTGTGCTCCCTTGAATCTCGAGAGCTCTGATACCATTTGTTGGATCTATGCTTTGTTCATGAGCTGAATTTGGTTAAGCTCATGATCTCTCTTCTCTCATTTGAATGGTGCAAACTAAAAAATGAAAAATTTGATGGAACTTTATCGGTTGTACTTATGGTGTTGCAGGAAAATGTGAAGTGGTTTGTTTGTGTTTACAGAATGACTATCTTGGATAATTTTGGTGGTCTTGCTCCCTGATAACACCTAATCCGTCATAGAATTTCATGATTTGTAGGTTTAGTTTTGATTACGATTCTTGGACTTTACCTACCTATTGAGTATATTTGAGGACTTCTTCTATCATTTCGCGTGTCATGTAGGAAACGAAAACATCCGAAAGAAACACACGTAAATGCGGCAATCTACCGAAAACGTGACAAAGTGACCAAAGTGTGAATATGAGCACGACCAAGATGAATATGTGTGATGAATCTAATGCACGAGTGGGCAACAATCAAACAATGGTCAGGCTTAGAACCTGAATGCTGCACGGCCGAGCTGCACTCAATGCACGACCGGGGAGGAATCAACTGAAGCAGCAAGACTGGGCATAACCTTGTGCACGACCGAGCTGAAGGAGAATGCCATATGCACAACCGAGCTTTAACACTTGGTCGACCGGGCCATTTGTCTAGAGTGTTCCCCGTAGTTGATGCATAGCCCGGGCTTGCTCCATGCTCGGTCGGGTACCCGAAGAAAGCTGTTGCACGGTCGAGTTCATGGTGTGCACGGTCGGGATCTACATGGAAACAACCAAGAAAATTACATGGACACCATTTGAATGAGCATGAATTTAAAAACAAACCAGAAAGAGGAGAGAGAGTAGGAGACCGGGGGACCAGACCAGAAGAGAAGAGGGAGAGCACGGTTGAAGAAGGAGACTTCGGCCATCTGAAGGATTCGTCCAAGGCCACACTCGGAGAAATAGGGAAGATGAATACTTACTATTTTTTTTTTTGTTTATTTCCTTATGAATTCTGAGTAGTTCTCATTGCCAGTGGTTAGGGATGCTATGTAATGGATAGTTTGGTTCTTTAATGCTTGATTTCGGTTTTGTTCAATCGTATGGTTCGATAGGTTTTAGTTGTGCATAATATGTTCATACTTCGTTGATCACATGTTTGAATGAAATTAGATCGGTTCGAGTGAGATTAGACACGTTTGAATGAGATTAGAGATTCGTCCAGGCATCGGGAGAGTCAAACTTGAGTCTCGAGATTAACTTTCGAATAAATTAGATTAATGAGAATATGTCCGATCGGTTAATCTATTTAAGAACGGTAATAATCGAGGTAGAACTCTCATTGTTCTTCATGCGTTTAGCTTATAGATTCACTGCATTGGGAGGTGAGTATGTTTATAACCTAGATAGAGGATTTAGTCATCGGGAGAGTCGTTTCCATTAATAGAGGTTGAGTTCTCATTATTTCCGATAGCAGAGGTTGAATTCCCTATCGTTCTTCATGCATCTAGACGTTTTGCGTTGCATCGGGAGATGAGTGACGTTAATTCCCTAGATAGATGATTTAGGAATTGGGCGAGTCTTTTCTGACAGTAAAGGTAGAATTCCCCATTCTTTCTTCATGCATCTAGATGTTCCGTTGCTACATCGGGAGATGAGTACTGTTGATTCTCTAGGTAGTGGATTTAGATTTTAGTTCCCCATCGATGGATATAAACCGATTTCATGTTTTTGTAGAAACATCCATTGCATGTCCAGGCATTCTCGAAACCCGTAGTACTCTATCTTTCTGCGTTTACTTCATTATTCTTTATTGTCTTAACATCACATTGATAACTACCTATTGATTGATCTTCTCCTCGTGAATTCTTAGTTCTAACTCCCTAAAGTTTGACCCTAGTACTACACGTACCGTATACTTGCGGTAGAGTGGTCTAGAAAATTAAGACCTCTGGTTTCCAATCATCACTCCTCACCCCCTTCGACGTTCCATATATATATAATTACCATACAAAAGTATATATATATATTCCCTAGTTACTATTTCTAGGTTCATATTACAAAATTTCAACCTCTATAACTTGCAAAAAACATATCAAATTATAGGTTGTAGCCTGATAACACGTAAAATGTATCAATTTTAGTTTAGATATTAGTATCATTTTCGTATATATTTCTTAGTTAGAGTTACATTTCCGATATAATTCTTCATTACATACGCCTATTTTGTTGGTTTTCAGGTTTTAAGGCGACAAGGCCTAAACGAGCATAAAAAGGCGAATTCCTAAGTAAAACCACACATTCTGAAGATATAATTCACTCGGAGCCAAAATCAAGCCTCGGAACTCAAAGAAACACACGAGCGGAAAAGAGCAAAATCAAGGAATGAAGAGTGCCCGCTCGGGCACTGAGGTCTACCCGCTCGGGCAAAACCTACGGGGTTTATTTGCAACACCTTGCACGATCCGGACACGAAGACTACATGATCAGGTGCTCATACCCGATCGGGCGCAACAAGGTATCCGCTCGGGCATTAATTAGTCCAGAAAATCCCCGAGAGTTTACACGACTCGGGCTGTTCAACCACGCGATCGGGAAGCAATGCCCGATCGGGCTCAGCACTCTACACGATCGGGCGCTCCTCTGCACGACCGGGTAAAAGGTGTACCCGAGCGGGCCGCCTTTCTCGCAACAACCTAGATCTAGAGTTTGAACGAGCGAATTAAAAGACCAGAACAGATCCAGATGCAAGGGGGGACGCCTAGGGCAGTACCCGAGCGGGCCGCCTTTCTCGCAACAACCTTGATTTTGGATTCGAACGAGCGAATTAAAATAACATAAGAGATCTAGACGCAAGGGGGGACGCCTAGGGCAAGGAAAGGCTTGGAAATCATCAGGAAAGGCTCGGGAGACGCTGGAGAAGGAGAGAAGCATCAATCCACACATCGGTAACACAATAGGGAAGATCGAGGCATCGAGTTTCCTAGGGTTTATCATGTTTAGGGTTGTGTTATGTCCTTTGTTAGCAACCTCCATGAGTGAGTAGATTCCCAACTATGGGTTAGGGATATCGGATTGTAACGGATGTACAAATTTATGTGTTAATGCTTAGATCTATCGTAATTGTTTTGATATTCGGTCCTACAATCAACATCATAACTCTTATACTAGTGATGTCCGCTCAGTAACATAGGAATTCATATTTTGCTGGAAGGTTAAATAAAGTATGAACCCAGAACTGTTGAGTTGTAGGTTAAGTTCGATTAATGAGAATCTGACCGGTCGGTTAATCGACTTAGGAATTAGGATTGCGCTTGTAACGCAGCTATAGTACGGGTTAATCGCTGCTGGAAGGTAGGGTTGCACGTACTTATAGTTAGGAGGTCTAGGCTTGGCAGAATCATTCCTCACAAAAGAGCATGAAGTTCCTGTTATCAAGATAATTCGATCGGTTTATGATCTTTAGTTGTTACATCCATACGATTCCCGGTATCCCGACACCCGTAGTGTTCGTCATCGTCAAGTCTTTCGAATTCTTCATTCGTTGTCACCATTTAGTTTAGTCTTCTAGATAGTTACACCATGCCATCGTCTATTTCTCATCGTCTTAGTTTAGTAATATTCTTAGGATTGGCTGCATTAGTCTCTAGAGTTCGACCCTGGTACTACACGAACCGTATACTTGCGGTGAAGTGGTCTAGGAAATATTATAACTTGATATTTCCGTCATCAATTTTTTGGCGCCGTTACCGGGGATTAATAACGGCCTAGACTAGGGATTAGCTAGATTAAGATCTAGTCCTTTCCGGAGTCTTCTTTTGTTTTTCGTTTTTTTTTTTGCTTTTGTTTTCTTATGGAGTCAAAAATTTCTTTACCTCATAGAGCTTAATCGAGTTTGGTGTCCTTTATCTTGCGAGGTAACATGGACAACTTCAACTCTTCGGGTGCCGACATAGCTGAATTAAGACATCAGATTTCCGAGATTCATCGTATGCTCTCTGATTTATACTATCTGCAATACTCAGAGCAATCATGGGAACGAAATGCTTGGGGGTATGAAGAACAGAACTACGACATTTACAATCGGCCTTACGGGAATACGTACAATCACGAATGAGCGATCACGCATACTTCCTGTACAGGAACACCGAGAGTATGGTGAATGCACAGCAATCGTTTGGGAATTTCCAGCCATGGACGGAACCCCAAACTCAGAGCTACCAATCATATGTGCCTCAGCCATACCCAACCCAATCCGTAGCAGCCTCTGATTATCCCGCCACGTACATCTACCTCCTTGAACTGTTTGAGAATCGAAACAACTTGTTTATGGGACTGGAAGTGGAACAAGAAAGAGCCAATGAGCAGATAGGCAACTTAGTTAGACAATTGGACACGCAAGCGTCAGAACTTGCACAAGGGGCATTGCAACCACAAGAGGTTCCATCGGAAAGTTCAGAAAAAAAATCCTCGTGAACATGTCAGCGAAATCTACCTAAGGGATTGTGAGACGGTAGATCAGCCAAGTCCCTTGTTGATTGAAAAAGAAGATGAATCTAACACGGTAGTGGATGAGGCTACGGACATTGATGAGCACATGAAGAAACCCGAGGTAGAAGTAGAATTCAGCTTAGTGGACACACTTGAGCAACCATGCAATATCGATTTCGTGTTCCCCGGAAGCATCTTTGAAGATTTAGTCGAGGAAGGTTGTCAGAAATTTCAGAATAAGGATTCCTTAGATATGAATCGCATAGCAGTTGGGGAAGGTAACTACAAGGTACCGAACGAGCTGCTCAACAACGAAAAGAAGGAGGAATCCCTCGATAGATACTTCCGTACAACCCGAGCTAAATGCGGTGCAAGTCAGTACACACATGACCTTAAGATGCCGAGAAGCCACACCAAACGTCCGGCTCACAATGGGGACATCGACAAAGCACCCGAGGTAAAGATGAAGCCTTCACCCCAAAGGCTCACACACACAACATTTCTGGAGACGCTGAAAGAAACGAGCGACAAACGCCTAACCGGTTACATGGAATACTCAACCGGACTTAGGGACAACTCGACCAGAGTGTTTGGACATCACGATCTAGCACCCAACATAGAGAGCATCATGACCAATCTTAAGGACGATGCTACCGATCGTGAAAGGGGCTCAATTGATTTGCGTGCCACACCTTCTCGAGCACATATTGCACGCGAAACGCTATGTACAAGACGACGTCGAGGACGTCTACCTGATGAGTAGCACGCTTTGGTCAGGTTCGCGACCTTAAACAAGCGCTTCTCGGGAGGCAACCCGAGCCCTATATCCTTTCATCGTTTTCGTTTTATTTCTATATTTTTGAACTCTTTTTCTTTTTTTTAGACTTGGACATTTTTTTAGGATTTAGGAATTTAGTGGTCTTATCGATTTTTGCTGCATTGGTTTTCCTCGTATAATTTTTTTCGGTTTTTGCAGCACTGCCCGGTCGGGCAGACATCTCCACCCGAGCGGGTAGGTCAACACGAAAGACGCCCGATCGGGCGACTCAGAGGACCCGAGCGGGCAACGTCAAATTCAAGAGAACCCGATTGGGCAGCATCAGGGGACCCGATCGGGCACCGTAAATTCAGGTTTTAAGGTGACAAGGCCTAAACGAGCATAAAAAGGCGAATTCCTGAGTAAAACCACACATTCTGAAGATATAATTCACTCGGAGCCAAAATCAAGCCTCGGAACTCAAAGGAACACCCGAGCAACGAGCGGAAAAGAGCAAAATCAAGGAATGAAGAGTGCCTGCTCGGGCACTGAGGTCTACCCGCTCGGGCAAAACCTACGGGATTTATTTGGAACACCTTGCACGATCCTGGCACGAAGACTATATGATCGGGTGCTCATACCCGATCGGGCGCAACAAGGTACCCGCTCGGGCATTAATTAGTCTAGAAAATCCCCGAGAGTTTGAACGAGCGAATTAAAAGACCAGAACAAATCCAAACGTAAGGGGGGACGCCTGGGGCAAGGAAAGGCTTGGAAATCATCAGGAAAGGCTCGAGAGACGCTGGAGAAGGAGAGAAGCGGAAATCATCAGGAAAGGCTCGGGAGACGCTGGAGAAGGAGAGAAGCATCAATCCACACATCGGTAACACAATAGGGAAGATCGAGCATCAGGTTTTCTAGGGTTTATCATGTTTAGGGTTATGTCATCTTCTTTGTTAGCAAACTCCATGAGTGAGTAGATTCCCAACTATGGGTTAGGGATATCGGATTGTAACAGATGTACAAATTTATGCGTTAATGCTTAGATCTATCGTAATTGTTTTGATATTCGGTCCTACTATCAACATCATAACTCTTATACTAGTGTTGCCCGCTCAGTAACATAGGAATTCATATTTTGCTGGAAGGTTAAAGTATGAACCCGGAACTGTTGAGTTGTAGGTTAAGTTCGATTAATGAAACTCTGATCGGTCGGTTAATCGACTTAGGAATTAGGATTGCGCTCGTAACGCTGCCATAGTATGGGTTAATCGCTGCTGGAAGGTAGGGTTGCACGTACTTATGGTTAGGAGGTCTAGGCTCGACAGAATCATTCCTCACAAAAGAGCATGAATTTCCCGTTATCAAGATAATTTGATAGGTTTATGATCTTTATTTGTTACATCCATACGATTCCCGGTATCTCGACACCCGTAGTGTTCGTCATCGTCAAGTCTTCTGAATCCTTCATTCGTTGTCACCATTTAGTTTAGTCTTCTAGATAGTTACACCACGCCATCGTCTATTTCTCATTGTCTTAGTTTAGTAATATTTTTAGGATTGGCAGCATTAGTCTCTAGAGTTCGACCCTGGTACTACACGAACCGCATACTTGCAGTGAAGTGGTCTAGGAAATATTATAACTTGATATTTCCATCATCATAGCCGTTTTAAACTTCTGGCAATTTTGTACTTAGGTGTTTTTTGGTCTTTTTGAGGTATCTTTAGCTGGGTCTCGGGCTTCTTTGGATGTTGGGTCTGAGTGGCAATTGGGAAGCGGGCCTCAGGTAATGTTTTAAGTTTGGTCTTCTTCTCGATGGGCCATCATAAGCCCAGAATCCATTTATTAGCCCGTTAACCCTTTTTTTTTTTGCTTAGGGGTCTTCGTTTCTGGATCTTTCCATCGGTTTCAGAATGAGCTTCCTCCTCTTCGCCGAACCCTAGGGCAAAATTAGGGTTTCTAGATTCTCCATCTTTTCTCGTTCGTGGCGTCGCCTTCCATCGGTGATGGAAATGAGTCGGGGCCTTCATAGATGAGGGAAGAATGAGGTTTATAATGAAAATTTGCATGAATCCCAATTTAGCATCAAGATGTAACCGTGGTGATTTTCACCACTACACAAAATTAAACTGTTTTATTTACATTGTAATAGGTTCACTTACAAGTATTTATCATCTAAATACACTTGAACACGTCCGAAATACACCTCAATACCCTGAATTATTTCCAAACTATACCAAATGTAAACCTCACAGTTCACTCCTTTAGTTCACCACACTATACTTTTAAATACGGGCTTGCGCCTACCTAACCGATATGGGATGAATTATCATAAAAATCCCTCTCACGTCCAGGCTCGGTCTTGGAGCGTGGACATCGCAATTAAGGGCTCAACATCGGTATATTCAAATTGGGAAGAACCGAGGAAACCACACATTATGTTTCTTTGTCTTCTAAGAGATGGATGATGATTCAAGTTGAACAAACCACCCTATCAAGGAACGCCGACTTACTAGACATCTAGCCCAGTCTGAATCACACTACCCGTAGGTCTGTAAATCCAAATCTGATCTAAGTAAAAGGCCATGTCCAGAATTGCCTTTAATGTATCTAACCACGCAAAGAGCTGTATCCCAGTGTTCGCAGTGAGGAGATTACATAAACTGAGTAAGGACCTGTACCGAGTAAGAAAGCTCTGGACGAGTGACCACTAAATACATATGATGTCCAACTAAATGCCAATAGTCCACCTGATTGTCAAACAGATCTTCCTCAGATGATAACAATTGATGATTCTCGTCCATAGGAATCGAGACTGGCTTAGCTCCAAGCAATCCCATCTCTGTGATAATGTCGAGTGTGTATTTACGTTGACAAAGTTAGATGCCAGACAAATTGCGTGCAACCTCAATAACCAATAAGTATTTAAGCAAACTAAGGTCTTTAATATGGAAGCAAGAGCTCAAATACTTCTTGAATGCTCGAATAGTTGATGTTGAATTCCCAATGATCAACACATGTAATCTAATTCCACCAACAGAGAACGTAAACAAAGAATGGTGGGATGGTGATTGACAAAACCCATATGACCTGAGAGATTTTTCGAGCTTGGCAAACCAACAATGTGGAGCCTGTTTCAATCCATATAAAGACTTCCGAAGTCAACACACCAGTGATGGATCAGGAGACGGAAAACCTGGAGGAGGCCTCATGTAAACCTCCTCATTTAATTTACCATGGAGAAACATATTATGTACATCCATCTGATGTACTTCCCAAGAACGAGGGAAGGCAACGGCGAGAAAGAGATGTACCGTAATCATCTTTGCAACCGGAGCAAAAATTTCTTCATAATCAATCCCTTCAAATTGATTGTTCCCAAGAATAACTAGCCTCGTTTTATGTTGTTCTATCGTGCCATCTGAACGATACTTGATTTTAAAACCCATTTACTTCTGATTGCTCGCTTCCCTAGGGGCAAGAATTCTAGAGTCCAAGTCTCATTATCCTCGAGAATTTGAATTTCAGCATTCATGGAATTTATCCAATCTTTGTCGGCCATAGCTTCCTTGTATGATTTGGGTTCACGGCCATCCGTAATAGCAGAAGGGAAGCACAATGCTTGAGAGAAAATTTTTCACAGCTAACGTATTGCTAAATTTGATAAATACATGACGAAGAAGGAGGCGAATCTCGAGAAACATGTACCGCATTTGTTACAAAATCACAAAGTCGTGTGGATGGATTTCTTACTCGATGTCCTTTACCGAGGTTTGATTGCGACTGGTCTGAAATGGGGACCGGTGCTGCAGATGCAATAGAAGTGGACAATGGCCATGAGGCAGAGGAAAGTTCTATTTTGTTTGAGATTGAATAAACCCTTGTCGTCAAAGAGGTAGTACTTTCCCTAAAATTAAAAAAAAAAATCAGACAATTATTCAAACTCTTCTTACTTTCGATCACTTTTCTACCTCTGCACGTTCGATCGGAAAAGACACCATCTACATCTCAGCCTCTCTCTCTCTACCTCAAAACCACCTACAACCAGAAAAAGCTCCCTTTCGAACCTCGATGTCCTTCAGCGTTCTAACCATGATGTCCTTTCCGGCATTCTGACCTTGACGCCTTTCAGTGTTCCAACTATAACGCCTTCGTTGGCAAATAGATCACGACAGATATATTCGACCGTCGACAGACTACCGAAATTTCGAGATCCGACTACAAATTACCAAAACAACAGACAACAGGGATTTGATGGTTTAATGGAAAGTTGGGCATCTGTGATCTACAGGCACCAACGTGATGGGGTGTTATAGGAAATCAGGGATTTCCCAATATATCCTTCTAGATTATCAGCCACCAAATCTTCTTTTCCAGATATTAAGCACATATTTGACGTATACGTGTATGAACCTTACATATGAGTCTTCTCACTCACCAACCCCACACACTTATTATTTTGTATTTAAGAACATTCGTGCAGACTCATGTCTTTAGAATTTTTCCTTTAATTGCTCTTTGTTCTCTTGGTTATGAATTGTACACAATGATGTTGCATTCTCCTCCTTTTATTGTCATTCAAGCAGATCTACCGTTGAAGGATGGCCTATTTTTGGAGGTTGTCATTTGATTTGCTCAAAATAGGTAAACGTTGTTTAAGTTGTTGAGTTGTCTAAATCTTTTGTTTGATCCTTACGCTCTTTTTTAATCATTGTGCTTGTTTATTCCTTCTTTGCATTCTATCAAACTCCCTCAATCACAACATTCAAAGTAAGCAAGCATTAGCATACATTTTAGTATTAAAAATCCACAGAATAGGATGAACATAAAAGGTTCAAAAATCATAAAGATAATTCAGCACAAAATAACTCAACATAAAAACATTGAATTTTAGTTTAAAATATGTCAAATCCATTTCAAATATAGATTCATCTATTGTGATTCTTTTTCAGAAATTGATGTCGTTCCAGATGTAGAACCAGCCACCATTTTTCGTTTCCCACATGTTTTGTTTAGTATAAATTCAAAAATATTAAAACATTAAGAGAGAGAGAGAAAAACATTATGATAAAGAGCTTTAATATGCACTTTCTTTCATAAAGGCATGGCTATTTTTCAATGTTGTTCTTTATCGCAATCGGTTTTTTCTATGTTAGTAAACTCTCATTTCTACTCTTCTTGTCATCTTTGAAGATTTTTTGCAGAGAGTACAAGTAATTTGCTACTCTTTAAGCATTAGTTAAGGTAGTAAAACAAAATTAGAATGCCATAAATCCTTAAATAGTAATCCCAATTCACAAAAATTCTCAGATTAGCACACAAACCTACTTACTTACAAATCAAATAGATATGAACCAAGTAGAAGTGATTTACAAAACTCTAGCACATTTAATCAGATTTCAATAGTTCAACATTTTATTTTGAGCTCATTTTTCATCTTAAAAATCTGTTTTTCGATAAACAAAAATCATCACTTCAAATGTACTTGATTGAATATATCCAGAGATCCCACCAAAAATTTATGTGCACCTCAATCTCTCGATAGTACATTTTTTCATTTGTTTAAGTGAGTTTTACCTTTTCTTTAAGTGTCAACATTCCCTTTTTTTCTTCTTTTCTCACAATTATAATAGGACGTTGGAGTTTTGCTAACTCATGTTCATAGCTCATCCCACCATTTAGACAAATGTTAGCTCATTGGGTGTATTCATATGATGCATATCATAAAGGAGTAAACATGTTAATGTCATGTACTTTTTTGGACATCGAAGTTGATGCATTGTCCCACCATTTAGACTTGAGTATGCACTCATGGCAATAAAATGTAAATTCCAGACTTCCATTTATAGGTTAATTGCGGAGTGTAGACATATTTAGTACTTTCTTTTTACAACATTTTATAGCTCCTTTTTTCACCTTATGCATGTTGAATTGTACTTCAGAACTGTGAGCTGTACTATACGAAGATTCAAAATAAACTTAAAAATTTAGAACCATTTCAGTATATTTCATTCTTTTCAAATGTCATGTGAACTCGTTATTCTCCTTCAAATTTTCTAATAAGTAGAGAATTCATAGTTCACAAATGTAAAAGATTTTTTAAAGAATATATAACTGTTCATATCCAATGGTTTAGTGAGAATGCTTGTCAATTGATGCTCGTAGATATGTAGTCTATCTCTAGTTGCTTTTTCTCTACTTGTTCTCTAAGAAAGTGATATCTTATTTCAATATGTTTATCCTAGAGTGTTGTACAACATTATTTGACAAAGTTATTACATTTGTATTATCAGAATGAGCTATGAAAGTATACATATTGCTTTCCTTGTTCTTCCTTAGCAAGCTTTAGTACTCTTCGAATAATAACATCAAGATGTTAATGTCATATATTGACTCCACCACTCATTGCTTTTAAACATTTTTGTTCAGTTATGTACACATATCAATTGTTTTCTCATTTTATTCCTATCAACACGCATTTATCTTTAGTATAAAAAAAATGACAATTTTCCTTTGAAAATTTGACTTGAAATCCATCATCACACAAAGTTGGTTAATAATGATCAAATTTTCTTTTAGCCCTTCCACAAAATATACATCAGCAAGTTGTAGTTGTCCATTCACTCTATCTCACCATTTTCCCATAATTGTTCATTTTTCTCCATCACCAAAAGTCACATGTCCATTCTTGTTTTCAGAAAAATCTGAAAGTAATTCCTTTATTCGATTGCATACTTGAACAACAATTATCGAAATATTTGGGGTGTAAAATGAGTTGGCTCGGCATAGTTCGGCTCAAATCATCGTCAGCTCGCCAAAAAACAAGCTGGCTCAGCTCGGCTCATTTATAAAATGAGATGGAAAATCCCAACTTGAGCTGAGTTCACCTTTAGCTCGCCAAAAATGAGCTGGCTAGCGAGCTAGACTATTTAATTTAAAAAATTTATATCACACTATTTTTCAAAACGTAGTAAAATATTTAACATATAAATGATTAATTTGAATACAAAGTTATTAAATATAAAAATACTATAAGAAAGAAATTTATTGAATATCAAATAAAATATCGAATATATAAACATATTTTTTCTAATATGTTTTAAAAAATATTTTTATAATAAAATATTATTAACTTGATAGAAATAGAAAAATAATAATAATATAATATTTTCCTTAAATAGTATTTATTAAATACAAAGAATATGTATAAAATGTAGAAATAGGAAAATATGTGATTTGCATGTGATTTTGTACTCAACTCGTGAGCTAGCTCGCTAGTTTGCGACATAGCTCGCGTAAGCTCTAATTCATTTTGGGTTCAACTAATCAGTTTGTTTTTAAACGAGGTGCAAAATATCTAGCTCAGGTCACTTAAACATGATCTCCACAACACGCCACCCGCAGACGGATGGTCAGACCGAGGTGGTCAACCGAACCTTAGCAGCACTTTTGCGGTCACTCATCAGACGATTCCCAAAGAATTGGATCGAGTATCTACCCCACGCAGAATTTGCTTACAGTAGGACATAGCATTCTGCCACCAAGCACTCACCGTTTGAGGTCGTCTATGGGTTCAATCCCATAACTCCCTTGGACCTCTCGGCCCTACCAAGCAAGGAGGTCACCAGCCAGGACAGCGATAAGAAGGTCAAACTCATCAAAAAGATGCACAAGAAGGTTCGGGAAAACATAAGGCGCAAGACCGAACAATACGCCAAGCAAGATAACAAGGGGCAAAGTAAGAAGGTGTTCAGCAAGGGAGACTGGGTATGCTACACATGCAAACCGAGCGATTCCCGGACAAGAGAAGCTCAAAGCTTGTACCAAGAGGAGATGGGCCATTTTGTGTCCTTGAACGGATCAATGAAAACACCTACCGCCTTGAACTACCCAGTGAGTATAACGTGTCAACAACATTTAACGTTGCTTACTTATCTTCTTTCGATGCAAGTGATAGCATTCCACAGATGGAACGCTCGCAAGGGGGAGGGAATGATGACGACATCGGACACCGGGACGACCCGAGAGTCGGACACGCGAGCAAGGAGGTGACCCAAGGCACTGAGCAAATGGAATCCTTCCAGGGCCTAATCACGAGGGGACGAGCACAAAACTTTTGAACAAAGGCCGTCGAGACTGTGAAGAAAGCATGGGAGGCTCTCGATCATGAAGACCACTTGCCCACGACCGTCGGAAGAGTTGTGACCGCCTTATGCATCAAACCGGACGCTGGCCTAGACGCTTAGGACGCTCAAATGACCCAAACGACCGGGTGACGTCACTCTTGCGCTCACAAAGGTCAAATGACATCACCGGGACGCTCTAGCATGTTCAAACGGTCACATGACATCACTCACGCATGCCCAACGGTCACATGACATCACCCCCGTGCCTAAATGGTCACATGATGTCACTCTCGCATGTCCAACGGTCAGATGACGTCCTTTGAGCACTCCAGCAACGTTTTAGCCCATTTTTCTATTTTTCATACACGTTCCGGCCAATAGGGGCAATAGGGCTATGATTTTGTGTATTTTGTCTTTTTTCTAGGTTTGAGACTTACCTATAAAAGCAGTCCCAACCTTCATTTGTAAACAACTTGGCTTTTGGTAGTAAATTTAAGTTCCAGAGAATATTTCTTCTTATCTTAAACGTTTTCGGGAAACGTATCGCCTTCAATTCGATCCGGGAACATATTGAAGTGTGTTTAGACTGTATTAAGAGGCCTCCACACCTCTTGTGGTGTCTTTCATTGCATCCGACCTGAAGAATCCCGCTTAACAAACGAGGATTTCGGTTTTCCCCAATATGCATCCTGAGCCACTTAGCCGTTTAACAAACGAGGATTGATAACGTCTATTTTTTTTATAATATTTTAGTTCATTTTCGTAGTTAGTATACTTAGCATTAAGCATCACTTAGTCTTCTTTCATCGGTTTCTCATGTTATTGCAGGAAATGAAATATCGGGATACAAACACGAGGAAATAAAGCAAAACTAAGCAAACCCACTCTCCTATCAGCTATGCACGGTGAGCATTCAAAGAATTATAAATCGGAGAAGATAAATGGAAACAATGGCCGTTTACAAAAATGGAAACAATGGCCGGTGACAAAAATAAAAATTGTTGATCTTTCGAACAAAATGGAAATGTGTTGGCTGCCTACACAAAATGGAATCATGGCTGGAGATGAGGAATGGAAATAAGTAGATATAGCCTACAAGAAATAGAAACCAGCCGATGGCCTTCAAAAATGGAAACTTTCCGTGGCTGGAACAAAAATGGAAACTTTCCGTGGCTGGAACAAAAATGGAAACTTTCGGTTGCTGGAACAAAATTAAGAAGAGCACGGTTGGAACATGAAAAGGAAACATGGTTTACATAAAATAGAAGCAAGTTGCTGGAAAAAAATGTAAATTTCCAACCGCCAACCCAAAAATGGAAAGATAGCCGCCTATACGAGAATTGGAAACTGCAACCGTCGGAGATAGAAAATGGAAATGGCTGCTGGAAAAATTAATGGAAACACAAGAATAAGAAAGAAGACAGCCATGAAAAGAGGAAAAGGAGGAAAAAAGAAAAGGAAATCTTTGCTGCACAAGAGAAAAAACACAAACTGCTGAAGAAAATGGAAACCGAAAAAATGGAAATTAGCCAAAGAGAAAAGGAGCGTGAAAAGGAATAGGCTGGAGAGTTTAGATTCGGCCAAAGAGAAAAAGAAGGAGAAAAGGAAAGAAAAGAAAGAGGAAAGAGGACATAGGGGTGAAGAGGGCAGAAAGAATTCGGACACATAACACACACACCACACAATACAAACGAGAGAACAAGAGAGAGAGCAGCACGCCGGAAGGCTGGAGACGGGGCGACGAACTCGAAACACGGAGGAGCTGTTGAAGAAATCGGTAATAGAATAGGGAGGGATCTCATTCTTTATCTATGTTGAATATAGATTTCTTTTGTGTTTTGTTTTCTATGTCCATGTCCGAGTAGTTTAGTAGCCACGGGTTAGAGAGCTTTGTCGATATGTAATGAAGTCTTGTGCTTAATGCTTGGTTATAATGTTTGATCGTTTTCGGATTGGTTGACTGTTCTTAATGCTTTTATTCTTGTTGGACACTTGAATGAATGATTATAAAAGTCTGATTGAATTGGAAGATGAATTAGATTTTGGAACGTAGCCATGATATGAAATCTCAATTGATTTAGAACCTTGGTCGATCGATTAATTGGATTTAGGAATTTAGGTCTTAATGCATCTAGTAGGTGAGATTACGCAATGGGAGATTGGTAGTACACATGCTAGATAGTGGGTTTAGGCATCGGGAGAGTCATTCCCTAGGAAAGAGCTTGAATTCCCTGAATACGTGATGATATCTATAATAATGATCTTGTTAGCACTTCATTGCATTATCGTGCATCTCTTGAAACCTGTAGTGTTTAGTTTATTGAGTTCATCCTGATAATTAGTTAGTTTATATTCATTTGCATTCAAAACACTTATTGATTTTTACTATCCTATTCATTAGCTTACTAGCTTTAAAGTTGCATCAATTTCTTGTGTTCGACCCTGGTACTATACGATCCGTATTCTTGCGGAAGCATGACTCAAGATCAGACTATTTAATTATGACATCACATCATCATAAATCGAAAAAGGAGGTTTATGCATTGACGTTTGTATAACAGTTGTAAAAGCTTCATATTCTCTTCCAAACCATGCAACAATCTAAAAATCTTCATAGGTTTAGGTATTGGTTTTCCGATAGAATTCAACTTATTACATATGGCCTTAAACTGACCTAGATACTAAGACATTGGTTTACCATCCTTTATAAGTAGATCAAATTCACGAGCTATTGATCTTTGATTGTAATAATTTATGAGTAAATTCCAAACCTTGATTGTGGAGTCCATTCCAACAATGTGGCTAAAGACTCCCTCTGATAGATTGCCAATAATTCAGCACTTGATGAGTTGATCTGTTTGTAACCAAGCATCATAGATAGGATTGGTACTTGCGTTGATACTCCATTCTTCTGTTCATTAATAAACTCAGGAGGTTTCTTGAGTAGATTCATCAATGAATCCAAGAAGCTTCTGGCTACGAAGTAGATACTCAATTTGAGTCTTGCAAACAAAAAATTTGAATCATTGAGCTTTATAGTAATAAAATTTGAAATGTTAACATGAACCGGGAAAAGAAAGGTAATAGATGCATCCATGATTGAGAAATTGGATTTTTCAGATTCGAAGTTCTAATACCATGTAAATATTGAGATTTTAAAAGAAAGAAAGAAGAAAAGATTTGAACAAACTAAAGTTTTCTAGAAATCTTTCGTGTAAATTATGCTTAGAGAAATACATAATACATATGTATATATACAACTAGAAAAAATATAAATCTTGACCTAACTACCCAACAAACTGAAAACAAATTTATAACAGAAAATCACCAGAAAAACTCTCTTAGCATATGTCCGATATAGATGACCGTTGTAGTTATTCTGTTTTGAATGTATTTTGAAGAAGATTTAGCTTTTATTTGATTTAGAAGATTCAACTTCAGAGATTCAAGTGTCTAATTAAAGGAACCTTTCAACTCGAACTAAATGCATCAAGCATTACTCTGACTTTTTGTCACCGCAGGGATAAATTGTTCCATTGTGCTCAAAATCCAACCTATCCCGCCGACGCCTTCATTAGACGAGTATTCCCCCGTTTTTCCATCTTTGCAAATGGTGTCGCCACCATCTTTCTTCAGAACCATCGCCAGAGCCAGCTGAGAGATAGCCGGAGCTAGATTGCAAGTCGCCAGAGGAGGAGAGGGAGCGACGGTCTCCGCAGCGGCAGAAGCAGCGGAGGTGGATGATTTCGTAGAGGCCTTCGCTTTAACCTCCTCGATCTCCACCTCAGTCGACAGCTTCGTGTGCTTTTAACACTGCAAAGATAAAAGGACGAGAGAGAGAGGAGAAGCTTCGTGTGCTTTCCCTGGTCTTTTTGTGGCGCAAATGCTCATGGTGAAAGATTGAAGTGGAGAGATCGTTCCTTATCACCCACCTTTTCAAGCGCTAGGATCTTCAAAGGGTTGGAAGAGAGGGATCAGGAATATGAACATTATAATAAATATATGCTTTTTTAAATTTTCCAATACTTTTTTTAAATAAATACTTTTGTCTTAAATTTTTTTAAAGTTCAATTATTTTTTTAATTTTGATTTTTGGTGATCCGATCGTCGATGTGATTATTTATATCATTAATGGAAGTCAAACGATGTATCGCGACGTTAATTTTTATATATAATTTGGGAATCAAAATTCAAATATGTGTATTATTTATGAAATAAATAATTATAATATTGAAAAAAATTGATATATAATTTTATTAAAACAGATAAATAGATATATAGTTTATCAAATATAAATAAATAATAAGATGATTAAAATAAAATTTCCTTAATGATTATTACGTATTTATAATTCCAACAAATTAAATCATATAATATAATTGTTTTTAAAATAAATTGGTTTCCCAACACGTACGTGTACTCTTGTGTTATTCATTGTCGTGGATTGGATCAAGGGATTTAGAAGACGCATTGATCAATTATTATAAAATATTAATTTAAAAATACCAAAGTCACGTGGCGGAAAACCATCTGTCCAGATCTCCCCGTCACCTTGACCTTTTGCTCATCATTATCCAATTTCCCCTCCTTTCTCGCGCTCTCTCTTTATCTGCCTTCATCTGATTCCTAAGGAGAAGAAGATTCCAGACCGAAGACATTAGTTACTCCGGTGGGTTTTGTCGGAAAGTTTCGGAGTTCCGGTAGGGACTATGGGTAAGAAGAGTTTCTCGTCAATACGGAGAGACCAAGGAGCTGTTCAAGCTCTGATCGGCTCCGATCTGAACGAGCTCGCTGTTGCTGCTAAGAAACTGGCGAATCACTCGATCATGCTTGTTGGGTCAGGATTTGGAACAGAGGTTCTCGAGTGGATCGCTTCCTTCGCCGCCATGTTCGTACACCTCTATATCTCTCTTCCCCCAAATTATTAACACTGGTCAATATTAGGCGATGAAGCGTATTTACGATTGAATCTGTGATGTTGGGTCGGTGGTTTTTACAGAGGCGCTTGCTTAGTAGTTCGTGTTCCTTTGCATGAGAAGAGCATAAATATGCTCATATAGGATGATTATCAGTAAATTATCAAACTGATCTCATGTGTTTGATGTGCAATGAATGCAGATACTTGCTGGTCTTGGACCGAACGAACTGGAAGACGAATATTCTTACAGCGCTTCTGATCCCTTACATCTTCTTTAGCCTTCCTTCGGTTCTGTTCAACTTGTTCAGGTATTATATGTTGAATTCGAGATCTCTCCGGTCCTTTTTGCTTAGTACGTAATGTTTCCTTGCAGAGGAGATGTGGGGAAGTGGATTGCATTGATCGCTGTTGTCTTACGCCTTTTCTTCCCCAGACATTTCCCTGGTTCGTCCGTCTCATTCTCGTGTCAAATATGGACTTGGTCTTTCAAAAATATCTGAGTCTAGAGTCCAACATAATAGCTTGTAAACTCTCAAGTTGCCAACAGTTTGAATTGTGAAATCGATAATCCGCATTCGAGAACATAGAGCAATCAGTCTCACACGTCTGTTCACCGGTTGTATAGATTGGCTGGAGTTGCCGGGAGCTCTGATCCTTCTGATAGTGGTGGCTCCAGGACTATTCGCCCACACGCTGCGAAGCAACTGGGTAGGGTTGGGAATATGCCTCGGTATTGGATGTTACCTGCTCCAAGAACACATCAGGGCTTCAGGCGGG
>CM071868.1:29965184-29977057 GCA_036759665.1 Gynandropsis gynandra | reverse complement strand
GATCTTTGATCTTTCTTGAATTCCTTTGTGAGTTCTTTGGTTGTTGGTGTGTAATATCCAGCTTCTTCTCGTTGGTGCGTCATATCCAACGGTCCGTTCGTTCTTCCTTGGTGCGTCATATCCATTGAAGACGAACTCGGTAAATCGAGAGCTTTTTGTTCGTTCTTCCTTGGTGCGTCATATCCATCAAAGACGAACTCGGTAAATCGAGAGTCTTCCGTAACTCTCGTGCGACCATTCGCTCCACACACCCTTGTGCAATTCGTTGCAGCAAGGCATATCCAACTCTCGTTTGACCATCCGCTCCACACACCCTTGTGCAATTCATTGCAGCAAGGCATATCCATGATGCGTATCAGAGTTAAATATAACCTAATCTACCCGCAAGTGCACGGCACGTGTGTAGATGTATAGAAGAACAGAATGTCGTAACCGAAGAAGTTACGGTAAAATTCTTACACGGATTAGAGCAGTTCATGAGTTTACGTCGATGCAACATTTGTGTCAAGAACGTTTGAAAATGTTATGTTTCCGTAAAAGATGCAAAAACATGAAGTATTGAAATCAAGAAATTGTCTGCAAACACATTTACAAGGTAGGTTTCGTAAAGAATTATGAAATTTTGGTTTTTTCACAATGAAGATTGTTGCGTTAGAGATAGTGTGTAAGAAGCAAAAGCAATAAAAAGAAATGAAAATTTTTGTTGATACGAGGCTTCAAACATCGATCGTACCGAAGCAAACTATCGTTATATTTCGTTTATTTAAAATTTAATTCCTTTTGTCAAAACGTCAAAGAAACATTAAATGTGGCACTGAAGGTCTTGCATGACTCCACCTTCTTCTTATGTAGTCGTCCTACCCTGTTAGAACAAAACCTTCATTTTTTAATTTTCAAATCTTCTCTCTTTAAGAAACTTATCTTGTTGATGTGTAATATCTGAAAAACCCATTTCGATTTCTTTGGTGTGTCATATCCAATGAAATCGATTTTAAGTATATCGAGAGTCTTCTGCAACTCTCGTACGACCATTCGTTCCACACGCCTTGTGTAAGAGAGTCTCTCAGCTCGGCTGCAGCAAGGATTATCCCGTGTTTACCTATGTTCTAGAGGGTTGATTCAGCGAGGAACTCATCAACGTGATACAAAAAGAAGAGATACTATGCATGCAAACAAGTATGCAAATATTATATGAACTATTAAATACGATGGCAGATTTACAAGAATCAGTGGAATATGGAGGGGATCGTGGGCATCGAAAACCACAAGGCCAAGATGAATGGTATAACTAGTACAAAGATAGTATTTTTTGGGAATTGTGATACTGAAAATCACTCATATTGCATCATAATATGGATGTTATGCATATTGAAAAATACTTTTTCGATAACATTATCAACATTGTTTTGAATGTGACGGGGAAAACGAAGGATAACATATAATCAAGGAAAGATTTGAAGACAATATGTCGAAGACCTGAGTTAGAGTTATGTGATGAAACTGCACATATCTCAATATTCAGATTGTCTAGGCTAGCGAAAATAACATTATTCAGATAGTTAAAAGAAGATGTTAAATTTCCCGATAGATACGAACATTATTCGGTGTGTAAATATTGTGGGTTCAAGGCTCATCAACTTGAAAATTCACGATTGTCGCGTTTTCATGCAGCAACTCATTCCAATTGAGTTTGCTAATCTAGTACCACGGAACGTGCACACCGTCTTATGCGAAATTAGCATATTCCTCAGAGATATATTTACAAGAAATTTAAAAATATACGACTTGGAGTTATTGAAAAACAATATCTCTGATGTATTATGCTCTTTGGAATGATTTTTTCCACCTTCATTCTTCGATGTCATGGAACATTCGACAATACATTTCAAGATGAGGCAATACTTGGCAGCCCGATTCAATTTAGGTGGATGTATCCATTCGAAAGGTTTTTATTTCTTCTCAAGAAAAAAGGCAACAAACAAAGTAGCGGTTTATGGATCTATTATTAAACAATACTTGTTGGAAGAAATCACATATTTTAGTATATTTTATTTCGAGTCACATATTACAATAAACAGAGAAGATCACACAAACTATCTATTTCAATATAATCCTTAGTCTAGTGCAATTCCTGAAATCTTTACATCAATTAGACGTACGGGAGGAAAATCCAAGGAATATTGGCCAACACCAAAGGAGTATAATCATGTCCACACACACACACACACACATATATATATATATATATATTATTAAATTATAAGGACCCATTACCTTTCGAAAGGTATAAAATGATGATAATCGATCTTTTAATTTACAAATATATATATATATATATGAGAGTGTGTATGTGTGTGTGTTAACATATTTTCATTAAAGGATCTTTGATGAAGAAGTAATGAGTACATATCCTCGTCTAAACACAGATGAACTCAAAAAAATGAAAGTTCCACATTATGTCTCGTGGCTGAGAGATTATGTAAGTACACGTATTTATATATATATAATTAAAATAATGTATGATATAAGTAATCATTCATTTTATATTATATAGATTACGGATTGCAATGAGAGACATCCTAATTGGTTATGAGATTTCTCTAATGGTCCTGCAAGAAATGTAATGTGTTGACCAATAATGTTTACTGGGGGATACATATTCCACACTTACGAGGAAATAAAATATAGAAGCACATTCAATTATAGCGTTTGGGTTAATAGTAAAATATAGTATGATAATTGCTATGGTATTTTGCACCGAATCCTACATGCCGAATATCATGATCTCGTTGGATTGAAGATAATGCTTTCCAATGTTATTGTTTTGATCCAACCATAGGATGTGATACAATAAAATATTGATGGAGAGGAATTGACATCATGACATGAGCATGGATAGCGTCGAGGAAACCGTGCATGAAGATAAGAAGGTCTTGTAACCCATGCTAAGGCTAGAGAAGAGGACGCTGGTCCTGTCACCCGTGCTAAGGCGAGAGAAGAGAACACCGGTCCCCCGACCCGTTCTAAAGTAAGAAATGAGGACGTCGGTCCCGGGACCCGTGCTCAGGCGGGAGAAGAGGACGTCGGTCTCATGATCCATTCTAAGGCTAGAGAAGAGGACGCCTTAACAATACAAGCAGGTCCCGTGACCCGTGCTAAAGCTAGGACGCTCAAGGAAGCTATCGTAGGACTACTTGTAGTCGTGCGGGTTTATGTTGACCCGAGACTTCATACGTCGATCGTATAGAAGCACATTACTGTTACGTTTATTTTTATTTTAAACTTCTATCCATTTAATTCACAAGTCTTGCATGGCTTGCATGCATGCTGAACATTTATTGCAGCATTGAAGTCTTGCATGGCTTCCTTCTCTTCTTATGCCCCCCCTTTCCCCTGTAGACATCAATCTTCTATTATGAATTTCAAACTTTTCTCTTTGAGAAATCTCTATTGTTGGTGTGTAATATCCAACAAATAAGTTTGTTCTTCTTAGTGTGTCATATCCTACGAAGATGATCTTCGGTATATCGAGAGCCTTCTGCAACTCTCGTATGACCCATCATGCCACACACCTTGTGTAGAGGAGTCTCCCGGCTCAGCTGCGGTAAGGATTATCCATATTTTATAGTGTCGATTCAGCGAGGAACTCATCAAGTGGTATCAGATCTCGCTCTAGAAAAAGGTTTGTTCATCTACTCGACTGCTTTGTTGTTCATAGGCCGGTAGTTAGTTGTTTGAACCGCGAGTATTGGCTGCTCGTCTATTGCGTGTATTGTTCGTCGTTTGTTCGCTTCTGCTACGGGTATTGGCTGCTCATTGTGCTACGTGTACTACTTGTTGACTGCTCATTTTTATTAAGTGTGTAGGCTGTCATTTGGTGTTGTGCGTGTGTTCGGCAACTACAATGGGAGAAAGCGGTGCAGAATCCAGCCAAGTGAACAAGTTGTTGATCGAAGCTCTTGCGGCTCGTTTGGAGCGAACTCTTAACACTTAAAATGGAGGAGTTTTGGCAAGAGATTCAGCAAGAAATTCAGGAGCGACAAAGAGTAGATCCTACTCTTAATCCACGAGAATGGATTTAGCAAGGAGAAGTGAGTGATTACTACGAACAAAGCAGTTTATCTTCTTCTCAGAATAACCAAAGACGACGCTGAGGGGTGCGGGAAAACAGGGACAATCCGAGGAACGACCTTGCTGGTCTTAAGCTTAAGATCCCTTCGTTCCATGGTAAGGTTGATCCGGATGCGTATTTGGATTGGGAGATGAAAATCGAACTCGTGCTTGATTGCCAGCACTACGCCGAGATCAAGAAGGTTAGGGTTGTTGCAATGGAATTCTACGGTTATGCTTTGAATTTGTAGGATCAGTTAGTAACTTCTAGGCGACGTAATGGAGAGCAACCGATAGAAACGTGGCTAGAAATGAAACCAAATTAGAATGAAAGAGGTTTGAATGGAAAACTCCATTTAAAACTAAACATGGATTATATGAATGGTTAGCTACCTTTCGGGTTGACAAATGCACCTAGTACTTTCATGCGTCTAATGAACCATGTTCTTAGAGAATTTATAGGTTGATTTGTTGTGGTCTACTTTGATGATATATTGGTCTATAGTAAAAGCTTAGAAGAACACATTGGTCACTTAGAATCAGTTCTAAAGGTACTTAGAAAGGAAGAGCTCTACGCTAATTTTAAGAAGTGAACCTTTTTTACGGATAAAGTTGTGTTTCTAGGTTTTGTTGTTAGCGCAGATGGAGTCAAAGTCGACGAAGAGAAGGTTAAAGCCATTCGAGAATGGCCGAGCCTAAACACCGTCGGGGATGTCCAAAGCTTCCATGGACTCGCGGGGTTCTATCGTCGATTCGTAAAGGAATTTAGCACTTTGGCAGCCCCTCTCACCGCAGTTATCAAGAAAAACGTTGGATTCAAGTGGGGAGAAGCACAAGAAGAAGCGTTCCAAATGCTAAAAGAAAAGCTTACTCATGCCCCTCTATTAATTTTACCGGATTTTCTTAAGACATTTGAAATCAAATGTGATGCGTCTGCTGTAGGAATTGGTGCAATGTTGATGCAAGAATGGAAACCAATTGCTTATTTCAGCGAGAGGCTTGGAGGTACAACCCTCAACTATGCCACATACGATAAGGATCTTTACGCGCTTGTGAGAGCATTACAAACGTGGAAGCATTACCTATGGCCGAAGGAGTTCGTTATACATACCAATCACGAATCACTCAAGTATTTAAAGGGGCAGAATAAAAATCAACAAGAGACATGCGAGGTGGGTCGAATTCATTAAGACGTTTCGTTATGTTATCAAGTACAAGCAAGGTAAGGAAAACGTCGTAGCGGATGCCCTATCCCGAAGGTATGCTCTACTAACTACTTTAGATGCAAAGTTGCTAGGATTTGAACAACTTAAAGAGATATATACATCTGATTTTGAGTTCAGAGAAGTGTACAAAACGTGTGAAAAGTTTGCATCAGGTCATTACTTTAGGCAAGATGAATTTCTGTTTTATGATAATCGTTTGTGTGTGCCTAACTGCTCTATGTGACAATTGTTTGTTAGAGAAGCTCATGCTGGTGGTCTTATGGGTAATTTTGGAATTGAAAAGATGCTTAAGGTATTACAAGATCACTTCTATTGGCCGCATATGAAGAGGGACGTTGAACGAATTTGTGAAAGGTGCATCACGTGCAAACAAGCTGAGTCTAAAGTTCAACCTCACGGTTTTGTATACCCCTCTACCTATCTCGACTCACCCTTGGAATGACATATCTATGGATTTCGTGATGGGTTTGCCTAGAACTAAGAATGGAAATGATTCAATCTTTGTGGTTGTTGATAGATTTTCAAAGATGTTACATTTCATAGCATGCCACAAAACAAATGATGCATTTCACGTAGCGAATCTGTTCTTTAAGGAAGTAGTCAGGTTGCATGGGATGCCTAGAACGATAGTTTTCGATAGAGATACAAAGTTCCTTAGTCATTTTTGGAAAACTCTATGGTCTAAGCTAGGAACGAAGTTATTGTTTTCCACGACGTGTCCTCCGCAAACTGATGGTCAAACCGAGGTAGTTAATCGAACCTTAGGAACTCTTTTGCGGGCATTAGTTAAAAAGAACTTGAGAACGTGGGAAAAATGTTTACCGCATGCTGAATTCGCATATAATCATGCTGTACATTTTGCTTCTAAGTATTCTCCATTTGAAATTGTTTACGGGTTTAACCCCACCTCACATTTGGATCTCATATCATTACCTTTGGGTGAACAAGTTAGTTTGGATGGAGAAAGGAAAGCTAAAATGGTATAGCAGGTCCATGAGAAGGCTAGAAAGAACATAGAGGAGAAAACAAAATTCTTTGCAAAGCAGACAAACAAGGGACGAAGGCAAATGATTTTCAAGCCCGGCGACCTAGTGTGGATTCATTTGCGAAAGGAGCGATTTTCGAACGAGAGAAAATCAAAGTTGATGCCCCGGATCGATGGACCCTTCACAGTGACCAAGAGAATCAGCAACAACGCTTATCAACTCGATTTGCAAGATAAGTATAATGTGAGTTCCAATTTTAATGTTACTGATTTGGTGCCTTTTGTCACATATCAAACAATTTGAGGACAAATCCTTTTCAAGAGGGAGGGGATGATATGAGCATGGATAGTGTCGAGGAAACCAAGCATGAAGAGGATGCCTTAACATTACAAGAAGGTCTCGTGATCCGTGCTAAGGCTATGTAAAGGGTACATGTATAGGGGTATATACGTCTTTTTGTAATTACATCCTTTATTGTAATTTAGGTCTAATACTCTTGTACATATAGCCGTTTTGGCTTGATTCATCAATTCAATTCAGATTCGAATTCTTCATGGTATCAGAGCGGAAAGTCTAACGACGCAAACAAACCCTCCCAAAATTCCGGCCGCCTCCTCCCTCCTCCCTTCCGCCGCTTTGGCCGTTGCACCCATCACGGCCAACCCTAGCTCCATGCGCTCTTCCAATTGGTCTCGCCCGGAATCTCGCTCGTCCGGCTCTACCAATTGGTCTCGTCCGGAATCTCGTTCATACGGCTCATCCAATTGGTCTCGACGTCCACGTCAACGTTCACCAACACGTCGTGGCTATCAAGGCAAATGTCAAGCGTGTGGCGTTCAAGGACACAGCGTACAACGCTGTCCACGCTTCCGTCTTGTCTCCTCCCCCGGTATTCTAGAGAATCCCCCGACGCAACCTTGGCAGCATTCCTCTTCACATTGGGAGCCACGACCGCAAGCTCATCATGCTGCCGTCTCATCCTATGATGCCAACTCGTGGATATTGGACAGTGGAGCATCTCATCACATTACATCGGATCTCTCCAATCTTGCTCTTCACTCCCCGTACCGCGGCAATGATGATGTGGTTGTCGGTGATGGAAATGGCTTATCCATCACACATACGGGTTCTATTTCTTTACCCCTTGATACTAGGCCGTTAACATTAGATAATGTTTTATGTGTGCCTAAGATATGCAAGAATTTGATTTCGGTCAATCAACTTTGCAAGACTAATGACGTGTCCGTTGAATTTACTCCTTGTGATTTTCAGGTGAAGGATCTCAGCACGGGGGCGCAACTTCTGCAAGGAAGCGCTAAAAATGGAGTTTATGAGTGGCCCGCCCCATCTAGTACCTTGCTTTCTCCCTACGCATTTCATAGTGTCAAGACCACTTCGTCCGAGTGGCATTTCCGTTTAGGTCATCCGTCGTCTTTAGTTTTAAATAAAGTTATTAAAACATTTGATTTACCATTGTCTCGGGATTCCCCTCATGTGTTTTGCAATGCGTGTTGCCGTAATAAAAGTCATAAATTGCCATTTTCCACTTCTACTCTTACTACATCTCGGCCACTTGAAGTTATTTATTCCGATGTTTGGACATCTCCAATTCATTCTATTGATGGCTTCAAATATTATGTCATTTTTGTGGATCATTTTACACGATATTCTTGGTTGTATCCACTAAAAACCAAATCTCAAGTTCGTGACACCTTCATTCAATTCAAAACACTCGTTGAAAACAGATTTGAAAAACGCATTTCAACACTCTATTCGGATAACGGAGGTGAATTCATTGCCTTACGTTCTTTTTTATCCTCTCATGGCATTTCTCATTTTACTTCTCCACCACATACTCCCGAGCACAATGGTATATCGGAAAGACGACATAGGCATGTTGTAGAAACCGGTCTTTCACTTCTCACGCATTCCTCCATGCCCCTAACCTATTGGTCGTATGCCTTTTGTACGGCAACCTACCTCATTAACCGTCTCCCGACACCGATCCTTAATTTGTCGTCCCCCTACGAGTGTCTCTTCCAAAAACCACCAAACTATACCAAACTTCGTGTCTTTGGATGTCTTTGTTACCCTTGGCTACGTCCCTATACAGCGAACAAATTAGAACCCAAATCCGATCCATGTGTCTTCCTAGGGTACTCATCCACTCAAAGTGCATACGTGTGTTTTGATCCGCTTAGGTCGCGCTTTTTCATCTCCCGTCATGTTCACTTCATTGAGTCTATATATCCCTTTGCCGAGCCTACTAAATTTTTCCCCCAAACCACCAAAACACCCACGGTAATCACCTCTACACCTAGTGTCACCCCTACTCCCTCATTCTCACCGCCACTCATAGCTCCATCGCCGGTTCAGCCCCTAAGCTCGGATTCTTCACCGCGGCAATCCTCGGATATTGGCTCTCCGTCTTTGACTTCTCCTCCTGATGAGCCCTCAACGTCGACACAATCTCCGGAGCTTATTATCTTGGACGTGCCCCAGCCACGTACTCGTGTGAATTCACATCCGATGGTAACTCGTTCTAAGAGCAACGTTGCTAATCGAAATAACCGATCTGCCCTTGTAGCTCAGGTTGAATGTGAACCGGCTAATATCACTCAAGCCTTGAAAGATCCTAGATGGCGTGATGCAATGGACTCTGAGCTACAAGCCTTACAACGCAACAATACGTGGCAGCTTGTTCCCGCAGAACAAGCTAAGAATGTCGTTGGTTGTAGATGGGTATTTCGAATCAAACGCAAGCAAGATGGATCCGGAATTCTTCAGGCTAGAGAAGAGGACGCTGGTCCCGTGACCCGTGCTAAGGCGAGAGAAGAGGACACTGATCCCGCGACCCGTGGTAAAGCGAGAGAAGAGGACGTTGGTCCCGTGAACCATGCTCAGACGAGAGAAGAGGATGCCGGTCCCCTGATTCGTGCTAAGGCTAGAGAAGAGGACGCCTTGACAATACAAGCAGGTCCTGTGACCGGTGCTAAGGCTAGGATGCTCAAGGAAGCTATCGTAAGGCTACTTGCAGCCATGTGGTTTCATGACAAGTGCTCGATTCCACAAGAAAGCTTTAACCTCCGAGTCGTACTACACAACGAAGATCATCATGCAACGATCAACAATTAGGGAAAGTGTTTCGTGTGTGCTCTTTTCCCATCGTTGGTTTTTTCCCACGTGGTTTTCCGGCGGTGGGTTTTTAACGAGGTCACGAATCACTTTCGTCCTCCTAATTGTTGACCAAGATTTCATACGTCGATCGTATCGAAACACATTACCGTTACATTCATTATTATTTTAAATTTATGTATGTTTAATTCACAAGTCTTGCAAGGCTTGCATGCATGTTGAACATTTATTGCGACATTGCAGTCTTTCATGGCTTCCTTCTCTTCTTATGGTGGACCCCCCTCTCGTCGACATCAATCTTCTATTTTGAATTTCAAACTTTTATCTTTGAGAAATCTCCATTGTTGGTGTGTAATATCCATCAAACAAGTTCATTCCTTGGGGTGTCATATCCAACGAAGGCGATCTTCGATATATCGAGAGCCTTCTGCAACTCTCGTGCGACCCATCATTCCATACGCCTTGTGTAGAGGAGTCTCCCGACTCAACTGCAGCAAGGATTATCTCTTTATTACCTTCGTTCTAGAGTGTCGATTCAGCGAGAAACTCATCACATCAACCCGTACGACATTATGCAAAGTATGATCCATTCATCACAATACATCAAGAAGATCAAGTATGTTACGTGCACTATCCAACTATATTGAAAAGTCGAAGAGATGAGTGGTCTGTTGTAGTTAAGATTAAACTGAATGACATTATAAACACGAGAGAAAAAAAAGATCCATTGCAAACCGATCACCCTAATCCAATACAGTTAATTGATACCAACAATCGTGAAAATGTTGTTGCAAGGATCGATATATATGGTGAATACATCAGCGATTATGAAGAAGTTAAACCGAAAGATGTAGAAGATGAACATGGTAAAAAAAATTCTATGCACCATCGAAAGAAGACTCGCCAATTAAATAATCAAAAGAAGAAGATATTTGAATTATATAACTATAATATCATACTTTTTAACTTCAATTTTTTAATCATAAATTCTATTTTCAATGGACATCCTTTGGAAATTGCAACGGACACTCTTTGAGCCTTGGATGTTCGAGTTTGTTAGATTTCGAATCGCCATTTCGGGTTTTTCGAGATTTTAAAAACTTGACAGAACTGAACCCAAAAGTTTTTAGGTGTGGATTTTTCAGTTTCAATTCGAGTTTAGATTGTTCGAATTCTGAAGTATTGGAATCGAAATTACCTGAATGGCGACTTGAACATAATAAGGTGGCAGTGACATGACACCAGAAGGTCACGACAACACGATTCTATAGTAGGTGATGATGACATAAGACCAGAGGAGGCAACGAGAAAGAGAGACAAAGGGGGCGATGACGACACAAGACTAGACGAGGCGATGACGACGACGCGAGACCAATGGAGGTGATGCCAACATGGACCACATGACGCAACAATATGAGACCAAATTAGACGATAGTGAAATGAGACCATGCAACATTACGAGGACAACGATATAGAGACAAGACCAAGATGACAACATAGGAAGAATTTCTTTTTTTTTAATCAAGAGTGAGGAGGAAGGTGCAAAAGAAGGTTACAAGAAGGTTAGACAAATTTATGGTTAACTTAGGTTTGGTTTTTTCTTTTAGAATTAGATACTTTTTTTAATTTTGGTTGTTCGGATTTATTTAGATTTTTTTTCAAATATAGTCGAATTGGTTTGGGTTACCTATTTTTGAAATTTTATGTGAATAGATTTTAATTTTTAAATAATAAATGACTTTTATTTAAAAAAATTATGTACAATACCTAATTATTATAGAAATCAAATAAATTTTATTTTAGATCTTAGTTATTTTGCAATACCTAATTATTATAAAAATCAAATAAATTTTATTTTAGATCTTAGTTAAGACAATTTTGGCATTGTATATACAATTTATATTTTATTACTTGGTTACTAAATAATTTTTTGCTTTTATATTTTGATATAATTATTCATATATTTATAAAGATTTGTTGTTTAATAGATTTCGAAAAAAAAATTGATTATTTGAAGATAGTTCTTGGAAATTCAATTTTGTATATTTGGAAAACATTATAAAAAATATTTTATATTAAAAATTGGATTTTATCTATTTTCATTAATGGTTATATGTTGTTATTTCGATAAATAAAAAATAAAATTGGTTTAAATTTTGGGGTAAACTCAAAAAAAACCTTCAAAAATAACTTTTAATCAAAAAAAACCCTACACTTTTAACTCATCAAAAAAAACATTCAAAAATAAATTTTAATAAAAAAACCCCTACACTTTTAACTCATAAAAAAAACCTTCAAAAATAACTTTTAATAAAAAAAATCCTACACTTTTAACTCATAAAAAACCCTAATTTATTTTTTAAATCATGTAATTTGTTAAACTTATGAAACATTATAACCATATAGTCACAAAATA
>CM071868.1:29940691-29964956 GCA_036759665.1 Gynandropsis gynandra | reverse complement strand
TATTTTTTTTATAAAATTTATGAGATTTGATAATAATTTTAGAATTGTGAATATATTATTTTTTAATAAATTTATGAGATTAGACTTTTGTTAATAGTATTTTGTGACTATATGGTTATAATGTTTCATATGTTTAACAAATTATATAATATATTTGTTGTTTTAAAGAAAATTAATCTTCAAAATTTTAGTTTAAAAAATATATAGTTTATAGTTTTATTTTTAATTTCAAGAAATAGTTATTAGAATTTTAGGATTAATATTTCATTTTTTTTTCATTTTCTTTTTTATTTTATGAGTTATTAAGGTTTTTATTTTATGAGTTATTAGGGTTTTTTTATGAGTTAAAAGTGAATGGTTTTTTTTTATTAAAAGTTATTTTTGAAGGTTTTTTTTATGAGTTAAAAGTGTAGGGTTTTTTTTATTAAAAGTTATTTTTGAAGGTTTTTTTTAGTTTACCCCTTAAATTTTTTAATATTCAATTACTATAACAATGTCATCTTATGATTCTAAATATTGATATTTTAAAACTAAATTGAATCATAACACTTTTATTCAGGTTTTTCGCAATTGGTATTAGCCATCCATGTCTTTTTTCTTCCTTTCATTTGCAATTGGTGACAAAAAATATCTCCACCTTTTCATATTTAATTTGTCAAATATGGGTTGAGCCTAACTAATCTCAAAAACTAGCTCAGAAATTTAGGATTGCCCAACACCATATATATAAGTCTCAAAGTTCATGTCTTAGCCGATGTGAGACAACTTATCATAACACTGCCCCTCACGTCCAGGCTCGATCCTCGAGCGCAGACATCACAATCGGGGGTCCAACATCGACTTTGAGACTCATATATATGGTGTTGGGCAACTTATCATAACACTCTCCCTCACATCGAAGCTCGATCCTGGAGCGCAGACATCACAATCGGGGGCCCAACATCGATATATTCAAATCGGGACGAACCGGACTTTGATACCATGTCAAATATGGGCTGAGTCTGACTAATCTCAAAAGTTAATTCAAGAGTTTAGGGTTGCTCAAAACCATATATATGAGTTCCAAAGTTCATGTCCTAGTCGATTTTTGCCACATTCCTTTTATAGCTCTTCAATCTCCGTGTTCTTTTGTTTTTATTCTCTCGATATGCCCTTGCAATGTGTTGATAGTCGTCGAAATTGTAAATAACATAACAATCGTTTGATTGGTGTGACTGTTGGAACACCAAAGATTGACACGACTGTTGGAGCACCAGATATTGGTTTCGAAAATGGGCTGTTGAGAGTGAGTCGCGGATGACGTTTGGACGATGGAAACGAAAACAAAATATTGCAACTAGGGAATTAGAGAAATTAGGCGCGATGAAAAAAAAAACAAATATACTTCGTAAACAATTACAACTGAATGTAAATACTTTTTTTCAATGTATAAAGTATGAAGTGTAAACAACTACGCTACTATTCATTTCTATATTGCATTATAATCCATTTTTTCTAATCGGTTAAATCACATTGGGCTGAATTGAGCCCATTAATCATACATATTTGACTGAAGTAAGCGTACCATCTCATAAGGCTTAGTACATCACATATTGGGTCTACTTTTAGCCCATCATTCACATGTCATCAAATTTACATAGTTAAATAAATAAGCTAAAATATCATCAAATTTACAAATTTTAGACATAATTTTCTTAATTGTACGAACGGAATACCTTCAATTTTATTTTAGTAGTTACAGTAAATTTTGATCTTTTAGATTATTGATCAAAATAGTTAACATGAATTTGATTCATGAAAATTTGGTATACCCTTGCACGTTTTATAAATTAATGTTATCTTATGAATATAATAAAATAAATTTACTTGTCGTTATGGTCGAATATATTTTAATCATTATATTATGATACACCTTGGACTCGATTTGCAAACGATTATGTACTAATCACTCGTTTAATATACAGATAAACTTTAAAAATGATAAAATATAACCCTCACCGAACACCAAAGGCCATCATCTTCTTTCAATAATTTTCCTCCTTTTCTGATTGGAATGCTTCTAGGTTTAACTTTTTGACTGGACCATTTTTATTCCTTATAAACTTCCTTTACCAATTTAAAATAAAATAATATATCATATTATTTAATCATCGACTTGAAAAGATTATATATATTAGTTGAGATTCGGGTTAAAACGAATATCATTTGATTTATATGGCTATAAAATTCTTCTCATATATACACGTATACCCAATAATATGAGAAGAATGCTATATCAAGTACAGTTTTATAGAATTCAGAAAAAAATTTATTTAGGATGAAAAACATATTTTGTATATTCTTTTTTACCAATTAAAGTATTCTAAAGTTTATACGTTTTTTATTTGTTTGTTTTCAACTATATATTATAACAAATAAACATGTGTTTATCTTAATTTTGTCACATGCATTATAATGTTTAGGTAGGTGGAATACCTACTTGAATAACTTGGTCAATATGATAAGTTTTACAACATATAATACTGTCGTTTCTTTAGAGATATAATATCATAAGCAATTGTATCTTTAGCTTTGTAAGAAAATTCAAGCTCAACAGTATGATCGTAACATTATAATTATGATTGTAGATAATATTTACTTATTATTCGTCATTAATCAGTAAAGTTGAATTAAAATTATGGTCAAATATCAATTTTATTTTTTACGAAAAGTTCACAACATATTAAATTACTAGATTATACAGAAGAAGGTTAGACTTGAATCTTTATTGATTTTTAAAAATATCAGAAAAAGGACATAAGTAAAGTTCGCAAATGGAGAGAAATAGAGAACAATGATAGAAACACTAGGATGATATGGGAACCGAAGTGTCAAGGAGAATAGGTATTTTTGCCTCGATTTGTGGTTGAGTTTACAGGGTGTATATTGTTAGAATCAATAAATTCGAATGTATTCGAATGTACAATTTATAAGCGAATATTAAATAAATATTGAATAGAAAACAATAACAGCAAAAAATATCATATTTTCAGATGATCGAAGCATGCGTTTGCAGTGTCCTAACACCGAAGCTTTTGCCCTATTATGTCTAAAGGATTCAACTATTACAAGAGATTGATCTCTTGTCGAGTTTACTTTGTGACTTTCTCATAATCTTAAAGGTAAACGAATAGTTTTTTTGTGTTTTTTTCGGATGCAGATCGTTTGGAGTAGGTTCAGTCTCTACCGTGTTATAGCGCATTCCAGCTTGGGAATTCATATAGATAGTTCTGGTGCAAGTTAAGAGACACAATATTACCTTCGGACGCAAGTTTCGGAGATGGGCGTTCGGAGCGTTTGAACAGACGCACCGGTCGAAAAAATTTCGGCCCGTTGGGCCAATACCTGATCTGCCTCAACTAAGAGCCTAAGAACCCCCAAGTCTCAAAACCCATCTTTTGATATATATATACCCAATAGCCTATTACAATGCACATTTTATTGTCCATTTAAAATCTTTGTATGTATGAACATTTATATAATTAATATTCATTTATATAATTTAGATTTTTAGGTTACGAGTAACAAAAGTCCATAATAAATATCTTCGAAAGAACTATATGATTCCTTATACTAGAAGATTTAGACTCCCAAAACGCCAAAATGAACATTTTTAACTTGAAATTTTTAATTTGTTTTAGGATTTTTTCAAAAGTTTTGTATTGTTCATGTTATTCGAGTTCTAGATTTTGAATCCATACAGATTAGGGATTCCTGATCGGTTCGATTCGGGTCTATCCAGATTATTCAAATTGTCCACCCCTAGAGAAAAAACACAAAACAGATTCGACAACATATGAACTCTTAAATCTCTTATGGTGTTTGAATTCTCGAGACGAACTCGATAAATTTGTAATATGGTATTATAAATTAGTTGTTATTTTCAATTTATCTTTTTTATTATTTTGTTCATAAACTGAAAAACATGAGGTCGTATGCTTAGGTACCACGAGTGGAGGAGAATAAGCTCGAATAGTGAGACAACACCATGTTCCATAATTATTATTGTGTGGATCTAGAGATAGCTTAAATTAGGTTTGAAATTATGTGAGTGTTAAGTGAGAGCTCGTAACTATAATTGCGAGAGAAAACAAATTAGCATGAAATCTCTTTTCCCATGTATAAAGAGGGTAACTATTAACGAATACAATCGGTATGATTAATATAAGAATATTACTGAAATCTTATTTAATATTCTGAAAATATTCTCTAGAATATTCAAGATATTATCTAATTATAATCTGAATATCCCAGAAAATATCTTTGAAACATTATATAAAATCTCAGTGAATATTCGCATTACAATATTCGCGAATATATTGTGTGGATCTAGAGATAACTATAATCTCAATATTCGCGTTTCAATCACACAAATTGAGCTATTAACAAAAAAATTTTCTTGCATAAAAGTTGGGCACTGTTTCAGAGAGGGGTTCGATCAAATAGACACCAAAGTACTCTCCTCTCCGAGGGGAATCGGATGATGCTCCATGCGTGCATATGTCGAATTCTTTCTTGTTTTGTTTTAAATTGTTTATGTATGCATTAACGGAAGGAATATTGCGGGAAGCCAAATGAAAAAACACATCTAAATCCAAGTGCCACGTTGAGATTTCAACCTTATTTTGTTTGTAATGATTATGATATTATGTACGATATAAATCATAAAAAGAAAAGTTACGTAATGTAGTTCATTATATAATTGTGGATTAAATTTATATAATTCTAAATTATTTATAGATAATATCTATCTCTATATTACACATGTGAAGAAGAGAAAAACAATGGTAGAACGGATCCATTTATCGTTTATCCTTTTTCAGGGGTTGCGAACCGAGAGGAGGGGGTACCGGATAATAACCATATATATATATTTATGTGAATGAGATTTAGTAAATTTCTCCAACAAAAATCATGATTTAAAAATTAGAAGATGTGCGCTTTTAGTTATATTTGTGCGTATATATATACATATTGGGGTGGGTTCCTTTTCTTAAAAATGATTTATTTAAAAGAAAATGGACGAGTTGAAAAATATAGAAAATAATATTATGCTTTGGGGCAATAAAATTGACCACGACTCTTTTTCACCGCCGCACACCCAAGTGACGAATGCGATGATATATTAGTAATTTGTCTTTGTCCAATAAGAACCTGCCAAGTCATCAACATAGCCCGGAACGCCAAACGCCGGAAACAATGCGTCCAGGTTCAATGAACCTGAATTCACCTGGATTTTTTGCATGTTATTTATTGCTTTGAATCATCTGTCTGACACGAGAACGTCAGAGTTTAGCGAGAGAAAGAAAAAACAGTGAAGCGATCTCGTTTTTTTTTCTTAGAGATATTTTCGAATATTTAGCTGCGAAATGGCATTGGCAGTCACTGCTTCTTCTTCTTCCTCCTCTTCCGTTATTCCCAGCTCTGGTTTCCCGCGTTTGGGTTTTCATTCGGATATCAAAGGTATGATCTCCTTGAAATCCGAGGAATTCTTTGATGGGTCGATGTGTTTTGGATTTTTTTCTTTTCCTGCTTGTCGCATGCGGAAGGTGCACTGATTGAATTATTGTATTTGCTTCGGCGAATGGATGCTAAAGTTGTTCAATTCGGGTTTGTTTTTTCAGTGACGCAAATCGGTTCTTTGAGGTTGGTGGATAGTTTTAATGTTGTTGCTCCATCATCCCTGACTTTGTCTGGGAGAAATTCCTTGGTGAAACCCCTGAACGCTGAGCCAAAAACACTGAAGACTGTCGTTCCTCTTGCGGCAGCAACCACTGTTGCCCCTGGTAAGTTGGTTTATCAGATTGGGCTTTGGCTTTACATTTTATGGTTCGGCAGTCTAAATTAAGTTTGTTAATTGAGTCTATGCTAATAGTTTCCCACATTTGACAGCAGAGGTGGAGGAAAATGTGGAAGTGGAGAACTTTGAAGAACTGGCTACGAGGCTAGAGAATGCTTCGCCTCTTGAAATTATGGACAAGGCTCTTGAGAAGTTCGGAGAGGATATTGCTATCGCCTTTAGGTATTACATCGATTATGAGACTATGGCAAATCTCATTCTTGGATTAGATGACACTTTTCAAGTACAAATTTGGCAATTGGATTAAATGACACAATTCGAGTACTGGTTTGGTAATCGGTATCTTTGTTCATGTTTCAGTGGTGCTGAAGACGTTGCCCTACTGGAGTATGCTCGATTAACTGGGAGACCCTTTAGGGTTTTCAGCTTGGACACTGGGAGACTGAACCCTGAAACATACAGATTTTTCGATGCAGTGGAGAAGCATTACGGCATTCGAATTGAGTACATGTTTCCCGATGCGGTCGAGGTCCAAGCCTTGGTTAGGAACAAAGGTTTGTTCTCTTTCTATGAAGATGGTCACCAAGAATGTTGCCGTGTGAGAAAGGTCAGACCTTTGAGGCGAGCTCTGAAGGGCTTGCGTGCCTGGATCACAGGCCAAAGGAAGGATCAGTCTCCAGGCACAAGGTCAGAGATTCCCATTGTTCAGGTCGATCCAGTTTTCGAAGGTATGGATGGTGGGGTTGGTAGTTTGGTGAAGTGGAACCCTGTGGCCAATGTCCAAGGGAATGATATTTGGAATTTCTTGAGGACTATGGATGTCCCTGTAAACACCCTGCACGCAGAAGGGTATGTCTCAATCGGATGTGAGCCATGTACAAGGGCTGTTTTGCCAGGGCAACACGAGAGAGAAGGAAGGTGGTGGTGGGAGGATGCCAAGGCTAAGGAGTGTGGACTTCACAAAGGGAATATCAAGGAAAACACCAATGGAAATGGAAATGGCAATGGAAGTGCAAATGTAAACGGGCAATCCACAGTTGCAGACATTTTCAACAGTGAGAATTTGGTGACCTTGAGCAGACCGGGAATACATAATTTGCTGAAACTGGAGAACCGTAAGGAACCATGGATTGTCGTGCTCTATGCACCGTGGTGCCCTTTTTGCCAGGTAGAAATTGCATACTCAAAATAACAGCTTCACTCTCCATGTTCAATGGATTTGTAAGGACAATAGTTTTCGGGACTATGAATGAATGAAACTAACTCCGTTGTCTTGGTTTTGTTTTATGGCCAGGCAATGGAAGCATCATACATTGAATTGGCAAATATGTTGTCACAAAGCGGCGTTAAGGTTGCCAAGTTCAGAGCAGATGGCGACCAGAAGGAATACGCAAAGCAGGAGCTGCAGCTCGGGAGCTTCCCCACGATACTCGTCTTCCCAAAGAACTCTGCACGACCCATCAAGTATCCATCTGAAAAGAGAGACGTGGATTCACTTATGTCCTTTGTGAATCTTGTAAGGTAAAATAGCAGAACCCGACAACATTGAGAAGCAGATGAAGAAACCCTTCATCTTTGTTACCAGAGACTTGGGAACTACTGAATAGCCCTATCATAGATGTGGTAATGGAGAAAAAAAATGTTACAGCTTTATGACAGAGTGAGTAGTTGGGGCCATTGGAAAACTGTAGAGCTGAGTCTCCTCTGTATATTTGTGGCTTATAGTTAAAAGTTAAGTTTGTGTTTTGCCGTGGAATGATAAAGTTCAATGGTAATTATTGTTATCTACCAATCATATCAGCTTCATATCTTCATGTTCTCACATCATATTACAGTCACCAAAACAGCAATAGCTCATCAACAGTCTTAAAGTTTACAAAAGTAAAGAGGAAGCTATTGTCCCATTCAAATCTTAGAAGAGACTTCAGGAATCAAATCCAGAGTAAACACCATTGTCTCTCAACAATCTCTTCTCTTCTTCCACATAATTCTTCCCTCTACTTGCTTGTCCCATTTCTCGTTTCCTCTTCTCCTTTTGCGAAAAAGTAACGTTCTTTTTGTCCCTCCGTGTCTGGGCATTCACGAGCTTCTCGCCATCTGCAATAGCAGCTCTCGTGGCCTCTCGCTCATGATACGTCTCTTTCACTTCTGCTGCCTCACGCTTCTCCTTGCCCGAAGACCAAGACCAATTTGGTTTCTCTTCAGGAGAGGGGATGTCTGGTAGACCAAGGGATTTGTAACCATGCTGTTGCAGAGATTCATAGTCGAAATTTTTCTTATCTTTCTTAGCGAACCTTGCTGCAAAAACACAAGACATAGAGAGGATTCACACAAGAGCAGATGCTATTTTAACACGAAATGTAACAAAGTATTACCGATCGTTTTTCGGCTCTTTCTCTTCTTTCCAGTTTCATTCTCAGCATTAGAGTCAGACCCAGAGGATGATGATTCGTCGGAAGATGATGGTCCGCTATCTTCATCATCCCATCGCATCACACCTTTCTTCATGGTATGAATCTAACTCTACCAAAGAATCCAGTGGCTATTAGTGACAAAGTGCTAGCAAGAAACCTGTAATAGTTATGAGAAGAAGAAACTAATGAGACTACAAGAACAGATGTTCCAGAAATATTTCATCACCTAATTCTACAGTATAAACAGCAGAACAAGTCAAGCTAACGACATAAACAGCGATCACAAAAGACATGAACTTGAGTGTGGTTTTATACATACATACAGACATACATACATACACCAAGTGCCTATGCTTTAGACATCTGAATCACAACTCCTTCCATTTCTTCCATGTTTAAAGAAAGGGATCCTAGTTTCCACTTCTCTTCAACACTACAAAACCCTAAAAATTGGAACCATCCTTATACAAGGACTCATCAATCATTGAGCACAGTGGCGCCAAAATACCCCAATCATCAACGTTTAAATTCAACAGAAAACAAGAGCTTGTCTCCATTATGCATCCATTTCCATTAACAATAAGCAAAATGCTTTTACTTTCGGGGAAAGAACATCGACTTCTATGAGGATTTAAGCTAGGGTTCTTGGATGACAAGACTATAAATCAAGCACCAAACTCTACACATACTTGCAAAAACCCTGAGAAAACCCTTAAGACCCTTTATCAAATTCACAATCCAAGAGCAAAGACAAACCAATAATCCGATTTTAGGGTTAAACATCTGTTTCACGGTTTCATCAGACATTTCCCCACAGCGATTCTACCCAATCAGGTACCTACAAAGCGGTCAACGGAACGATGATTGCAGCAGACTCAACGGCTGCAGCGGTATCGGAAGAAGCGGAGCCACGAGAGTACAAAGATCAGATGCAAGCGGCAGCCGAAGACACCGACGAGAAAGGAGACATCTAGTCGAGATAGAGAAAATATGGGCCAAAAAATAAAATTGGAGAAACTTTGGCTCGATGGAATGTAATATTACTCTTTTTCGAGCCATTTGTTAAATAGTCTAAAAAATATTAAATTGTCGAAAATTAATTAATAATAGAAAAACGGTCTATTCTACCCTCTCCTTAATTGTATCAAAATCGAATTAAATCGAGATAATCAGATTGTTTAATTGATTTCAAATAAAAAATTGTATTCAATTTTACTTGAAAATAACTAAATCATATAAATCGATTAAATTGAATAATTTATTTGATTTATTGTTAAATCTCGGGTTAAAATTGAGTAACAATTCAGGTCAAAATTAAGTATAAATTTGGATTAAAATCGAGTCGAAATTGAGTCGAAATTAGGTCAAAATTGAATCAAATTCGGGTTAAAATTAAAGTGAAAATTGGGTCAAATTCGGGCCGGTTCACGGATAAATAACAGAGAGAGTTTTAGACAGAGTTTTGATAGTTGAGGGAAAATCGGATGAAAACTGAAAATCGAAGGAAGAATCGGATGAGGGTCAAAATCAAGGGGAAATAAGGCTAAAGTATTATTTTCGAGGGGAGAATAGGCTGTATTTTCTTAATAATAATATTATCGTAGTAAATTTTATATACGTATATATAATATAGATATATGTATGTAAATATATTTGTATATGTAAGATATATATATATATATATATAGATGTTAATAACATGATATATGATATGTATATACATAATATATGATATGCATAATATATGGTATATACAATATCATATTCTAAATATATATATATATATGATATTTCTAATAGAGAAAAGTATAGAAAATTTACATAAAACTTGAATATGAGAGAATGAAGAGAGTATGAGAAAATAAAAATTTTGGAGTTTGTAAGCTGTGTATTAAAATAAATTGTTACATTGTCTATTTATAGAAAAATAAATATGAGTCTACAATTTAAAAAATCATAAATTCATTATGATCATTTTATAAAAGAATCATAAATTCAATATGAACATTCATAAAGTATTAGACATTCATAATTTTATATAATTATAATACATCTCACTGAATGTCGATCGACTGTCTCGTTAAAAAACTTATAATAGAAAAACCCATTGGGATAAAAACAATGATGAGGAAAAATAGTGCAGCCATAAAAAACTCCTTCTCGATTTGTCAACCCTTTGGTTGTTCATAATCTTCGAAGGTGACACATCCCGATGTTATGAATGTGTTTTCTCAATGTTGAAGTGTGGAGCGCTTTTGTGACTAGATTTATTACATTTTCGTTTGATCCGATGTACCGAACATTAGCTTCTTTATTTTTCTCAAACTCTCGAGTATATGAGAAAAAATTAGGACAGATATGTTTCATCCTATTGCTTTTGATCTATCCTTCTTTTGTTTGGACGACACATGTTGTATTATGTTCATTTAATATTATTGGATCGATGTTAGCCGATAATCCACATATTTCCTATATATGTCGGGTTATAACCTTGAGCCACAGACATTCTCTAGTTTTTTTATGGAATGCAATGATTTCGGTGTGATTTTAAGATGTTACAACTAATGTCTGCTTCTGAGAGCGTCATGATATCGTCGTACCTCTAATTGTGAAAACATATCCAGTTTGTGATATAGCTTTTTGAGGATCTGATAAATATCCTACATCTGCAAAACCGATCAACTTATGTTTAGAATATCTAGGATAAAATAATCCTAGATCAATCGTCCCTTGTAAATATAAAAAAATGTTTAATATCTTTCCAATGACGATGTGTAGGGGAAAAACTATATCGTGACAAGAAATTAGTAGCAAATGCTATATCAGGACGAGTGCAATTTGCTAGATTCATATTGCACTCATATATGATACATTTTCTTCACAAGGACAAAATGAAACATTTTTAACATTTAAAGATCTACATATCATTGGAGGGCTTAATGGATTTGCTTTATCCATGTTAAAGTTTATAATACTCTCTTTGTATAATTCGATTGATGTACGAATATTTCATTCTTTAAATGCTCTATCTGTAAACCAAGATAAAATTTTGTTTGACCAAGATCTTTCATTTCAAATTTCTCTTTCAGATAATTTCGAGTATTTTTAATCTCGTTTGAAGTCCCAATTATATTGAGATTATCAACATAAAAAACTATAATCACAAATCCACTTGTTGTTTTCTAAATAAATATACAAGGACAAATAAGGTTATTTACAAATCTCTTTTTTAATAGATATTCACTTAGACGATTGTACCACATACATCCAGATTATTTCAGCCCATATAAAGATTATTGCAGTTTGATTGCACACATTTCTTTAGGCTTTGAGTTTGATGTTGCCAGTATTCTTAATCCTTGAAAGATTTTCATGTATATATCATTATCCAAAGATCCATATCGATATGTCGCGACCACATTCATAAGGTACATATCTAAATTTTTGGATGCAGTTAAACTCATCAAGTATCTAAATGTGATTGCATCCATAACTGGGGAATATGTTTCATCATAATCAATTCCAGGTCTTTGAGAAAACCAGTGTGCGACAAGACGTACTTTATATCTTATGACCTCATTGTTTTCATTTATCTTTCGCACAAAAACCCATTCGCATCCAACTGGTTTAACACCATTAGAAATTTGAACGATGGGTCCAAATATTTTTCTTTTATTTAATGAGTCTAATTCTATTTGCATGATTTCTTTCTATTTTATCCAATCATGTCTCTTTTGACATTCTGTGACACTGACATTGGTTCTAGATCTTCATTATTATTTTCAATTTTCTTGGATATAGAAAATGAGAATATTCCATCATTATCATTTATTTCATCTTTTCTTATGATTTTTCATCATAAATATAATTAATGGAAATCTCATTATTCTTTATATGCTCATGATTATTTTCATCACTTTCATTATGAAGATCATCTTCCTCATTTGTTTCTTTGGAATGTTCTCTATGATTTGAGAACTAATATCTTTATCAAACTTTTTTTTATGATTTTTATCTTTAGAACCAAGTGGTCTTCTCCGCTTTATTAGTGTTGTAGGCTCATTTGAAATTTTTCACCCGTATAACTTTTTGGTATTTCCATATGAGCAGGTGCATTTGCAGCCGGTATATATGATTTTGTAACTCGTGCTATATCATTGAACCCATCTGGAAGTTAATTTGTAATATTTTGCAAATGTATGATCTTTTGCACTTCCATATTGCATTGTTTTGTAGGGGGATCAAGATATAACAATGATAGTGTTTTCCATATTAAATCTTGTGAGGTTTGTTTTATTCCTCCTCCTAACACTGGGAATTCATTCTCATTAAAATGGCAATCAGCAAAACGAGTTGTGAACATGTCACCAGTTTTTGGTTCAAGATATCGAATGATGGATGGTGAATTATATCCAACATAAATTCCCAATCTTCTTTGTTGGCCCATTTTTGTCCGTTACGGAAGAGCACTCGGAACATATACCGCATAAGCAAATACTCGAAGATGATATATATTTGGTTCCTAGCCCATTTGTTAATTGTAATGGAGAATATTTATGATAAACATTTGGCCTTATTTGAATTAGTGTTGCAGCATGTAAAACGACATGTCCCTAAGTAGAAAATGAGAGTTTCGTTCTCATTGATAATGGTTAAGCAATGAGTTAGAGACGTTTAACTAACGACTCAGCCATACCATTTTGTTATTTAAGCAAGAAACCTCGCAAATGCAATATTGCGGGTTGATAATAGACAGACGTGTGACCATCTGCTTGAAGCATCGATCAATACCATTAAGTATCGAAATGATTCACTTTGTGGATGAATTGGTCCACATATATCTCCATGTATTCGTTCTAAAAATGATGGTGATTCATGCCTATCTTTGACCTATGATAGTCTTATTATCAATTTTCCTTAAGAACAAGTAATACTTATGATCTCATGAGATTGAAATATCTTCTCATTTTTAATGGATGACCATTTGAGTTTTCAATGATTCTCTGCATCGTTATAGAAGCAGGGTGCCCCAGTCGATCATGCCAAGTCTTAAACACATCTTTATATTTTGGATTGAAGGTGACATATGATTCAACCTCTCTTATCCTTGTGAAATATAATCCAGAGGATAAAGCTGATAATTTTTCCATAATATGTTTCTTTCTAAAAACCATTGTCGTGATATAAAGATATTCACAATTTTAATCATTCATTGTTTTGACGAATATCTTTGAAACTTAATTAGCTTCTTTGGATTGTGGAGAGAATAATGCATCTTGTATAATAAACTTTGTCTCTCTGGACATTATAAAATTTGATTCTCCACATCCTTCAATTATTTTTGCACTTCCAGATATCATATTGACACTGGATTCATGTATTCTCATCTTGGAGAAATACTTTTTATCTTTCGATATTATGTGCGTTGTAGCACAATCCGCTATATATACAATTCGATTGTTGATATTTGATTGTAATATTTTTATGTTACTTTGATCTGATAAATAAGTAATGAATCTGAAATATATGAAAATTATAATTGCATATAATGTACAAAATTTAACAAAATACTATAATAAAAGATAAAACTTAAATTAAAACCCAAAAGAAAATTACATTTGAAATTAAAATAACAAGCTAAAGCTTAACAATAAGAAAATCCATGTCGATGTTATCATTGTGGTCCACGAAATCTACGATGTCGATATGCATTCGACCCTTATCATCATTAACGAAATCATCGAGATCATCAGAGACAAAGTTCGTTTGAACATTTTTGCCACCATCGCGACCACATCCACGACCTCGTCCACGACCACGTATATATCCACGTCCACAACCTTGCTAGTGGTTATAATTCGATGAAATCGTGTGCGTTTCATAGAACAATGCAGAACCACTAGGACGAGCATGATGATTGTTCATTAATAGCTCGTTTTGTTGTTCCGCAACAAGGAGAAGATGCAATAGCTCACGATAGGTTTTGAAATCCTTTGCGCTATATTGTTGTTGTAAAATGACATTATCAGCATAGAATGTAGACAATGTCTTCTCCAACTTATTGTAATCACTTGTCTTTTCTCCACATAGCTCAATTCTGGAGATTATTTTGAACATCGCAGAATGATATTCATCCACGTATTTATAGTCTTGAAATCTCAAATTCAGTCAGTCATTATTTTCCTTTGGGAGGATCACAATTTTTTGGCGATCAAATCGATCTTTATGAGATTCCCACAAATCTGTGTGATCTTCTTGTGTTCGATATTCATTCTTTAACCCATCAGCAGTAGGATGATATAAAAATATCATGGCTTTTGTTTTTTCCTCCTCTGGAAAATTATTATCTGTATCAATATTGACATTGAGCTTTTTGTCTTTGAGATGCATTTTCGCATCAAATGCCCATGTCATGTAATTTTTTCCAGAGGCATCAAGTGCCGCGATTTTGAGGTTCACCAGGGTCGACATGATAACTATATTAAAAAATAAATTCAAGTTATTCATGATCATAATAATATTTAGAATATGATATAGAAATAAATATGTTAATAAAAAACAATAAATTGAAAATTAAATCAATAGATAAAATTAAATGACACGAATAAATGACATAAAAATAAATAATTAGGTGGCATAGTCTCCTTTATAGAAAATATAAATAAAAGATAAATACATAGATATTAAGTCTATAAAATTACGTGGTAGTTGAGTCTATAAATCATATAATATAAAATATGTATTTGATGTTTGTTATTTAGTCCATAATATTTGATATTTATTCCATGATGTTTTGTCCGAATTTGAGTCCATGATATTCGATATTCAGTCCACGGTATTCAATCCATGATGTCCTTGTATTCAGTCCATTATATATTGTATTCAGTCAATGATGTCTATATATCTATACACACTCACACATTTTTTAAATTGAGTCGAAATTTAAAATTAAAATTTATTGAAAATAAAAATTTGAAGGCATTTTTTACTGAATAATTTTTTAATGGCGTAAAAAAGTATTTACGACATAATTTTTTAACATCGTATAATTTTACGACATATTTTTTAGCGTCATAAAATTTTTTTACGGTGTAATTTTTTAACGATGTAAAAAATATGATGTAAAAATATCGGGTTTTAATTTTTAGTTTGTTAAAGCGATTGTGCTGATAACGTGTTGAAAATTAATTAATTATAATACTATGATCGTAAATATATATATATGGATATATACAGATATATGCATGTAAATATGTTTGTATATGTAAAATACATATATATAGATGTTAATAATAAGACATATGATATGTATATACATAATATATGATATATATAATATCATATTATAAATATATTTATAATGATATATCTAATGAAAAAAAAGATAGAAAATTTCTGAAACTTGAGTATGAGAGAATGAAGAGAGTATGAGTAAGAAACTATTGGAGTTTGTAAGTTGTATATTGAAATGAATGATTAGATTGTCTATTTATATGAAAATAAATAGGAATGTTCAATTTAAAAATCATAAAATCGTTACGACCATTTTATAAAAGAATCATAGTTTAATATGACCATTCAAAAAAATATTAGACATTTACAGTTTTATATAATTATAATATAAATAACGTAAAAGTAATATTTAATTTAGAAAACAAAGTTCCGACAAATTTGAAGCCTAATATATGAAATTTGGATTATTAAGAAGCATAAAAAGACATTAGCCAAGATAGCAAATCAAAATAAGGATTTATTAAGGTATAATAACCAGGATTAAAGCATGAAAGCAATCCATGTGAAATGAAAGCTTGAAACAGAGCAAAGCAGAAGCAACGAATGAACAATCATCTCTCCTCCTAATTATGGACGTTGCAGACACAGAATCAAGGACGTACAAGCTTCATAGATCCTTCAAGAAGAAGCTGTGGAAGATCCAAATGTGTTCTCTCCACTGTAAGTCATGTAAAGAAACCCATCTTCGTGTTTGTGTTGCTCATAGATAGCAGACATCACGGCGCCTGTGAGACAAGAGGACAAGTTGAGATTGCATCTTTATAGAAGAAGAGAATGTTGGTGGCTTGAGGTTTGGTTACCAGTTGGAGGCAATGTGTCATTGACAAACACAAAGATGGCTTTCTCGGGGCTAAGCTTGATCCTTTTCCGCACAACATACACGAATTGGCCAACCGAAATCTCAGCTGGTACAAGATACCTACAAAACCAACATAGAGATAAAAGCTTTGGATGTCTAAAGCTGCAATAAGCCATTAGTATTCATGCACAATTGCAACTACTAACAGGATGGGATGTTATCTAATCGGAGGATCATGAAAATCCAGAGTAACAGATAGAAGCCTTGGAATATCGTTCACGATATGAGATCAAAGGAACAAAGGAGGATATGATGCTGTAGAAAATGGAAGATCAGAGACATGACGACACAATCCGAGATTGCATAAAGGAAAAGAAAGAAAGAAATGAAGACATTATTTTTAAGCTTTGACCAAAATGGAAAGATGAATCTAAATGTAGTATGGGGTACATTATTAGCAATAAAACTACATTACGATCCATTCAAAGAGAAAAATGAGAGCTTACTTCCTCTTATCAATGTCAGGAACATCACTCTGTCCGGCTTTCTCCACAATCACCTGTGTACAGTTTCAAATTAGCGACAGAATATTAGAGTCAGTAACCGAGAATCACTTGGAGCAGGATAAACCAATAAGAACCACCTAGGTTCAATTCTGTTAAGAGTCCCACATTGCTCATTAGTGGAAGTGAGCAACGACTTATAGGGCCATGGACACACTCACCTCATAAACCAGTTTTTGAGATGAGATCCATGGTCTCTAGAGATTGATTTGATCCTAGATTGGAATATGTTCTTATCAAATTTGACCAATGTGGGACTCTTAACAATACTCACCCATTGAAGCAATACCACTAATGAGCAATGTTGAACTATTAAGAAATTCATTCCAAAAACTAGTTTAGAGGGTGCTAAGAATCTTTGAAAAGACGACACTAAAGTCTATTTCAACCACCGTGGTACTCCATATTCTGACTTGTGAATCATATGATAAACTTACCGGAATCCTATCCGGGTACTTCTCTCTGATACGAGCAGCTTCGGCCTGCCTTACCTCTGATATAGAAACAAAAATTACAATCACAGCTTCAACATTAAACAGCATATAACATATGTGCACAAACATGGAAACTCATATTCAAAACATTGTTTTCTTTCCAATTAGCAAATGATTTCTAACGTTCACCAGATTCAATTTACATAGGATTAAATGACAGGAAAAAGCGTCACCCAGAACACGAAGCCCATCTACAAGCGATCTTCCCAAGTTTAGAGGTTAGGTTTTAACTTTTTTTTTTTTTTTTGATTCGGAGGCAGTACCAAACAGAACAATTTGCTTCAGAACCCACATAAATCTTACACAAGTCGATTTTAATGATAATTATCCAAAATACATTCACTGAATGAGGTAGCCTGCGAACAGATTCAACGCGACTGATCCAGAATTCCTGGTAATCAAATATTTTTCAGAAAAAAAGCAGAGGAACATCGCTACGATCTTCCGAGATACACTGCTGAAGCAAAATAAGGAAGCTATCCAAATACATAGAAAATAGAATCCGGGACTCTATCGAGTAAGATAAACCTCAAGACGCGGAAGAGTTTTAGAGAAAAGATGATCGAGACAAACCCAGAGGATTAGAGAGCTTAATAGAACTCTTAGCCATGGCGCTCCGATCCGTCTGCAGAGTGCAAGCACGCAAAGATCACAACTATAATAGTAAATGACAATGGAAATAGAATCTTCCGGCCCAATTCGAAGAAACGCGCAATCGAAAAATCCATAATGACAAGACAAAAAACAAAGAGAAACAAACCCAGAGAAGAAAGTTACTGGTAATTAGGGGGAATTTGATTTTGACGAGAAAGCTTCTGCTGTGAAAGTAAGAGCTAAGAGTTTCAAAATCAAAGGTTGAAGGATATTTTAAAAGATTCAATGATTAGGGTTTTTATTAGTTGTGGTTTCCCCCACGGAATCCAACATTTCAACAGCGTGGGATAAACTCAAATCAAATCCAGTTGATTGGATTACAAGAAACCATTACGGTAGATTCACAAAAGTCGGCATACGACGGCGTATATAATTGGACCGATATTAGGCTTATACATGGGCCTATAAAGTTGTTGAAATTTTAGGGCTTTAGGAGAAATTTTGAAAAGTTTGGGATCAAGTTGCAATAAAAATTTATCTGATGGCTTGCTTGCTCTCCAACTCCGGTCATCAAGGTGTGTAACTTACAGAGAGAGACGTCTTCATTCAGATACTTGTGCAGCAAGTTTCATTCACATACATGGGCAATCAGTTTAAGGTTTAAATTATGGGTTTACGAACACGTAAAATGGGCCAAGCTTTTCACATCACTTGCCACACAAGGCATTTAAGTGTATTAATTGGGGAAGTTTGTCTTAATCCTGATATTTTCTGATATTTAGATTCTATAATCGTTCTTGTTACATTTTCGTCACCATATTGTTTTTGTTATTTTAAAAGCAAAAGAAACGGGAAAGAACCACATGAATAAATTGATTAGGTTTAGGTGTGTATATGCACCATACGATATGCACATAAAACAGTGAAGGCAATAAATGCAAAAACATTACCCGCATTAATTAATTCCACTAATTTATGGCTCAAAAAAGGTGAAGAACATAAGAAATATACTCTTCTAATCCAACTAAAATCATAAATGTTCAAGAACAACATAAGAAATATAACATGGGTCCCATGCATGGATTGATAAGTCGTCATCATCATCATTAGCACCATGATACTTATATAATAAATAAAAAAAAACTTAAACAAAAGCTTTTGGTAAGTGATCCCCACATGATGATAACGACAATGACATCGATAATGATGTGGACATTATAAAGTTCGAGATGATGGTGATAATGATGATCATGATGATGATAAAGGTATGCTTCATGTTGATTGCTCCATATCATGATGATGATGACGAGGATTAAGGGTTTTTCTCCCCTACTCCAAAAAACCTGTTTTTGTCAAGATAGCATTTCTCACTTTGCTTAGATCTCTTCCTTTGAGTGTTCTCCCAATTCCTTCACACATGGAGAAGGATGAGATCTGAGTTCTTGCCAGCTTTCTTGCAACCCATTCATGTGGAGGCACCATACCATCATCACCATTATCGTCATCAATACTATCATCATCATCATACAGCAAACGAATATTCTTCTTCTTCTTCGTGATCTTCTTATTATTCCCATAAATCTTGGACCATTCAGGGACATTCACAGGAGCAGATGATTGTTTTGACCTTGACCCTGACCCTTCTTTGCTCCTCTCTCGAATCACTGTTCTTGGTGAGCTTGGAATGTACCAAGGAGAGGAAGAAGAAGAAGAAGAAGAAGAAGAGGACAGACTTCTTGGAAATTTCAGTTCAGGACCTGAAGCCTCTCTTTCTTTCAGAACTGACCACACATCTTCTTCTTGGAACTCTTCTTCCCCTGCCATTTCCATGAAGCCCTTCTTTTACTCCTCTTGTTTCCTCCTGAAGCCATCAAAAACATATCTCTTTAAACCAAAGAAAAAAAAAACTTCTTTTTAAGCAAAGAGAAACATTAGGTACCAGAAGATATGAACAAGAAAGGGTTTAGCAAACAAAGGGAGATATAACTCGTATATAAATATGCAAGACAGAGACAGTCTCTCTTTCTGTTTTATATGAACCTTTTATAACTAATATTTTTCTTTTTTTAAAGGTAAAAATGTATTTTCCTTGTTTGTTAGTGTTTGGGGGATTTCAGTGAAAATGGATAAAAATGTAAAATACGAGAGAACATAAAACACTCTCTATAACCTTTTGATCATTTAAATTAAAAACAAAAATCCAACAGAGAGAGATTTCACAAAACTCCAAAGGGTAATAATTTCGTACTTTCTAAAAGCAATAATTTGTACTTCAAGATAATGCTTCCAATATTTTATTTTCTTTTTTCTTAAAAAAAAGATAAATAACGAATTGCAAGAGTAGGATAGGCCAAGTACTAATACTACTGTGAACTGCAAAAATCATGACATAGTCTGCATCATGCAAAAAGACAAAGAAGTACTACTCTACAAATATATATATATATATGTGAGAAGACTCTCTCTATTATACGAAATTTGATATTTTTTATTTTAAAATTAAAATTTATTCAAAATGCTTCTTGATGTTTCTCTTGACAAGAATCTTTCAGTCTTAAACCAGAAGAAGTGATTGCAATTAAATCTCGTGGTCTCTTCGGATACCAGAACTAAAAAAAAAAATTTTTCAATTAATGGGATACATTTTTTGACTTTTCGTTAAAATAAGATAGGAAAAATGTAAGCGTCTTTTAGTCAACTTTTTCCAGATATCTTTTTGGTACTAACAAACAAATCGTATAAAGCACAGTAATTTGTTTCATATAAATTTATTTGATGTGATTATCCATGAAAACGTGATATATTATTGAAATAAGATGCGACTCCAATTTTTTTAATATAATAATTAATAGCGACAAATATAAACATAAAATATATTACCATGAATTTGTTATTAAATTTTCCAACCGCGTCATGGATCGGTTCTGATTGGCTCTTTACACATAAAACATAAAACTCCAATAAGTCTCGAATATTCCTCGGATCCTATACGATTACAAAATAAGCATTATAAATAACTCATAATATATACATATATATGTATATGTATATATATATATACTACACACACATGTAAACGTTACATGAAATCACTGCAAGAAATTTACGGATTAGGGACTGAACTTATTTAGGGACTGATTAGGGACTAGCACGAGTCGTCCGCAAACGAGCGTCGTCAATCAGTTCTCGTCAGCAATCCGTCCGGAAATACAAACGGTATTTATAGACCGCAAACCGTCCACAATTTCGGACGAAATGGTTAGTCCGAAAATCGTTGCAAAACCCGACGATTGCATTTTTAAATTTCCGGATGGATCATTGCCGTCGGGAAATTTCCGGACGGAGCATTGCAGTCGGGAAATTTCCGGACGGAGCACTACCGTCGGGAAATTTCCGGACGGAGCATGGCAGTCGGGAAATTTCCGGACGGCATTTCTCCATCCGTTTTTTTTAAAAAAAAATAAAATAAGAATTAAAAAAAATTGAAATTAAATAAAAAACATGCATATAATAATATTTAAATTATCTGTTTACAAATTAGTAGGTGATAATTGAGAATTATTATCGTCGTTAGCATCATTGTTTTCGGCCGTATCCCAATTGATAGAAGGCATATGTGCTTTCATCATCCTGAGTCACTTGCTCACGTTCTCTTCTTGATTGTTATACTTCTCTTTGCAGAGCGCTGACATGTGAGTTTTATTGTTCTAGTTGTGCTTTCATCTCCGAGATTGTATTTTGTAATTCCTCGTTTGCGATCTTTTCCTTGCCTTTGGAGGAACTCGCACGTTTTGATGACAATCCTCCAAGACCAAATAGACGACCTTTGTACAGCGTTACTTGCTACAAAAAATATTGACAATTAATTTAAATTATTAATAAAAAAAATATTGTAAAAATGTATTAAATTTACCTCGAAATACATCTCGTTGTATTCTTCTTGAAAAAGAGTCGGTTGCGTCCCATCTTCTCTTGGCGGGATTTGGGACACTCGTTCTGATGCCATGTTATCAACATCGTCGTGAATTTGTTTTGTCTTGGTATCTACCCACGAACCGTCGGATTTTTTCTTGTGTGTACGTTCTAACAATTCCAACGGTTCACATCCTTTCTCTTTCCTCTAAAACAAATTTGATGTTTTACGTATTAACAAATGTCACTCCTAGTAAAACTTAAAAAACTTTTAAATCTTACCATATCTTTGTAAACCTCCGCGAAAGAGCGGGAACCAGCAGTATGTGCACTAGGACCATATCCCGATCTATCAGAACGACATGATCGACTAGCGCGTTCACTTCTCTGCTTAAACTGAGGAGAGTCCCAATGGGCAAGCAACTGTCCCCAGACATCATCAGGGATCCAAGTGGGTTTGACATTGGTGTTCTCCCAGTCTTTTCTCGTTTTGTATAAAATATTTTTCAATCGCTCTCCTGCATGCTTTTGAAATTCGGACTTTACTAGTCCGGTTATTGCAGGATCCCAATAAAATTTTTGCTGAAAATTATAAAATAATTATGTATTTAAATATTATTTTAAGTTTAAAATTTATAATGAAATAAATATTTAAAAAAAAATATACCACGAAAGCTTTCCACCATCGTTCCTTTACTTCGGGATCGGTTCGCGTCCAATTATAACTTAGACGATCATAATCAGCTTTCATTATCTTTGTGAGATGACGATTAAGCTGCTTACGACCAAACCTAAAAATTAAAATATATTAAGACTTGATACTTAATTAGTTACTAAATTAATTTAAATTTAATTTATACCAAAGTTCGTGGGTTGAAGCTGGATCTATACGAGGAAGTTTACGTCTTTCCTCGTCCATTGCTAAAAGCTCTTCCACTGTTGGTTCTTGATGCATCAAAGGCTCGTGATGCATCATCGGCTCGACCGGCGGTGGCATCTGCTGATAGAATGGATACGGTGGCATATATTGCGCAGATCCAGTGTGAAATAAATTTGGATTCATAAAATCCGAATATACTGGGTCCGATGATTGTCTCTGATGTTGTGGACCACTAGCACTTTCTTCAGATGTAGAGCGGTTTCTATTGTTACCGCCTCTTCCAACACGACGCGACATACTAAAATTGTAATTTAAAAGTAATTATTATATTAAAAATTTTAATTTTAAATTAATTATAATTTAATTTTAAAATAAACTCAACACATATAATTTAATTTATGTGTTTTTTATTTTATATATTAAATTATTTTTCGTTTTAATCAACATCTAATTACTGAATATTTTTTTTCTTACGGACGTGTTCAATTAATTAAATTATTTTTCGTTTTAATCAACATCTAATTCCTCTTCTCCACCTATACATCATTTTACTTTTAATTCATTCTCATTTTTTCGCTTTCTTCTTTAATACTTTTTTCTTATCAATGCCAATAAATCAATAGATTTAGGTTACTTTATGGTGAAAAAATCAGTGAAAAGCCAATCATATTTTTTTATTTCTATAATGGTTGACTAAACTTCTAAGATGTTCATGTTTAAAGATTAGTATTATCGTAAGATGTTCATGTCTCAGAGCTATCCCGGTATAGTATTATCGTTTCTTGAATAATTTCGAGTTTATTGTCAGATCAAATCTCGAGTTTATTGCCGGAGAATGATCTGCATCACATTTTTCTAAGTTTTGTTCCTTTTTGGGAGTTTTTTTCTGAACAGAACATCTTGATATTGGTAACGCAAAAACATGAACCCTAATCTTTAAACATGAACCCTAATCTTTAAACTTTCATCAACAAACTTATCAAAAGGTAGCTTCCTCTCGATGATAATCGACTCGAAACCGGTTCCTAGTTCTACCAACAAATTTTCGAAACCCAACATCCTAGTTCTACCAACAAATTTTCGAAACCGGTTCGAAATTCCAACATCGACGCAACAAGAAGAAGAATAAATCAAATGTACCTCGGCGGACGGTCGGCGAACACGCGGCGGACGGTCGGCGGACGGTCGGCGGACCCTGACGGACGGACAGCAGACGGGCGTCGGACGAACACGGTGGAAACGGAAAGAAATCGGGAGAAAACGGGCGACGATGAGTGATTGTGGAAATGAAGTCGGCCGAATAAATAAGCATTTCCGGACAGGAGTCGAGAACCGTCCGGAAATGGGGACTGATTCCAGACGGTTCTCGCGCATCGTCCGGAAATTGGAGACCATTTCCGGACGGTAGGAGAACACCGTCCGGAAATTCGAGACTGATTCTGGACGGGCCGAGCCACTGTCCGGAAAGGGAGACTGT
>CM071868.1:29913727-29932343 GCA_036759665.1 Gynandropsis gynandra | reverse complement strand
AGTTCTTTTTATTCGCTCGTTTGAAACTTAGATCTAGGTTGTTGCGAAGTTCGCAGCCCGCTCGGGCACATATGTTACCCGGTCGGGTATAGGCAGCCCGACCGTGTTGATTCATGAACCCGATCAGGTGAACGTCACCCGATCGCGTGACTAAGCGGACCCGAGTCGCGTAAACTCACGGGGCTGATAGAGGGTTAACTGCCCAAGCGGGTATTCAGATTTCGCCCGATCGGGTGGTGATCACCCGATCCTCTTTGCTCATATGCCCGGGTCGTGTCAAATGCATGGATAAACCCCGTAGGTTCTACCCGAGCGGGTGAAGGAATAGTGCCCGATCGGGCACCCTTGTATCCTTGAAATCTCTCTTTTCCGCTCGTTGCTCGGGCGTTCCTTTGGGTTCTAGAGCTCTGAGTAGATGTGTCCTCAAATCATGTGGTTTTTGCAAGGAATCCTTCATATTCAGCTCATTTAGGCCTTGTCGCCTGAAACCTGAAAACCGAGAAAACGGGGATGTAAAACTCGAAACCGTATCGGAATAGTAAGATTCGATGTAAGAAATATGCGAAAATGATCTAAAAATCTATCCTAATAATGATACACTTTCAGTGTTATCAGTTGTATATAGTATTAGAATAATATGAATATTTTCGTAGTTTTGCGTTCTTATCATTTTGTTTCAATATATCAGTTACTTTCATTCGAAACCATTCATAGTTAGAGCCTAAACGGATGGTACGTTGATGTTATGGATGACGATTCATCATGCACAAAGATGTGCAATAAACGGGTTAAATCCAATTTGAACCCAAGGTATGTAGACGCGATCAACCAAATCGTTTATTCTAAGGTAACAATTACACAAGGGTAATAAGGATCATAAAGGTCACATGGTTATTTATTGTTTTTGTAGGATATTTAATGTTTTTTTATGCTGAAGATGACGAGGAAGCTTTACTTTATGATCTACGGTGTTACGAGGGATGCAACGACCTAGATGTTTAGATATGGATGGAACATCTATAAAGAAATCTAATGGGTATTTGTTAGGAGAACATTCGTAAGCTCGAACTGGTGATACGAAAAGTAGTTCTTGATGAGAATAGAAGGAGATAGAAAAAGGGAGTAAGAGGAAGAAGAGCAAAGGGGGAAAAGAAATAGATGTTAAGTAAAAAGAATATGAAGACAAAGGATTTCAAGAAGAAGATGATGCTGAAGTCGAAACTGAAGAAGAACCTGAACTGAAGAAGAAGAAGCGGTAGACCCTTTGACACTAGAGAAGAAATTAATTAAGGAAATAAAGATGTCGAAGGAAAGAATTGTCAACGTTGTAAGAGACCTTTTGAGGGATATAGGGTTTGATTTGTCTTGTCCAAAATCAAAGGTGGCAAATCCCAAAGGTGCTGACAAGGCGAAAAAGACCAAAGGCCAAAAGACGAAAAAATAAAAGGTTATCTAGAAAGACTCGAGCACAAGTATAGAAGCTTCAAGATCAGACGAATCTTACAGCACTCAGACAGATGATGATGATTATTGTGAATTTGAATTCTGGCACCGTCTATATCAACTGTCAAGAGGAGAGCCGATGGAACCAAAGGCTGAAAATGACTCCCAAGATGGCTCAAAAAAGGAGGTGTCAAACATTTTAACATTAATTAAAAGATTACACCTGTCCCTAAGCCTTCAAATGGAATTTAGTCTAGCGTTTCTCTACTCGAATGCGTTCGTGATGAGGTTCCTCCAATGGTTTCTTTCGATGCTATCATTGATGTTCCTGATGAGGTTCCTGTTGAGGATACTCCAGTGGTTCATGTCAAAAATGTTTTCGTTGATGTTGGTGCTGAGATTGCTATAAGAATAAAAAAAAGTCAAAGTAGATTGCTTGGAGATACTCTCCTTCACACCTAACAATTTTGAGGTAACCAATCTTTTCTAGTTTAATTGTATACTAAACTATACATGATTTTGTTATAGAAAATATCACAATTTGATATTTGGACTGAATATTGAATATGAAGATGAATATTGAATATGCACAAAAATAATCTTGACGATAAACAAAAAAAAATCTTGAAGAATACAGATAGTGAGAATGATTTTTGGAGATAAAATTCTGAAAGAAAAGAAAGAATTTAAAAAATTTGAAAAAATTGATATTATTGATTAATGATTATTGTATAAAATTGGACGCAAAATATTATAGATAACCAAAAACCATTTATTCTTTCATATAATCCTTTAAGATAGAATTTATAAAATTTTATTTTGAATATAACTCCAAAATATCTCGAAAGAAATACAATACTATAAAAAAATTAATAGAAATAAAAGATGATAAGAATTTTTTTATTGAAATTAATAAAATTTAATAGATAATGGAATGAAAATATGATCTGAATAATACGATAAAAATTGATAACAATCGAAATGGATATCAATAAGAAAATAGAATGACGATTGGAATGTACATTGATCTAAAAATAGAAATAAAAGATGACTCTAATATTGATCATGAATTGATTATTACAATTGATAAAACTAAATAGAGATTAAAAGAAATACAATTTGAATAATAATAATCATCAGAAATTGATTATGATTGAAATGAAAATCGATCGAAAAATGGAATCACGGTTGAAATAGACATAGACCAAAATAGAATGATTGAAGAAAGAAATACATTAGTAATAAAAGAATATATATGAATACGAGGTATGAATGAAATTTTGAGAAAATAAAAGAAACTATGTGACGGTGAAAAATCAAAAAGAAATGATTGGAAGTTGGAATGGGCGACAAGAAAAGCGGCAAAAGAAAAGAAGATAATAAGAAAGTGAAAAAGAAGAAAAATGATGAAAGAGTCAATGGAATGAACTTCCTTTGGAGAAGAAGACGTTGTCATAATGTTGATGAGGACTAATAATATGTGACAAAGCTGATTTTAAATCGTAATGGAGTACAAAGAAAGAATACAAATGATCGCTGAAATCTTAAGACATGGAAAGATATTTTAAAAATAAAATTAATAAAAATTTAAAAGACAAAATATCAAAGATATCATGTTAAGGCTTTTTTATTTCACGTATACCCTGAAAATTTTTAAAAAAATGGAGAAAAGACAAATATGCTCTTATTAAATATGCTTTTATTTTTATGTGAAAACACATACGATTTGACATTTTTTCAAAATGAAACCTATTTCAAAGTTGAGAGGAATGAGGAAGAGGCGATTCCGAAGTTGAGAGTAAGGAACGAGAAGCGGTTTCGAAGTTGATAGCAAATAGACGATTTCGAAGTTGAGAGTAAGGAGGGAGAACAAGAAACGAGATGCAATTTCGAGCCATAGGAGATTTCAAAGTTTAGTCGAAGAGGGTCAGGAGTCGCAAGGGTTGTTTGAGACTTATGATCTTCTTTGACTCAAGAGATTCATTAGGTCGCAATGGTCGCTTGAGTCACAAGGATCACTTGAGACTCATAATCCTGTTTGAAAATGAGTAGTTCAGATAGAATAGAACTTCCGATTGATCAGGGTACTTGGAATCCTATGGATGAAGATATGGCTTCTGCGGATCCTTCAATTTCATTTGAGGAGGAACATTATAAAAGACGTATAGATTCTGCTAAAAAAAGAGAGGATTAACTAGCACTGTTCAAACAGGTACATGTCAACTAAATGGTATTCTGGTAGCACTCGACTCAAGAGACTTATTGAATTGTAAAGGTTGTTTAAATCGCAAGGATTACAAGGGTTGTTTTAGTTGCAAGGGTTACAAAGATATTATGGAATTATCAATATTATAAGAGTATAATTGAAGTTGAATTTTTTTTTGTAAGAATGGTAGATTGAAATCCTAATAGCATCTCAAGTGTATTTTTTATTTTACCAATTTAATACTAAAATTAATTAAGATACAAATTGTCAAAAATAATAAATTATTTATAATATTAGTATTATATAAAATCTGAATTACTTTAAATTAAAAAAATACAATTATCTACCATTGTTAAAAAATTAAATAAAAACAGTCGAAACCTTATTAAATTTTGTAAAAAAAACGTAAATTTTGATGAAAAGATATTTAAAATTTTGAAATACAAAACTATAAAATGTTTACAAAATGATAAATTAATCAAATATTAAAAAAATGATAATATATGTATACACATATAAAATAGACAATTATGTACATGCAAATATTAATTTTTTTGTTATTAAATTATGAATTTATCTTGTTGAAAAGAAATATGAGTTTATCAAATTATTATAAAACATTCACATAACTAGGTTCTGTTCTAAACAAAACTAAAACTCTAGAAATCAATTAAATTTGATAAATAAAAAATAAAGATATTGTAATAAAAAAATAGATAAAAAAATTAAAACAAGTTTAAACCAAAAATATATATACATATATATATGGTTCTGACAGTGTGGGTGCGTACGTATCGTCTGCACAACTTAGTAAGATCTGAAAACAAGTATTTTTATCAGTTAATAAAATTGTTTCTTTTTTCCTTGTTTTCCGAAAATATAAGCACCCGAAACCTGAACTCGAGCTAAAGATTTACACACCTACTTGGAGGCACGAAAAGAAGCTTAGTAGTAGAAGGATATGTACAGCAAACCCAAAAACTAATAACATCAAGTCCTCCTCCACTAGAGGATACGCCAAAACCCAAGTTTGATGATGTAATCCAAAACCAAAATGCAAGGACGACCCGTTGACGAGGACGAATGGAAGTAGAGGCGTGAGCCTTTTCTCAAATCCGCAGAAAGGATCAATCGGATTTCCTAACCGATAATCGGGTAGGGAGGGTCTCAGGTTAGGAGCTATCCACTTGCGGTACACGTATTATTCAGATGGAAAAATGGTGTTACCGCGAGTTATTTGGAAAAAAAGGCAAGTTCAATTCCGGTCTATGACCTCCGCGGGCAAGTTCAGATCGAATAAGGTGCCTTTGCTGCTGTCTCCAAAGGTTCCCTCTTTCCGGGCTCGTTTCTTGGAAGAGCAACTGATGTCTTCCGAGTATCCTGATCCTGAGGCTTGTTCAAGCCTTGAAGTTCCTCCTGCAAAAAAGAAGGATTTATCAGGGACATGGTCCACCAACCGGACTCTACCAGGGACAGTACATTACTCAGAGATCAGAATCTCAACAGGGATTTTCCAGCGATAAGTTTACATGTCATACATGGTTTTCAAGCTATTGCACTATACCCAGTTCACATATGACGTGCGGGGGGAAGAATTACCGCTTGTACCACAATCTGATGGTTGGCACAAGTCAACAACATCCGTCTTAAAACTCCTAGAAGTATAAAAGTCAGATGCACGCTCAATTCCTTTCGATTTGTAAGGAGAGATGTTGTGGATACCAAGTTGGAGAGAGCCCAGTAATTCGTTCTCGATGCATTCATACCTGCAAACAGATGTGGCCATCAGTTTTAGAAGGCACAGACTGTTAGCACTTTGTTTTAACTGATTGAGACACTCACATTGTCTTGCAAAGGGTATCAACAGTAACAGACAGGTTGATGACTTGAATCCTTATGTCCATGACTTTATCATCAGTGTACTGATCAAAGGGCTCTTCCAAGAACTTGGAAAGCTTCTCAACATTACCCTCAAGTTGCTGCTGCTGATCCTCAAAGAGATTCTGCTTTATTTCTCTCTCCTGAGGACTCATCTCATCTTTGAACAGCTCATCACCAAACATGTAAAATGCAAAAGGGTATGAATATGAAAGAACTCGCCTTGATCTGAATAAGCGCTGGAGTCCATTGGTAACCCAGCTGAAGTCCTTAAGTTTCAACTCCCTCTCTTCTGAAATTGACACTTTTTCAAGGATAGTATCCTTAAGTTTACTCTCTAGCTTGAAGGAATCAGTATGTGCTTTATATCGGTTATGATAATGCATATACCGATAAAGGTCTCTTTTTGCTCGCTCCATCTGTTTCTCTTTGTCTTCTTGGTACCGACCACAGCTATGACCAGAGATTCTAGACCAAGTATGATCCCTTCCCGTAGCTCCACCACATAACCAACTGCAGAAACAGTAACCAAACATGGGAGCCATCAACACCTTTTATAACTTCAGTGCCAAGCATAGAAAAAGATGTGCAGCGAAGAAAATATATTAAAAAAAACAACAAAAGGATAATGTTCTCACCAAAATGATTGTCCACAAATACACGTCACGAGATTGCATCCACCATTCTTTTCCACAGGCTTGACACATTTGGGACACGGCTTTGTGTTAACTGTTATCCAATTCACAGTCTCAGACTCATCCCGACACTTCTTTCTCCATTGTTCCCACATCAAACAAGAGCAAGGGGAGTGGGCTTCAGACAAACAACTGAAACAGAACTGACAACCACAAGAACATTCTACTTCGCAAAACTCGTCATCCTCAACTCGTATTGCATTCCCACAGTGTGGAGTGCTTGGACACCACTTCACCTTCTTGTTATCTTCAATGTATGACTCCAGAAGAAATCGATCAAACTTCTCAGCAAGATCTGGGTGGATTTTACCAACTAGTCTCCTGACAGCATCTTCATCACAAATAGCATTACACTTATGAGCCATGCATCTAATCCTTTTGCTCTGACCTTCATTTATCTTCACACTAAAATGCTCTGTCCAACCTGAAGGGAGAAAAATCAAAACAAACATTTAGAATTTCTGCAGAAAACAAACATACGCTTTTGCCATCAAATTCTCTGTTCAATTTCAAAGCAAAAAATTTGTCCTTGCAATACGACCACGACTCAAAGGGTGATCAACAAAACAATAAGACTAACCCAATCTTGTCAGAAATTGTGGAACTAAATGAGACAAGGGGACACGGAAGGAGAGAAAATAATGAAAGTAACTCACAAGTATTGCAAAAGCAATGTCCGCATTCCATTCTCGTCATCTGATCACCTGGTACATCCTCGATGCAGATATCACAAGTCATTGTTGTAAAAGGAGGCAAGGATAAATTGTCTTGTTGACTCTCAACAATAGAGACACCAGCTGCAGCAAACAAGCAACCCTTCCCTTTCTCAACAAGAACAGCAAATAACTTCTCCACATCCCACCGGTAATGAATAAGAAGAGTCCGAGCATGGTGCTCCTTAAGTGTTAACAAATCCATCACCCTCCGCAGATCCTCCCTCTGCATTAGCACACAAAGAATCAACGGAGACAGCATATTGACCCAACGAAAAAAGGACCATGTACACCTACTTAATAAGAATAATCTCTCGCCCTTTTACCTGTGCCACCAGAAGTGATTCCTTCGTAATAACCTACGAAATGCCCACAAATGGTTAGGAAAATCTAGCTATATAATTATAAGATAAGATGGTTGTAGAGGACACGAAATTGGCTTCTCTAGATGAAGTGACACAACCAATTCCAACCCTCTTCACGAAATTAAAGCAGTGAAAAATGCACAATATGGTAGAGATAAACAGACCAAACAGTCAGAAAAATCTACTGTTCATCCACAATATGATTCTCAGATGCTTCACGCAAGAAAACCCTAATTCCCACTGGTGCAGAACACACCAGTTACAAATCAAACACCAACTTTCATATCCATTGACATAAGAATGAAGATCGATAACTAAGATTCTAAAGACAATGCTTCTATGACCACATTCAACAAAGATACATAACGAAATCACACAAGTTCACGATAATGTTGAATTCTTTTGCCCCGCAAAAAACACACAAATAATTCAGGAAACAGAACACGTTTAAACCCAAACTTGGTCACACAGGCATAGAAGAAGGGAATTCACCACAAACACAGATTCCGTGCATACCTTCGTGGTGGGTTCTCTGGATGACGCTAACAGGAAATCGGAGTCTTCGTTAACCAACCCATTAAGAGACTCTTGATCAGAGGAGTAATAATAATCCTCCTCGCTGCTCAAATAGTCAACCATTGATCGAAATTACGGAAGAAAGAACACGATCAAATATAAAAAAGAGCGAAATTAACAGACTCCTCGGCTGCTGCGAAGGAATACGTAACGACACAACTCAAAGGACGTGACCAAACAGATGAGAAATGATTCACGACCGGCGAACCCCCAAGGAGCGATAACAGATACATAGACAGAGAGAAACACAGAATCCGGTGAGATCACGGAAAATTCCGGTGAGACATTCGCCGGGGAGTGGACTGGAAAGAGAGAGAGAGAGAGAGAGAGAGAGAGAGAGAGAGAGAGAGACGTATTTTTTTAGGTGAAAAGGGACGTATTTTTTTAGGTGAAAAGGATTCGCACCGAGCTTCCAACCTCACATTATTGAAGAGAAACAACAAAACAACGTCGTATTTATAAAACGAAACGACGCCGTCGTTCTCCTGAACGAACTTTTTTTACATTGATTTGGGTAAAAGAATTTTCATGGAATTAATATTATTTTGTTTGGTAAAAGGATTCTTAAGATATATTATTGACAGATTTGTTTACGGATAATATTCTGCTAGGGTGTATCTGGTCAATTTTTTTTTTTCAAAATGCAAATTTGGGAAAAAAATTAAACCAAATAAATTAGATGAATTTGGATACGCAGATATTAAAATATTAAATAATTTTATGGTTAGATAAATTATTATATGATTTTATTTTATATAAGTACTTATAAATATTTATTTAACACATATTATATATAATCAAATAAATATATAACTGGTTTGGAGATTTTTTATCTAAGTTTTATTTAGGATAAACTAATAACTTAGTATAGCTTTGAATTTCTTTTATATTTTATATTTTACTTCCAATCATATTAAAATAAATTTTACAAAATGAAAATTTAAAATATTGACACCTAAGCAAAATAGCATGTAAAGTAAATGATTGTAAGATTTTATTTTTCCTCTCAAAACAATTCAATTATTATATATAAAAATATAATTCTTAAAAAAGTCAACCACCAAACTTATTTTTTTTCCGAAAACTATTTTCACGGTTTTCAAGAGAACTTTTATTCGATTAACACTCAAAATTAGTTGTGTATTTGTTTTATACACAAACTAAACAACCTTTTTTTAGGAGAAAAAAGTTGAGATATTGAATAATAAAATTTCTTTTGTAGCTTATTGTTGTTTACTCATATTTGGGTTCTTTTTAATAGAAAACACTTTTATGTAAAACTTAACGGTATAAACCAAATTTTTTGTATTATAACTTTTTATTTATAGCATGAAATTTGTTATGACTGGACATTTTTTCGGTTCGATTATATATAACCGAATCGACTAATGATAGTTTGATTTTATTCGGATATATGTAAAATAATCGATCGGATATTAAAGTTTAAAAATATATTGGATTTGTTTCGATCCAGTTTAAAGTTTTAAAAATGATTGGATTCGCTTCGATCCGGTTATTAACCGAATGATTGTGAATAATCGATTAATTATTTAAAAAACATTAAAAATATACGTAAATTATATTTATTAAATGAATATTTGTCTGATATATTTTAATAATTAAGGATTACATATTAAATTTAAATAATATATTTTATTTTTATTTTATAAAACATATTAATTATATAAAAGCTTTCGAATATTATAATTTATTTTATTTATAAATGATAAAATAATTGATAAAATCGAAAAAATCGAATAATAATCGAACAATTAGAGTTCGAATTTTACTTCGATTACAATATTTTATTGATATAATTGAACCAAACTGTTGTACAGCCAAACCGAACTAAATTGATTTAAGTTCAGTTATTATTTGGTTATTGTTTTTTAAACGCTAATAAACCGTATCCATTATATCTAAACAAAAACCGAACCAAAAGTCGAAAGGGCCAGTGATGTATCGTCTAGGTGTAATCTAAACATATCAAATTTTCCATTTTATACCTAGACTAGATATTTCCCAAGGATAAAATTCTTTAGTACTAAGGTAGAACACAAGAAATGAGAGGGATTTGAACTATCGATCTCACAAAAACTACGGTCATGCAAAAACAGTGTAAAGGTGTATCTAATATTAACAAGTAAATTACAATTCAAAATATATACAATCGAGACTATGCGTTTAAGTTAGAGAATTGTTTTTACAAAAATGAACTCATTAAAGATTATGGAAAGTGTAACTTAGTTCTTATTGGAGAATTCAATCGTCTTAGATGGATCTACCTGCTCATGTAGTGCAAATCCGGATCTACATGCTCTCGTAGTGCAAACTTTGTTATAGTATGAATCTTACTTGTCTCTCCGTCTAATAACCTATATTACGAATGTATTAGTAAACCTATGTGCTCTCGCAGTATAGATTCTTATCCAATGTTTAAGTGAGTGATCTTTGTGACCTACACATCGAATGTAGTATAGTTCGATATCTCAACTCATAGACCGACTAATCCATCTCTCAGTATGATCAATCATGTCTATCTAATTGCCTACGATCTAATATAAGCCAACGTCGACATCTATAGTTATTCCATGCATCAGTGAATTTCAGTGGTCATACAAGAATTGAAAGACATGGGAACATGCATTAAACCATAAAAGAAAAAAACACGACTCCGTTCATAAAATACGATGAGTTCAAATACACAATACTCTAACCTAAAGCACATATCACATCTATGGATCTACCTCTTAGGAAAGAACTACAACAAGAAAAAGTAAAGAGAAAGGTTAAAGAAGGTCAATCGATCTATCTCGATCAGCCGCCGCCATGACCTCCTCTTCAACCCATCTGTACCGCTAGTTTGATCTTTCGATGAAGTCTGATAGGGTTTTTTTTCACTCTTTTGCACAACCCAAAAGTCTTTTTCTAACTGTCCTCTCGCTCTCCTTTGTGCATAGGGTTATCTACAATTTATATAAAAGTTTTCTCTCACTTAAACAATTCAAATACAAGTTTTAAGGGAGTTTGGTAAACTGCTCGGGAGTTAGTCAAATGCTCGGCCGAGCGTTTCATTGTTTAGTGATTTTCCATAAAAATCGAAGCTAACTTCGACCAATTCTCTAGATTTATCAACCAAGAAAAAGACCACTTGGTTCAAACGTTTCCATTGGACTTGGTTTCAAAGTGCTCAACCGAGCGTTTTGACTGTTTCCTTTTAGGATTTTCATTTTCGTGCTAAATTTCGCCATGTTGTCTATAATGTACTCTATAGCCCTTATTACCTAAAAGATGAAAAATGACAAAAAGCGTAAAAATAAACTAAAGTAATCTAAAATGAGATTAGAACATGTAATAAATTATAGAGCAAAATCGACGTGATCAAACTCCCCTAGACTTGTTTTTCCTCGTCGTCGAGAAAAAATGATCAATGAATTAACTTTGGAAAAGGATCACAAAGGTATTCATAAAGGAAATCAAACTAGATTCTAATAGAATCCTCTAACTTGTGAAAACATGATAAGTCGTAGAATGTATACTGACACTAGAAATCTTTAAAGAACGAACTAGAAATCTTATCAAAACATATTTCTTGAGTTTATTAATCATTGCCCTAATAAGTAAATTGGTCCAAATGATTAAGGTAAGACTCGGTGAAACTGATAAAATCGTTTTTTATTGGTTTTTCTTCTTCCGAGAGTTGACCTTTTTATTCCATTTATTTTAGTTTTTGTTGTTTTTTTATATAGGAATTTGGCTTTTCCGAATTTTTCCTCTCTTTTCTTTTCTTTCTAAAAATATGGAATTATGATCATATGAAAAAGGTGATCATTACCGCCACCTTTGGGCGAGATGCTTGGCTCTTGTTCGAGCAAAATTTTTAATTGCAAACTAGAACAAGATGAAAGGGCCTAATACTCCAAAGAATGAGGAACAACTCTGAGAAAAATATATAAGTTTGGCATTAAGAATCTACGATGATCTTGAGAAGACTAAGTATCAATCTACCCCGCAGAACAATAAGATCAACCTAAGCTCGCATATTTTAAGTCAACCATGTTCGACAATTTGTTCAAAATAATTTATTGATACTGAGTTCTAGTTTATTAGATTCTAAAAAACATACTATTCTCCTAAAATGCACCCTAAATTAGCATAAAATACAACCTAAATTATCTAGATTAGTAGATATGATGTCAATTTATTTCTCCCCAAAACTTGACTCGACACCGTCCTCGATGTCGAACTAACATGAGAAAGACGACCATAAGAGATAAGGAAATAAAAAATCAGAAGACAAAACCTCAATATCACTAAAAATAGTGATGTGTTCGGTGGTATGTCCCATATTTCGTCATTTCGGCTCGCAGTCATTCGATGTTTTACTCACTCATATGAAAATCTGAAATCATAATCAAAATAAAGAGGTACCAAACATCGAGATAAATATCAAATAGCGTAATATAATTTATTATAAAAATAAAAATAAAGCAAACACGAAAATTGTGAAAGGCCCAATGATGAGTTTATATATATATATATACACACACACACATAATTACAACGCATGATTAGGTTAAGTAAAAAAAGAAAGAAAAAAAGGGAAGCAACGACTGGCGAAGGAGAACAAAAGAAGAACAAAAAAAGAGTAAGGAAGGAAAAAAAGAGAAAAAAAATTGGAGGAGGATCCATCAAATTTTTTCGTTGTGTTCTATTTGTGGATTGATTCTACCCCGAGATTTGGGTACAACTATACTCGGGTTCCCAAAGAATTACGACCTATTGTTTTTCAGCCGACTAATAAGCTCTAAATGCTTAGGAAAAACCTAGCTCAAACATACAAAATCTCACGGAAAAGGTCAACTTCTTAAGTATCCTAGGTTCAGGGTTTATCTCAAAACGTGGCACCGGACAAGTGCCTGGGATGACTCTGACTCACGAAAGCAAAAGACAATCTAAAAACTACAAAATCAAAGAGAAAATGAAACGAAATCACCTGAAAAACGTGAGCTGATCCCCCAGATTTGAATTGAACGACGTGAATCACTGATGGAGGGTAAGGGAAGTGAAGTCACGTTTGTGGTAGTATTTTTTGTGTGTTTTTTATATAAATCGAGTCTTAAACTAAAAACTAAGAAAAATAGAAAACAACAAGCTGGGTTGCCTCCCAGAAAGCGCTTAATTAACGTCTTTAAGCTTTGACGTCTCCATTCCTCATGCGTGCGCGACGGGTGGATCAGAAAGGGAAATGGAGTTTCCATTTTCGATCGGTTGAGTGGCTTGGTAGAGCTTTAGCCGCTGTCCATTAGCTTTGAATGTGCCACTCGTCTCGCTCCAAAGTTCTACTGCTCCATGCGGGAATACCTCTCGTACCTGAAAAGGACCAGACCAACGGGATCGTAGTTTGCCCGGAAAAAGCTTAAGAAGAGAATTAAATAGTAGAACTAAATCACCTAGCTGAAAGTCATGAGGTAGGATCTTCTTGTCATGCCATATCTTAGCACACTCCTTGTAGATCTTAGAGTTCTCGTATGCATCAAGACGAAGCTCGTCGATCTCGTTCACCTGCAAAAGTCATTTCTCACCTGCACTCTTAAGATCAAAGTTAAGGATCTTTGTCGCCCAATAGGCGCGGTGCTCTAGCTCGACAGGTAGGTGGCAAGACTTGCCATTAACAAGCTGAAAAGGAGTCATGCCAATGGGAGTTTTAAACGCAGTCCTATAGGCCCATAATGCATCATCTAATTTCATCGACCAATCTCCATGGGACCTAGACACGGTTTTCTCTAGTATACTCTTAATCTCCCTATTTGAAACCTCTACCTGTCCACTAGTTTGTGGGTGGTACGGTGTAGCTATCCTATGTTTCATGCCATAATGCTTAAGGAGGGACTCGAATTGTCTTGCAATAGAGTGTAAACCTCCATCACTAATGACTAATCTAGGAACTCCAAAACGAGGGAATATGATCTTCTTAAAAGAATTTCATCACTACCCTAGAGTCATTAGTCGGTGTTGCTATGGCTTCTACCCACTTAGACACATAATCTACACCTACCAAAATATATCGGTTGCCACATGATGATGGGAAAGGTACCCCAAACATCAAAAAATTCTACCTCAAGGATGTAGTTCTGTGGCATCACGTTCCTCTTATCTATATTTCCCGTTCTTTGACATCTATCACAAGAGGAAACGTACCTATGGGCATCCTTGAAGAGGTTCGGCCAATAAAAACCCGCTTGTAGCACCTTTGAAGCAGTTTTGGACTTGCTGAAGTGGCCTCCATAATCCGATCCATGGCAATGGAAAATGATTCTCTCTACCTCTTCTTCGGGGATGCATCTCCTAAAGGCCCCGTCTGTGCATCACTTTTAGAGAATTGGATCGTCCCGATGGTAATGTTTGACGTCCACATAGAATTTCCTGCGCTCATGAAAAGAAATGTCGGGGCGTAGTATACCGCTCACAAGAAAATTAACAAAATCAGCATACCAAGGAGCGGGGTTACCTGAAGTAAGTGCGCATATGATGTCGTCTCTCAAGGAATCGTCGATAGGTCTCTCATCATCCACAATGATGCGAGAGAGGTGGTCTGCATCGACGTTCTTGGACCCCTTCCTATCTCTTATTTCGAGATCAAACTCTTGTAAGAGAAGGCTCCATCGGATGAGGCGTGGTTTCGCATCCTTCTTCCCTAGAAGATATTTAAGCGGTAAGAGAAGATCCATTGGATGAGGCGTGGTTTGGCGTCCTTCTTCCCTAGAAGATATTTAAGCGCTGCATGATCAGTATAAACAATTGCCTTTGACCCTATGAGATAGGATTTGAACTTTTCAAAGGCAAAGACGACGGCAAGGAGCTCCTTCTCGGTTGTGGCATAGTTGATTTGAGCAGCATCTAGTGTCTTGCTAGCGTAGGAGATGACATGAGAGGCCTTGCCTCTTCGATGTCCTAAAACAGCCCCAACGGCGTAGTCACTAGCATCACACATAATCTCGAATGGTAGGCTCCAATCGGGTGGTTGAATGATAGGCACCGAACCCAATGCTGTCTTGATGGTGTTGAAGGCGTTGTGGCGCTCTTGAGAGAAGTCGAATGTAGCATCTTTGGCCAGCAACTCCATCAATTGTTTTGTAATCTTTGAGAAGTCCTTGATGAACCTCTGATAAAAACCTGCATGCCCTAGGAAGCTACGAATTTCTTTAACTGAAACGGGTGGAGGAAGTTGTTCGATTACCTCAATTTTGGCTTTGTCGACTTCTATGCCCCTCGATGAGATCATGCGTCCAAGTACAATACCTTCCTTCACCATAAAGTGACACTTTTCCCAATTAAGAACAAGATTCGCTTCCTCACATCGCTGCAACACTCTAGAAAAGTAAACGAGGCAATCATCAAATGTAGAGCCATAAACAGAAAAATCATCCATAAACACTTCCATAATATGTTCAATTAAATCGGAGAAGATTGCCATCATGCAACGCTGTAAAGTAGCCGAAGCGTTGCAGAGCCCAAAAGGCATACGACGGTAAGCGAATGTCCCATAAGGACACGTGAAAGTCGTCTTCTCTTGGTCTTGAGGGTGAATGGGAATCTGAAAGAAACCAGAATATCCGTCCAAATAACAAAAATAGGCATGATTCGCTAACCGTTCTAACATTTGGTCGATGAATGGGAGAGGGAAGTGATCTTTCCTCGTCGCCTTATTGAGCTTTCGGTAGTCTATGCACATCCTCCATCCCGTGATGGTTCTTGTTGGAATCAGCTCGTTGTTATCATTGCGTACTACTGTCATTCCTCCTTTCTTTGGTACGACATGCATGGGGTTTACCCATCGCTGTCCGAGATAGGATATATGATACCTGCATCCAAAAGTTTTAGTATCTCTTTTTTCACTGCCTCTTTTAAGTTGGGGTTCAGCCGCCTTTGCGCTTCGATGGATGGTTTATGCCCGTCCTCCATGAGTAATCGATGCATGCATAACGAAGGGCTTAGTCCCTTGATATCCTCGATGGTGTATCCGATCACTCTCCTATGCTTCCTTAAGCACTCAAGTAGCTTTTGCGTCTCATCTACACTCAAGTCAGCATTAACAATAACAGGGTATGTATCATTATGTCCAAGGTACTCATACCGAAGAGAAGAAGGGAGAGGCTTCAACTCGAGTTTGGGCGCCTTCTCCACTGCGAAGTCAGCGTGTGCTTCGTGTGGTATCTCCTCACATGGGGCGTCTCTTAGTGCTTCAATAGCACTCATAAATTCTGCTTATGCCTCAGCTTCTTCATCGGTAAATCCTGCATCTACGCAAACTCGTGTTAAATATGGTACAAGAGGATCAGAAGCACTTACTTGATCAAGCGTGTCTTTTGATAACTCGTCCAGAGAATCGACTGTAAAGCAAGACTCCTTGAATGAGGTTCCATTCATGGGGCTGGACAAGTCGAATTCTATTGTCTCATCTCCGACACGTAAGGAAAGGTTTCCTTGTTTTACGTCTATCAAGGCACCTGCAGTAGTTAAGAACGGTCTACCAAGAATAATAGGCACCCTAGCATCTTCCTTTATTTCAAGTATAACAAAATCAGTGGGAATACAAAGATTACCTACCTGGGTGGGAATGTTTTCAACAATTCCCATCGGATATCTTACCGAACGATCCGCGAGGCGTAGAGACATCTTTGTAGGTTTGAGATTCCCGAAGTCCATCCGCTTGAAAACTGAGTGTGGCATGATGCTCACGCTTTCCCCTAAATCGCACAAAGCATTATCAATATCAATATTACCAATTGTGCATGGAATGGAGAAGCTCTCGGGGTCCTTCAACTTAGGTGGCAGCCTATTTTGAATGATAGCGCTGCATTCCTCGGTGAGTGCTACCATCTTGTTCTCTTCGATGATTAGGCATCTTTTGGAGGGCTTCCACGAAAAGGATGTTGATGTCAAGCTTCTTAAGACCCTCTACGAATCTGCCCACTCGTTCTTCATTCTTACTGCTCACCAACCGTTAAGGAAATGGTAAAGGAGGTTTGTACGCCGGTGGAGCAACATATGGTTTGTCTAAATCTGGTTCAACTCATTCCATAATCGCAATCGTACCTTTGCCTCTTTTCATGGACGTACCAGCAGCTTTCTCTCGCTCTTTGGAGGGTGAAATGATCGATCATATCAGTGCAGCACACGGAAATAGCGTTAACATACTCTCTCGGGTTTAACTCGGGTTTATCGAGAAGCTGTTCGAGATTCCGAGAGGATGAGGCGGTGATAACACGTAATCCGTTGTAGTTTTTATATAATTCTTAGGTCTAGTTTTGAGTAGATTACTTAGATTTCATTCATTTATCGAGTTTATTCGAAGACTTTATCTACATTTCGTGTTTTGCGTAGGAAACGACGACATGAGGAGAAACACGAGAGATTATGGCAATCTAACCCCGAAAATGTAGTTGAATGACAAGGTTCGACTTATGCAAGGCCATGGACTGAAAGTGAACACTCAAACACCGAGCGAAAGGAGCGGAAATGATATTTCATGACATGCCCGCTCGGGCGTTGGAAGTGTACACGATCGGGATAATTGTTGCCAATCACCCCCGTAGCTTTGCACGACTCGGGCACTCAAGGAACACGACCAAGATGGAGTGCCCGCTCGGGTGGAATTGGAGTGCCCGCTCGGGCAAATTGATGCCAAGAAATCACCGTAGGTTTGCACGACTCGGGCTCAAGAATCACACGATCGGGCATGGTGCCCGCTCGGGCTAAAAGGAGAGCACCCGGTCGGGCTAGTGGCCTGCACGAGCGGGTAGAGGCTTTGCCCGCTCGGGCCCTTGAATTTCTCAACTAACTTCTAAGTTTTGGAACGGCCAAATTAAGGGGAAATCGGATCTGAAAAAGGGTTTTTCGAACGAGATTGAAGAAGAGAAGATTCAGAGACATTAGGGCAGAAGGAAGAAGGAAGAAAAGACGGAAGAACAGATCGGGAGCAAGGAGGATCTATTGAAGACATCGGTTTATGAATAGGGAGTCATCTCATTCTTCATCTATGTCGAATTTAGTATTCTCTTATGTTTCCTTTGCTGTTTTCATGTCTGAGTAGATCCATTGCCATGGGTTAGGGAGTATTGCCATGTTGTAACGAAGTCTTATGCTTAATGAATGGTGGAACTTAATGCTTTCATGCTTGTACGCCACTTGATATGAATGAAATTGGTATTTGATCATGTTTTCAGATTTCATGGTTGATCTTAATGCTTCAATACATGTACGCCACTTGATTAATGTTGATAGAAGTCTAATAAATCTACGCCAGGGCATTAGACTTTGGAACTTAGCCATGATTTAGGGTTTAATCGGTTTAGAATCTACGCCAGGTCAATCGATTGAATCTAGGGATTAGGATAGCGGTCGTAATGCGTCTATCCATGTAAGATGCGCAATAGATATATTGGTATATGCATGCTAGATAGTGGACAAGTCTACGCCAGTCAGTTCCTATAGGAGAGCTTGAATTCCCTGAATTCATGATAGTACCTAAGACCAATTATACTTTTAGAACTTCGTTACATCGTTGTGCAAACTCTCGATACCCATGGTGCTTAATTACAAGTTTATCTCGTTGATTTAGTTTAGTTTAGTTCAATCACAATTCCATCATTAGCAACTTTACACGTCTTATCCATTACTTTAATAGCTTATAAGTCGCATCAATTCCTTGTGTTCAACCCTAGTTACTATACGATC
>CM071868.1:29846793-29871341 GCA_036759665.1 Gynandropsis gynandra | reverse complement strand
CGCTCGTTGCTCGGGTGTTCCTTTGGGTTCTGAAGCTCGATCTTGGCTCTGAGTAGATATATCTTCAAATCATGTGGTTTTGATCAGGAATCCGTCATTTTAAGATCAATTAGGCCTTGTCGCCTAAAAACCTGAAAACCAACAAAACGGGTGTGTGAAACTCATAATCATATCGGATAAGTAAATGTATCTATAGAATATATGCGAAAATGACTCTAAAACCTATCCTAAAATTGATACACTTTCAGTGTTATCAGTACTGTTGCTCAGTATTATGAGATTATTTTGAGTTATCACGGTTTGGGTCCAAATTAGTAACTTCAGAAATTCTTAAAGTCAATAAATTTTTGCAAGGACTACAATCGGAAATCAGACGCATGATTGAGATAATCAAGCATGGATCATTGTCTGAACTAGTTCAGAATGCTTAGTTAGTAGAGAACAGACTCATCGAGGAAGGAATCTTGAAGTCTTCAGAAACCAAAAGTAAACAGGTCAACTAACGGATTAGAGGGAGACCGGATGAGAGGAAACAGTTCAGACTCGCCTTACTGTAACAACATCGAGGTACCCATGTCATCGTTGTGGATGTGAGCATCTTGGGGCATGCCAAATATTTGATTGGAGAGAAGTATGCGTCTGATATGGCAATTAAGAACACAATTTTCGTGAGTGCCGCCAACAAGTGGGAGGAACTATAAGGCAAGGACAATTAATTGGATGTTTCCGCTATGATAGTATGGAACATCTTCAAAGAGATTGTCCGAGGCAAGCACCATCACCACGACCAGCATTCTAATGCCACAGGTTAGAGCTAGAAAGCCTAAAGAACATACATCGAAAAATAGGGTTGTACAACCGTGAGTATATGTTGTGGGAGGTTACTAGGATGAATGTGAGAGCCATGAAGGAGATGCTCAACCTATCGCTGATATGTCATTTTGTTAATAATTTATGTTTGTATGGCTTACATAAAATAAATTGTCTATGTGGATGTGAGTTCAATGAGAGAATTGAGAAGTTAGATTCTTTAAATCATTCGTGTTTTGTAGGATCAATAATCATGGGAGGCCCATCTACTTATGTGTTATTTGCCACCGGTGCAATACATAGTTTTGTGAGTCCATCGATGGCTAATAAATTAGTTGTTCAATGTGAGGATCTAACGAGTATCGTCTAAGTGCATACTCTTGGAGGTCAGATTTTAGAATCCCAAGGGATTCTCAACGAGGAGCCCGTGGTGATAGAAAAAGAAGAGCTAGTTCCAGAGCTTATCATTATTCCGATGGAATGCTACGATTTGATCCTTGGAATGGATTGGTTGTCAAGATATCGAGCTGAGATAGATTGTCGTTGCGGTGAAATATGTTGCCAAAAGATCTTTAAGGATCTTAAGTATCAAGGATTTCAATTGGGTTAAGGGATTCTAATAGTACGTAGTGTAGGTTAGTTTTAGGTTACGCATTTAGATCATCTCTGTGTATTTGCACAGCACGAGTTACAAAACTGGCATGAATTAGTCCTCTATCCGTTCTTTTTGTTACTTTTCAGGTTTTAAGGCGACAAGGCCTAATCGAGCTTAATGGTGTTGAATCCTAGAGTCAACTATGCATACTTAGAGCCACAACCCACTCGGATTAGATTCAAGCCAAAGAACTGCATTGAATACCCGAGCATCGAGTGAAAGGAGCAAAAACACGAAGTTAATCCAACCCTCTCGTGCTCGTAGAAGGCCTTTGTAGAAGGCCACGAAGTTAATCCACACAGAGGAGGCTCGGGAGAAGGTGTAAAACAAAGGAAACAACATCGGAACATCGGTGAGGAGATAGGGAAGTCTGAGGCATCGTATTCTTTACTCTTTATCATGTCTAGTGTTGTTCTATCTTGTTTTATATCAGAATCTATGAGTGAGTAGGTTTGTAGCTATTGGTTAGGGACACCGGTTTTGTAAGGGATGCTTATGGTTATATGTTAATGCTTAGATTTTCAAAGTTTTCTTGTATTTCGGTTCTACGATCAATGCTGTGAGCTTTCTATAATTGTGCTCACCGCTCAGTAACTTAAGATTTCATGTTTAACTGGGAGGTTAGATTATGATTCCAGAAATATTGATTGTTGATTGAGTTCGATTGATGAGAATCTGATCAGCCGGTTAATCGACTTAGAAATTAGGATTTCATGCTTAATGCCACCATAATTACGTGTTAATCGTTGCTGGGAGGTAGGATTGCATGCTATTGCGGTTTGGGAGTTGAGGTGTCGAGAGAGTAATTCTCTATTTATGAGCATGAATTTCCCGTTATCAAGATAATTTGATGGTTTATGATCTTCTGTTGGCTGCATCTCTGTAAATCCGGTAACCCGAAGCCCTTAATGTTCTTATCTAGAAAATCTTTCGTGTGTTCTTATTACTTTCGTAATTAGTTTAACTTTCTCAGATTTTACCCTATATCATCATCACTTTCATCCGTCTTAGTTTAGATATATTCTTAGCTTACGTTGCATTAGTCCCTAGTGTTCGACCCTGGTATTACACCGATCCGTATTCTTACGGTAAGGGAGTGTTAGGCATTTTATTTGCTTAATAATTCACGTATCAAGTTTTCGCGCCGTTGTGTGGGACTAATTACGACCTAGATTAGGAATTTGGTAGATTAAGATTTAATCATTTCTGGAGTAGTTATTTTTTTTGCATTTTTCTTTTCTTTTTATCGAGTCTTCCTTATCTACATCGGATTTATACATTGTATTTTGGCTGCCCATCTATTCTTGTTCATGTACTATTGTATAAGACGATCCACACAAAATCTACTCATATACGATCCCGAGATTGAAACAACAACACGAGATTGGCGCAAAAAGATGAGAATTAGACTTACAGATTTTCAAATCAAAAGAGACAAGGAGAGCATATCAGAAGCACACGGTCTCGAAGAGGTAGGAACTGAGAGTGTAAGCTCCAGCACGAGCAGCAGAGAAGACAACTCTATTGAGCCCGAAATGGACACTGCTGAAGAAACCTACGGAGCTTACACAACTCCAAAGCACACCCGGTTGCTATCGTGTATAGCCCGTTCGACGAAAAACCAAGTTCAGCTGCAACTGGCTTTCATACAGATGCTGAGCAATTCTTCTTTCAAAGGAATGGGGAATGAGGACCCAAATGCAACCTTACCGACTTCAAGATGCTCTGCAGCACTACTAAAGTCGAAATGGGAGTCACACGTGAAGATCTATACCAATCCACATTCCCATTCTCACTCAAGGATGAAGCACAAAAGTTGGTTGTTTAACCTCCCTACCGCTTCCATCACCTAAAGGAACGATCTAGAGCAATGGTTCATGTAGCAGTTCTTCCCAGATCATAGGATGTTGCTAGCCAAGAGCCGAATCAACTTGTTCCTTCAAGAAAGAGGCGAGAGTCTACATGATGCGTGAGAGAGATTCAAGAGATATCAGTGCATTTGTCCACATCATGGGATGGACAAGAAATACCTCATCACCAGCTTCATGCAAGGACTCCAAGAGATCACATGCTTCATGATTGTAGCAGCAGGTGGTGGATCCCTCAACAACCTCACTTTCCAACAACTTGAGACCGTGATCGAGAACATGTCAAGGGAGGGAGGCAAGAATGTTAGAGACTACAACCGTGATCTCCCATCCAAAGCTAATCTAAAGGAGGTAGGTATTGCTAATCCTGATTTAACTAACATAAAGCAATAAGTTGCTGAGATCTGCAGGATAATGGCGAGACTACATCGTGAGTGACAAGACGCATCTATAGGCCAGGAAATTGAGGAAGTCAACTACGTCAACAACCTACCTTACCAAACCAACTACATCAAGAGTCATCCCAGCCCCTCTTATGGCAATACAAGTAACGTAGCAAACGCGCATGACTTTGAACCGCGAACGATGATAAGAAACTAAACAAGGTTTCCAGCAGAGGTGGAGTGGCTATCGGCAACAGGAACATCCCTTAGGTGACTCTGAGGTTCTTTCTATGTTGTAATTGTTGCTGCAGGAACAAAAGAATCGTAACTACACGCTTGGAGAAATCAAGGCTGAACAAGATCATTAGAAGAGTTATGCTGACCTAAAAAGAAAGGACGTTGAATCTAATGTCAGAGACATGATATATCTATGAGTTCAATCTAGGCGAGGGAGATTAGGTGGAAGCCGAGTGAACAAGCCATCACCACGGTTCACGGGGCCGTTTAAAGTGATTGAAGGAATTGGAGTAGTCGCCTATCGATTGGAGCTTCTCTTATCTTTAGAGGGGATAGATGATGTGTTCCATGTATCGTTGTTGTGCAAGTGTTTATCAATACCAGATAAGATTATCGTTGAGCCACCAAGTGAAACATTTGAGGCATAAGCATATTTCAATGATAAATCTCATGCGGGAACATCATGGCGTGCAAGGAGAGACAAGAGAATTAGAGGAGAAGATAAGACATGAGTATCCTGAGTTGTTTGAAAATGAGTATTATGGTTCTTTTATTCTTTGAATAGTTGTCGTAAGAATCATAGATATAAAATTCGAGGACGAATCCCGTTGTGGTGGGGGAGAAATGTGAGGCCCATAAGGCCCACTAATTAGTCTGTATATATGATTACATATATAATCATAACGTGGGATTAGGTTAAGTAGAAAAAGAGGAAAAAATGGGAAGTAACGACTGCTAAAGGAGAAGACAAGAAGAAAAAAAAAGAAGAAATTGGAGAAGGATCCATCAATTTTATTCATCATGTTCCATTCGTAGACTGATTCTAACTGATATTTGGGTAAAACTCTGGAATTTTTTCTTATCATTATTTCTCCAATTAAAAAATTTATATAATGGAAATTGATTAATTGAATGGATCTGTAATAGAGAAAATTTATTGGTGTTATTGTTAGTGATATCATACAGAATCGTCATGATCCGGTGTGCTGGTTCCTTTGAACTTTGCGAATGTATGCTCGAGCTAAAGTCGTGTGGACTCTGTGAGTTATGATCCGGTGTGGTACTAGTCTTAGACTTTGAATACTGAGTTGGGTTGGATAGAGTTATCTGTATGTCTTTAATGTGATGATAGATCGTAATATTATATTATTTAGTTAAAAGGGGGAGAATACGTGGCACAAATTATGTACACGTACTGGTCTTATTGAGTGTATATTTCGTACTCACCCTATTTATGGGTTGTCGTAGATAGACAAGATATGATAAGGAAAAAGAGCAATAAAGTTGAGCAGCAGCATCAGAACTCACAACGGGCTGATGAGAGAGGCGCGCCAAAGGTCTCGATAAGTTTTATTTTGCATTCATACTTATTTTATTTATATATTTATCGTGACTATGATTTTTACGTATTTTATTTGCTATATGGTCTGGACCACTTTAATTTCGGAATAAATCATTTATTTTGTTTTATAAATAAGTTTAACCGATGATATATGTGGCCATAACTTTGGGGTGATGGTGGATACTCCTAGTCCTGACATAGTTTCGGATGAGGGTGTTACAAAAATGAAGATTTGGAAAAATGTTACAACTAGATATCTTCATGGGTGTTAAATGTCCTAGCGTGTCGTTGCTATGTCTTGGAGTGTGTTCATACTTGCTGCGACATGCAAAATTGTAGTTAAGCCTAAAATCGCATGATCAGAGTTAACATGGCCGAGCGGATGTGCAATAGCATAATTTTGTCCAAGTGTTCGTTCGCTGACGTCTTCTATTGCGAGCCTAGGTGTGTAGTTAAATCAAGTTTTAATTCCTAAACCACTCTACCGCAAGTATATGGATCATGTAATGTCAGGGTCGAACTCAAGGAACTAGTGCAAACATCAAAACTATGACTCAAGAGAAGAAGATCGATCAAGATATGGTTTTCAAGCTAGAAAATAAAAGCAAAACATAAAGAGAACAGAAAATGAAAACAATGCAGGGAATGGAAGATTATTAAGCCTGAAAACTAAGACAAAATAAAAAACGATATCAAATTCGATAAGATAAAACACTACAGGTTTCGAAAGTGTCGAGACTTGTAATGGACATTTCTATGAATCATGAAATCGGATCATATCACTCAATGGGGAACTCAAGCTCAAAAATCAGAAATGACTCTTTCGATGCCTAAATCCACTACCTAGGAAATCAACGTACTCACGTCTCGATGAAGCAAATCAATAACCTAGATGCATGAGGAACACTATCACTATTCCTAAATAGATTAACGGACTGGTTAGATTCTCATTAATCTAATTCATTCTAGGGTTAAATCCAAGAACTTAATGTAACTTCTCAGCCAAGTCAAACCTCTAAACTCATTCAATCAAGGGATTAACAAGGATGAAAGCATTAAGAACAACCCATTAAACCATTTGAGAGAACAATCCGAAATCAAGCATTGAAATCCAAACAAATCCATTACAAAGGCATCCCTAACCCATGACAAAGAGGTTTACTCACAAATCATAGATACAAATACAAAACCATACATGAATGCTGTACAAATCATAGAGAAGAACAAAGAAAAGTTTCAATTTCCCCTATACTCAATACCAACCTTGAATCGAGTTCTTGAGCTCCCCAAAATTGCCTCCCAAGCTTCCTCCCTCTAAAAATGGCGTGCCCCAAGCTTCCTCTCTTTTCCATTTTTTCGCATGAAAACGCGTTTTAGGTTTGTTATACACCTGATCGGGCACAACAAACGGCCCGGTCAGGCACCTAGATTCTAAAGGGCGATCGTCAGGGAAATGGAGTTGCTCGACCATGCGTTCTCTTCGAGACATCTTTTTATTAATAAACCCGATCGTGCTTTGGATGTGCCTGACCGGGTACTTCACAACCAGGGTAGTTTTGTGGCATTTGCTTGTCTAACCTTTACTTAGACCCAGATTACCTTTTAGGTATACTCATATGGCTCATCCGAAACCACAATGGAATAGTTCGACTTTTCGTCGCATTGCTCTTGGGACATAGAAAGATAGACTCGACCCAACATTTAGACCCGAACCATCACGTGATGCACTCATGCCAACCTTGTTTTTGATGGATTTTCATTTACCTTCAAGTTGATAGAGGAGTGTTCGTGTTGTTTAGAAAAATAAAACTCCTTAGGAGCAAGAACACGTCTATACAAAACTTGTAGCGTTTGGAATAGACATAAAGGCAACCTTGAGATTCCAGCTAGTGATTCATCACACAATTATGGCCTATTTAGCATTAGGAGAAATTTTCAGCTTAACCTAACTTCTGCACCCAATTCGATAGAGTCATCACAAGCAGTATATTCCCAAGAGCTCATAAATCATCATATTCCGGCTCACACCCTGACTAAAGAAATATGCGTAATCTAAACAGCCTAAATAACTATCAATGCAGGAAATAACTTCCCTTAGACTTGAACGGAACACCATCCCTGGTGTCCATCTTTGTTCAAGGGAGTTCAAGTGAAAACATTAAAGGAAACAAGAGTAAAGGGATGAGAACACCTTATAATCTCTTGAGGGTTTCCTTGTTGATTAGTCACTGTGGTAATGAGTACATTGATGTATGATAGCGTTGAAAAGCGAAAGGATTTTGAAAAGAACAGGTTAAGTAGCCAAACCTTTTTTTAGAACATACAAACAAAAATAAAATAAAACAAAGTACATACTAGCAAAGATAGCCTGAAAGATAAAACGACGTACATACTAGCAAAGATAGTCGTCGTCGTGTGCGTCGTCTCTTTGCGGATCTACTTCCTGCTGGGTACCCAAATCCTGCTATGGAGGTGATGCCTACTGCATATAATGGTGTCAATCATGTGGGTACTGGATCGTGTAGGACTGGTAGGAGTCATATGGCGTACCATACCACATGTGCTCTTGGAAAGTGGGATGTACGACTGCTGATATTGGTCGATGCTGAGTCGTTGCATCTGGCGGAGGACCTCAGTCTGGTAGTACAACTGTTGGAACTCATTCTCCTAGATAGCCAAGGAGCGCTGTTGAATCTCTAAAGATCTCTGCTGCAGTGCATATGAATGGTCTAGCATAAATGACTGATAGTGAGCCTCGCCAACTAGGTAGCATTGAATGTCATCGGCACCCTCCTGGGATGGATATGGGTATCTCGTGTGCGAGAGGTGTGCATCTACGGGAGCTCGTGGTGCAACAACAGTGGCAGACTATGGGTCAGCTCCCTGTGGAGCAGCGGCTAGTAAGGCATGCTGAATGGCACGACATAAAGCCGGATCAACGCGGAACTGAAAGGCCCTCGAAATCTAGTGGTGGGACTACAATGTGGCCAAGGCTCACCTCCTACTTACACTCCTCCCTAGTCTCATTCTCAGCTATAAACATCAACTATGGACTGACCTTGGAGGAGTCACTGGCGAGAGCTCCTCTGTTCTTCAGGTATGTAAAAGTCTACTCACGGGTATTGCTTAGGCAGTCATTTTCATACCGTCCCATTTGTATTCCCACGCATTGTGCTATCATCGAAACTACACTGCCAATAGTGAGTTAGACAGTTATCTTCGGAGGTGCATCGACGATCTCCTATATGAGCATCGCTACCTCCGATGCTAGATCAATGTCTCTCATCTCCCAATCGCTATCACCAAAAGCCTCACTCACGGGTAGATGGAGAAAACTCATTTCTCCGTTGTTCACCCTTCCTTGCGCATGCTTGGGAAAGATGGATTGTACCAAGAACATGTAGAAGTACCTCAATGCGGGGTGGAGGATTCTAGAAGCCATTGCACCATTGCTCGTGTACTTCCTCCTAGCTACAAGGCTTCATAATTCTTGCATGTCAGTCAAATGAAGGGTGGGGAGATTGAAGTACCTTCCCACCAGGACTCCAAGAATTATGGCCAACTGCTCCATCGATAATCTGTAGGTGCACGCCTAAAGAGTGAACTCCATATATGCCTCAGAAGCTTGCTCGTTATCCGGGAAATACGACCGGTACGTGGCTAGGAATTCCCTCGTGAGGTTCTTGTAGGTGCGGAGTTTGATGTTCCGGAGTCCTTGCCAACCCATTGTGGAGAAGATATGAATTACCTTGGATCCTCAGATTATCCATGTCGTCGAGCAATCGGAAAGGTTTTACCCACGCCTTGAAATGGTTAAACTTCGTCTTTAGTCCCGAGGGAATATGTGGGGGTTGAGAAATCTATTGATGGTATGTGACAATGGCGACGGGGTGGGTGATGGTGGTGACAGTGTTAGGACCTGCGGGCCACGGCTCGTTGAAGAACGTAAGCGTCGAGGATGTCTTGCGCTTCTTGGAAACCCCAGAAGATTGGTTCACACGAGGCATCTAAAAAACTCTAAAAATATTTGATTAGCAAAGTTTTGCAATATCGTCCGATTAGGCATAGCAAACTGCCTGGTCGGGCATAATTCGTAGAGAAAATAGCATAGGTTGGCAACAGGAGAGCACAGTCAGGCGAAATATGAGATAGTGCCTGATAGGGCAATTCAGATAGACATGTTGGGCATTCAATGCATTCGTGTTTCTTGATTTTCTATGAATGCCCGACCGAGTGCTAAACCTAGCTCGGTTGGACTCTATTATTTTCGAACCGTAGATCGCGATTTCTAACTCCAAATCGTTTTGTTCTAGCCTAATTCAAAGAAAATCAGCATATGAACAATGTAATATGCAGAGAATTGAAACAAATACCTTGTTTTCGCAGCGAAATCAGCGAAAAATAAGAGAGAAATAAGAGAGAGTGAGAGTTGGGATGTCGAGATAGAGAGCGATGTTGGTTTCGTTTTGAGGTGATTCGGCGGTGGATCGGTGCTTTGGTGTGTTTCCGGTGAAAAATTGGGAGGAGCGATGCGGTATTGTGGCTGATTTAGCAATTTGAAAATTAAGAACGGTCGGGCGTTGGTATGTTTAGGTCGTGTGGTTTGAAATCCTGATTTTTACCTCTTATCGCGTTATTTTGAAGATGCCCGGTCAGTCATCACAAACAGCCTGGTTGGGCTTATGTTTGAGAAACACCCGAGCTGAGAGAGCGATCGCACGGTCGCTCGTAGAAGAATATGCCTGGTCGGGCGTGATATTACGCATGGTCGGGCGGTCCTGAAAAACAGAAAAAATCAACCAAAACCAACGAAAATAAATTAATAAAAGAAAATAAAAGGATACTAAAAAGGATATGAAATCCGGGTTGCATCCCGAAAAGCGTTTGTTTATGTTCCCGAGCCTGACCAAGATGCTCTACTCGCGTGAAGGATCCAAAAGAGGAAGTATGCCTCTTTCGTTCGTCATGTTTTGAGAGTTGTAGAGCTTTAGACGCTGTGCGTGACCTTGAATGTGTTTCCAATATTGTCGTCTAACTCGATCGCTCCGTGGGAAGAAAATAACATAATCCTGAATGGTATGGAACAACACGATTTTAACTTTTTAGGAAAGAGTTTCAACCGAGAGTTGAAGAGCAGAACGAGATCGCCTTCCTTGAAGGATCGCTGGAGGATGTGACGGTCGTGCCATTTCTTTGTGCATTCCTTGTAGATTTTTGCGTTCTCATAGGCATCAAGACACAATTCCTCCAAATGGTGAAGTTGTAGAACTCGTTTCTCTGTTACAGTCTTGTTATCGAAGTTGAGAGCTTTGATGGCCAAATATGCCCTGTATTCCAGCTCAACGGGTAGGTGACAGGCCTTGCCACAGACCAACTGAAACAGATTCATGCCTATCAGGGTCTTGAAGGTTGTCCTATAAGCCCAAAATGCATCATCAAGCTTGAGAGACCAATCCTTACGGGATTTGGAAACGGTCTTCCCGAGGATGGTTTATATCTCTTTGTTAAAAAAAAAAACTTATAATTCGACGCTGCATACCAAAGTTACTGTATTGAAAAGCTTTACGTATAATTTTGTGCACAATTGACCAATAATGGTTAAAACATAAAATAATACGGAAAAAATGTGCAACATGAGGAATTGCCAAAAGGATATGTAAGCACAAGGAGTAATTCAAGTGCATAATGATGCGAAATATATATAACTTAAAAATTGGGAATACGACATCTCGTAGCTCCTAAAAGTCTAATGTATATATCTAGATAGTTAATTTTGAGGATGATATTGGGATTGGGCCGCTAAGCAAATTCCTCGATGTCGTAGATATAAAAAAATACTTCTAATGAAATAAATATTCTCATTCGAAGTTTTATATGGAAATTTATTGTATTTCTAAGCGTAATGTATAATGTTATGTAAAGTTGGCCAATAACAATTAAAAAAAAAGGGAAAAGGGTACAACATGTGAACTTTCCAAAAGGATATGCAAGAGGCAAAATAATTCAACTGCATAATGACGCGACAAAACATCTGTAACTTAAGAAACAAGAATGGGGCATTTCGTAACTCCTCAAAGTCCAATCTATTGAGTTAAATAGTTGATTTTCAGGATGAAAATGCGGTCATGCTGTTGAGCGCAACCCATGACGTTTTAGATATCAAAAATATACTTTGAATGAAAACAAGTTATCTAATTTAGAGATTAATATGAATAGTTATAATTTTTCAAAGTCTAACATATAATTTAGTGCACCATCCGGCAATAACTGTGAAGCTATAAAATTAAAAGGCAAATGGTGCAACATGAGGACTTTCCAAGAAGATATGCGAGAGGAAAAAGTAATTCACATGCATAATGATGCGATAAAAGATACGTAACTTGAAAAACTGAAATAAGGCATCTCGTAACTCCTCACAAATAATATATTGAGCTAAATAGTTGTTTTTGAGGACATTCAAAAAGGATATGCAAGATGAAAAAGTAATTCAAGTGCATAATGATGCGACAACACATATGTAACTTGAGAAACTCGAATAAGGTATCTTGTAGCTCCTCAAGGTCTAATGTATTGAGTTAAATAATTGTGATTGAGGATGAAAATGGCGTTGGGCTATGAAGCATGGCCCACGACATCGTAGATATAAAAAAAGACATGGAATGAAAAAATACTTCTAATTTGAAGCTTTATAAACAAGTTAATTGTGTTTAAAATCTAACGTAAAGTTTAGTGCATAATCGACCAATAATGGTGAAAATATATAATAAAAGGGAAAATGGGTGCAACACGAGGACTTCCCAAATAATATGCAAGAGACCAAAGGAATTCAAGTGCATAATATCTCATAGCTCCTCTTAGTGCATTGTATTGACCTAAATAGTTGATTTTGAAGATGAAAAATGGGGTCGAGCTCCTAAGTGCAACCCAAGACATTGTAAGTAGCGAAAAATAAATTGGAATGAAAGAAACTTCAAATGAGATGCTTTTTAAAATTATATGCAAAAGGCAAAAGTAATTCAAGTACATAATGACGCAAAAAAAAAAAACATCTGTAACATATGAAACTCGAATAGGGCATCTTGAGGATCCTAAAAGTTAAATGTATTGAGCTAAATAGTTAATTTTAAGGCTGAAAATGACTTTGAGCTAAATAGTTGAAACAATACCTTCAATGGCATCCTGCAACGTCAGAGATATCGAAACAACACTTGGAATGAAATTAATCGTTTTAATTAAAAACTCTATACGCAAATGTATTGTATTTCAAAGCCTAACATATAATTTTGTTTACTATCACCAAATGACAGTGAAAACATAAAATAAAATGCAAAAGGTTGCAAAACGAGGACTTTCCAAGAGTATATACAAGAGGCAAAGTAATTCAAGTGCAAAATAACGCAAAAAAAAAAATATATATATACATAACTTGAGAAACCCGAATAGGCAATCTTGTAGATACTCAAAGTCCAATGCAATGAACTAAATAGTTTATTTTGAAGATGAAAATGGATTCAGGCTGCTAAAGACATTTTGTAACGTCGTTAATTTCGAAAAAAATACTTGGGATACAAAAATAAATCCAAACGTATAATTAAGTGAACAATCAACCACTAACGGTGAAAACATAAAATAGAAAAGGAAAAAGGGTTTAACATGAGCACTTTCCAAGAGGATTTTCAAAAGGTAAAAAGTAATTCAAGTGCATAATGACGTGACAAAACATACGTAACTTAAGATATTCAAATATTGTATTGAGCTAAATAGTTGGTTTAGAGGATGAAAATGGGATCGGGCTGCTAACCGCAACTTGAGACGTCGTAGATATCACAGGGGTCAAGGTCGGCCAGTGAGATGGTGGGGGATAAGCGTCATCGTCGAAAAAGTAATTGGAATGAAAAACAATTATCTAGTTTGTAACTTTATGCGCAAATTTATCATATAGCAAAGCCTAGCAAATAATTTAGTGTACAATCCGCCAATAATGGTGAAAGCATAAAGTAAAAGGAAAAAATGGTGTAAAACATGGACTTCCCAAGAGGATATGTAAGAGGAAAAAGTAATTCAAGTGCATCATTACATGACAAAACATAAGTAACTTAAGAACCTCAAATGAGGCATCTTGTAGCTACTGAAAGTCCAATATGTTAAGGATGAAAATGGGATCAGGCTGGTATGCGCAAACCGCGATGTCGTAGATATCAAAAAAATACTAGGAATGAAAAAACTTTTAGTAAGGAGCTTCATACACAAAGTTATTTTATTTCAAAGCCTAACGTTCAATTTTGTGCATAATCTGCCAAAAATGGTGAAAACATAAAACTAAATGTAAAATGTACAAAACGAAGCCTTTCGAAGAGGATATGCAAGATGCAAAAGAAATTCAAGTACAGTATGTGGTGACAAAACATACAAATCGGAATACACTAGAATAGGCCACTTGTAGCTCTCAAAGCCCAATGTATTGCGCTAAAAAGTTGATTTTAAGGATGAAAATGGGGTTTGGCTCTTAAACACAACTCGTGACATCGTAGATATCGAAAAATATTTGTACTGTAATAAAAACTTCTAATTCATAGCTTTATACACAAAGTTGTTGAATAGAAAAGCCTTATAACGGTAAAAACATAAAATTAAAAAGAAACGGGTGCAACACCAGTAGTTTCCAAGAGTATAAGAAAGAGGTAAATGCAATACGAGTATATAATGACATGACAAAAGATACATAACTTTAGTAAATAGAATAGGGCAACACGAGGCTTTCCAAGAGGTTATGCAAGAGGCAAAAGTAATTCAAATGCATAATGACGCGACAAAAAAAAAACATAAGAAACTCGAATATGGCATCTCGTAGCTCCTTAAAGTCCAACATATTGAGCTAAATAGTTGATTTTTGAGGATGAAAATGAGGCTGGCAGTTGAGGGCAACCTGCAACATCGTAGACATAAAAAAATTATGACTGAAAAAAATAATCTAATTAGGAGCTTTAGATGGAAAGTTATCGTATTTCTAAGGTTAATGTACAATTTAGTGCACAATCGGAGAATAATGGTGAAAACGTAAAATGAAACGGAAAAAGGGTGCGACATGAGGACTTTTCAAGAGCATATTCAAGATAGAAAGTAATTAAAGTGCATAATGACACGACAATAGATACGTAATTTAATGTATTGAGCTAAATAGTAACTTTTTAAAATGAACATGGAAGATATGCAAGATGAAAATGTAAGTCAAGTGCGTAATGATGTGACAAAACATACGTAACTTGAAAGACTCGAATAGGGCATCTTGTAGCTCCTCATAGTCCAATGTATTAAGCTAAATAGTAGATTTTTTGGATGAAAATGGGGTTAGGCTGCTAATTGAATCCCGCAATGTCATAGATATCAAAGCATAACGTATAATTTAGTGCACAATTAGCCTATTACGGAGAAAACATAACATATAATTTAGTGCACATTCAGTCAATATTGGTGAAAACGTAAAATAAAAAGGAAAAAGGATGCAACACAAGAACATTAAAAAAAGATATGCAAGAGGCAAAAGTAATTGAAGTGTATATGACACGACAAAATATAAGTTACTGAAGAAACTCGAATAGGGCATCTCGTAGCTCCTCAATGTCCAATATATTAAGTTAAATAGTTGTTTTTGAGGATGAAAATGGGGTCTTGCTGCTAAGCGCGTCCCATGATGTCGTAGATGTCCAATAAACAAATATTTGGAATGAAAGATAAATCGTCTAATTTAGATCTTTATATGCAAAGTTATCATATTTCAAAGCTCGATGAATAATTTATTACATTGGGCCAATAATGGTGAAAATATAAAATAAAAGGGAAAAATAAAGGCGAGGACTTTCCAAGAAGTTATGCAAGATATAAAAGAAATTAGAGTGCATAATGATGAGACAAAACATATGTAACTTAAGCACCTCGACTATAGCATCGTGTAGCTTCTCAAAGTTCAATGGGATCGGGCTGCTAAGCGAATCCCATGATGGCGTAAATATAAAATACTTGGATAAAAGAATCTTCTATTTCTCAGCTTTATACGCAAAGTTATCATATTTAAAAGCCACTAACATATAATTTAGTGCACATTCGACCAATATCGGTGATAACATAAAATAAAAGGGAAAGGGGTGGAACACGAGGACTTTCAAAGAGGATATGCAAGAGACAAAAAAATAATTGAAGTGTATATGAAGCGACAAGACAAACGTTACTTAAGGAAATTGAATAGGGCAACACGTAGCTCCTCAAAGTCAAATATATTTACTTAAATAGTTGATTTTGAGGATGAAATGGGGCCTTGCTGCTAAGCGTATCTCGTAATGTAGTAGATGTCAAAAACAAATAGATTGAAAAATAATCGTCTAATTTAGAGCTTTATACGCAAAATTATCGTATTTTAAAGCCTAATGCATAATTTAGTGCATAGTCAGACAATAATGGTAAAAATATAAAATAAAAAGGGAGAAAAGGTGCAGCAGGAGGACATTCCAAGAAGTTATGCAAGATGAAAAATTAATTCAAGTGCATAATGATGAGACAAAATATAAGTAACTTGAAAAACTTGACTAGAGTATCTTGTAGCTCCTAAAAGTCCTATGTATTGAGATAAATAGTTGATTTTCAGGATGAAAATTGGGTAGGGCTTCTAAGCAAAATCCGTGATATTGTGGATAAAAAATTAATTGAAATGGAAAAAAAACTATTGCCTATTTCGGTACTTTATATGCAAAGTTATTGTATTTTAACGCGTAACGCAAAATTAAGCACACATTCGACCAATATTGGTGAATACATAAAATAAAAGGAAAAAGGGGTGCAACACTAGGACTTTCAAAGACGATATGCAAGAGAAAAAATTAATTGAAGTATGTATGAAATGAAAAACAAACGTTACTTAAGAAACTGAAAAAAGGCATCTCGTAGCTCTTGAAAGTCCAATATATTAAGCTAAATAGTTGATTTCGAGTATGAAATGGGGTCTTGTTGCTAAGCATATCCCATGATGTCGTAGATTTCGAAAACAAAATAATTGGAGTAAACCAAAGTCGTGTAATTTGGAGCTTTATAGGCAAAGTTATCGAATTTCAAAGCCTAACATATAATTTAGTGCACAACTGGCCAATAACGTTCGAAACATAAAATAAAATGGAAAATGGTGTAACACGAAGAATTTCGAAAATCATAAGCAAGAGGAAAAAATAATTCAAATTTTATAATGATGGACAAAACATTTTTCATTTAAGAAACTCGAATAGGTGTTCTCATGGCTTTTCACAGCCTAATGTACTAAATAGTTGATTTTGAGAATAAAAATGGGGTCGAATTGCTATGTGCAACACATTACATTGCAGATACCAAAAAAATAGTTGAAATGAAAAACATATCGTCTAATTCAGAGCTTTACATGCAAAGTTGTTGTTATTCAAAGCATAACGTATAATTATGTGCACAATCGGTTAATGACGATGAAAACATAAAATAAGGGAAACGGGTGGAACACCAGGATTTCCAAGAAGATATTTTAGATGAAAAAGTAATTTAAGTGCATAATGATGCGACCAAACATACTTAACTTGAAAAACTCGAAAAGGCATCTCGTAGCTCCTCAATGTCAAATGTATTGAACTAAATAGTTGATTTTGGAGGATGAAAATGAGGTAAGGCTACTAAGTGCATCCCATGTCATCATAGATGTAAAAAAAAGACATGGAATAAAAAAAATCTTCAAATTTGGAGCTTTATACAAAAAGTTATCGTATTTGAAGTGTAATGTATTATTTAGTGCACATTCGGCCAATAACGGTGAAAACATGAACTAAGATCATGACACTGCGCCTAGCGAGGTGTCTTGGTCCACTGATTGACCCGGCCCAAAGCGCTTTTGTGGAGGGCCGGCTCCTCTCAGATAATGTTTTTATTGTGCAGGAACTTCTTCGAAGATACGAGGTCACAAGGGACACCAAGCGATGCTTTCTCAACATAGATTTGGCCAAAGCGTACGACACGGTATCATGGGAGTTTGTCCAATTTGCCCTCACCCACATCAGAGCATCACCCACATTCATTGCCTGTATCATGGAATGCATTTCCTTAGTTACCTATTCCATCAAGATAAACAAGACAATTCATGGTTTCTTCCTTGGCAAGCGAAGACTTCGACAAGGAGATCCACTCTCGCCCCTCCTCTTTGTTATCTACATGGAGATCTTTTCAAGGCTTGTCAAGAAGGAAACCCAGAGGGACGTTTTCTCCTTTCACCAATACTGTGCTACTCTCAGGCTAACACATCTCATTTTCGCTGATGATATTGTGATGTTCTGCCGTGGTGATGCAGGTTCGGTAGGAGTGCTCCTGGGCTGTCTGATGAGATTTAGTGCCATGTCTGGACTTCATGTGAACGAAAGGAAATCCTCCATGTTCTTGGCTTCGGTACCAGATCAAGAACGTGCGACACTGCTGGGAGTCTTGGGATTTAGGGAGGGCGTCTTTCCGTTCCGGTATCTGGGCATTCCGATCGGCCCCTCAGGTCTCAAGGGGATACATTTCAAGCCACTCATAGACAAGATTAGTGCCTATCTTACCGTATGGGCCAAGAAGACCATATCCTTTGCTGGCCGCAGGGAGCTCATCGGGTCAGTGCTACAAGGGAGCGCGGGGTTTTGGCTCTCTATGGTCCCTGTCCCTCGAAGCGTTCTCCATAGCCTGGTCTCCATATGTAGAGGTTTTCTGTGGAAGCATCCTAGAGTTAGGTGGACAGATGTCTGTATCCCTTGGAGGAAAGGAGGTCTCGGGCTTTTGGACTTTGGCACCTGGAATAAGTGTTTCATGATGAAGCACTTATGGCATATCACGACTCAGCGAGACAGCCTATGGGTGCGTTGGGTACATCACCAGTACTTGACGCAGATAGGGCCTTGGGAGTGGAGTATCAATCGGAGAGACTCCCCCCTTATTAAGGCCATTCTACACACCAGAGATATGATATGTGATATGGCAGGGAGCGAGAACAGCAATATGGACATATTGGAGGATTGGTGCGATGCCGAGATATTTAAGGTGTCGAAGGCATATGAAGATATCCGGCCTAGAAGGCCGGTGGTGAGTTGGTTGAAGGAGGTGTGGCCTACACATAGCACGCCAAAGCATTCATTCATCGTATGGCTGGCTATGCTAGGTAAGCTACCCACCCTTGACCGTCTTACGTATTTACAGATTGAGCCTATATGCAGGTTATGTAACCGGCAGCCGGAGACTCACAACCACCTATTCTTCACGTGTGGTTATGCTCAACAAATATGGCACCAAGTATGTGACCGTCTTCGCATTCCTCTGTCTACCATGACGATCCAAGACGCGATTACATGGCTTAGGAGGAACGTATCTTTGGACGACTGCCTTTCACGGGCACGGGTATATTCGCTCGCAACCTCGGTCTACCACCTCTGGCGTGCCAGAAATGGATGCATCTTTGACAACAACCGAATCCCTCCTGAGGTAGTTATTCGGATGATTCTAGACCACATTTCTCTGGTTTTACACGACAGGTTTCCATCGGTCATTGTGGAAACATTGCAATTATGAAGTTAGAGCATATATGTTGGCTACCTGCTGGCTGAAGGTTTTGATGCTTTGTTGTTTGTTGACTTTGTTTCTTGGGTGTTTATGGTCGGTACTTCTGTATGTATTGGTGTCCGTCGCAAGGGTGCTCTTTTTCCTCTTTGACGGGTTTTTCCCAATGGGTTTTACTGCATTGAGGTTTTAATGAGGCCCTGGGCGACATGTGCCCTACTCTCATAGCTGCGATGATGGATACTTTCTCTTTGATTATGTATGTCAAGGCACAGTATGGTGACCTACGTGTTATCCCATTTGTGCCGCTAGTCATAGTCTCTGTGGGATCGACACCTAAAATACTACACACGTGCCGTGCACTTGCGGGTAGATTAGGTTATATTTAACTCTGATACGCATCAGTATTATTGTTGTATGTGTACTTGTTTTCCCTCCCTTTTTGGGACACACATGAATAAGAATTTACTTTCAACCAAAAAAAAGGGAAAAAGGGTATAACACGAGGACTTTGCAAGAGTATATGCTAAAGGAAAAAGTAACTCAAGTGCATAATGATGCCACAAAACATACTTAACTTAAGAAACATGAATAGGGAATCTAATAGTCGATTTTGAGAATTAAAATGAGGTCCAGCAGCTATGACCTACTCGCTACATTGTAGATATAAAAATTTTTGAAATGAAAAAAAAATCGTCTATTTCGAAACTTGACACGCAATGTTGTCAAATTTCAAAGCCCAACATATGACTTAGTGTATAACCAGACCAATAACGGTGAAAACATAAAACAAAAGGGATAAAAAGTGCAACACGAGGAGTTTCTAAGAAGTTATGCAAGATACAAAAGTAAGTCAAGTGCACTGATCATCTCGTTTTCGTACACGTTTCTGCATGATTTTAGAGATGTTTATGATGATAGTGGGATGTTTACGTGTGATTTCATATTCATTTTACTTGTTTTCGTGTTTATATATTCTTACAGGTTTTAATGCGTATTTGGTTCATTTTGGAGCTAAAGAACATACATGGGACAAAGTACGAGCATTGAGGATCACAACGGAGCAAACAGGACGAGAAACAGACAAAAAATGGGCAAGATGTGAACTTGGTCGGACATAGGCATGCACAGCAGGGCATGATGAACCACACAACCGGGCAGTAATTGGATGGATTTTCCCTTAGAGTGATGCACGGCCCGGGCACTCACTATGCACGGTCGGGCTTTCCAAATGGAACCATGCACATTGGGCAATCTTGTAGATACTCAAAGTCCAATGCATTGAACTAAATAGTTTATTTTAAAGATGAAAATGGATCCAGGCTGCTAACGACATTTTGTAACATCGTTGATATCGAAAAATACTTGGGATGAAAAAATAAATCCAAACGTATAATTAAGTGAACAATCAACCACTAACGGTGAAAACATAAAACAAAAAAGGAAAAAGGGTTTAACATGATCACTTTCCAAGAGGATTTTCAACAGGAAAAAATTTATTCAAGTGCATAATGATGTGACAAAACTTATTTTAAGAAATTCAAATAGCGTATTGAGCTAAATAGTTGGTTTAGAGGATGAAAATGGCGTCGGGCTGCTAAGCGCAATTTGAGACATCGTAGATATCACATGGTTCAAGGTCGGCCAGTGAGATGGTGGGGGATAAGCGTCATCGTCGAAAAAGTAATTGGAATGAAAAAAAATTATCAAATTTGCAGCTTTATGTGCAAAGTTATCATATTGCAAAGCCTATATATAATTTAGTGTACAATCCGCCAATAACGGTGAAAGCATAAAGTAAAAGGAAAAAATTGTGCAAAACATGGACTTCCCAAGAGGATATGCAAGAGAAAAAATTAATTTAAGTGCATCATTATGTGACAAAACATAAGTAACTTAAGAACCTCGAATTGGGCATCTTGTAGCTACTGAAAGTCCAATATGTTAAGGATGAAAATGGGATCAGGCTGGTATGCGCAAACCGAGATGTCGTAGATATCGAAAAAATACTAGGAATGAAAAAACTTTTAATAAGGAGCTTTATACAAAAAGTTATTTTATTTCAAAGCATAATGTTTAATTTTGTGCATAATCTGCCAAAAATGATGAAAACATAAAACAAAATGTAAAAAGTACGGTTTCCGTCTCCATGTCTCGTTTGTGCGCAAGCACCTCTTTCAAAAACTTAGTGTATGAAGGCATCTTCTTCAACGTTACTGCCCTTTTCCATTGTTGTACTAGACATTTCACCCTTTTCAAATGTTGAAGGAGTGGACTGATCTACCGTTTTCTTGCGTTGGCGTTGTGGAAACGGCAAAGGAGTCAGCCTCGGGGCTGGTTTTACGCACTTTGGCTCCTCTTCCTCCTCGGGCTTATCCTTAAGCTTCTTGACATCCTGTTCCGCTGCTGTGATAGATTCTTCACCCCTTTCAAACATCAAAGGAGGGGGCTGATCCACCGTCTTACCACTATTTTGATAAATGGTATTAACTTCAGGTCTCCCCGGTAGAACTCCTTGTGGGCGTGCTGCCCATTGTTCTAGTTGTGAAATTTACATCTCCAAGTCTTTAAGGTGAGTTTGAATGCCCTCTATGTTCTTCTTGGTGCTCTCTTGCTCCGCTTTCACTTTTCTCAAAAAATTATTCTGATTTTGTAGCACTTCCATCAACAATTTTCTTTGGTTTTGTTGGACTTGGAGGAAACGGGCGAATAGGCGTTGCTGTCGGGGGCTGCTTCAGGTTGGTTCGGCGGTGGTGCATATGTTTGATACCCTTGATTTTTATTTCGTTACATCACCCTCGACTGAAAATTTCCAAATAAATTATGCGTATTCAACACACCGTTAGAGTTCCTATACGGGAAATTTGGATGATCTCTCCATCCCGGGTTGTCTGTGTTCCCGAAAAGCTGATTGTAACTGACATAGTTCACTTCCTCATACCCCAAATGTCTTGTTCCCATTATTGCTTTGAGTAATGCGGATGGCGTGATTCAGACAACATATGATAAACTTCCGCAACTTGATCTTTTACTTCAACTATACTTGCGCACAAAGAATGCACTTCATTCATGATACCTCACAAAGTAAAAAAAGACAAGAATCAATTAAGCTTCGAGAGCTAACTAAAAAAGAAAAGAAAACAAAAAAATATGAAAAGCAACTAAAGGCTCTGGAAAGGATTGTATCCTAATCCAAAAGTTTCCTCTAAAACCGTAATCAATTCCTCGACATTGACGCCAAAAACTTGGTGTGGTTAATCTCAAGTAATAAATACATAGACTAATCCTTTTTTCTTGCTCACCATCCTGCCTCTTCTGCTCCAACAAGTTTCCATTTTAGGTGAGCCGTATCCCTCCAAGCATTGCTCCAGGCGAAGGTTTCCATTTTACTCCAGTAGCTAGCAAATTTCCATTTTACTTCAGCCGTGTGTCCATGTGTATTCCAGCCGGCTAGCTTCCATTTTTCTTCTTCGGTTTTTGATTCTTGGATGTTGCCTGTGCACGGTTGATAGGATAGTGGTTCCTACTTCATTTATTCATGTTTATATCCCGATATTTTATTTCTTGTAATAACACAAGAAAACATTAAAAGACGACTAAATGATGCTTAATGCTTGATAAAGTCTAAATGAATGATTAAATTTACTATGAAAATGAATGATACTATAATAAAATAGACGTTATCAATATTGGTGATCTATAACACACCACAAACATGCGCATTTACTTTTTTTCTAGTTCAATCCATTCTTAATTCACGACTGATTGGGAGCTTATCAAATTGGTATCAGAGCCTTAAGTTGCGGATATGACTCGTTCAGGATATATGGCTGCGAAAACAGCAACGGACGAAGATGTGACACATCAATGTCTGTATCCAAAGATAAATTCACAACCTTGCTCAACGAGATTGTGTCAATGAAGGAAAGCATTGGAGGAAATCTTGAGGAAATTCCTTGATAATAGACATGAAGAAGGACAAAGTATTCGAGGCTATGTTCAAGAACCAAGATAGCCAAACATCTTTCAACATGCAATCAAGAAATCCAAAATTCCAATATTATCCGGTGAACATCCGGATGATTGGATCTATCATGAAGAAAAACTCTTTGGGTTAAATGACACTCAAGAATGGGAGAAGGTAGACATAGCTTTGTCTCACATGGAGGGGCAGGCTCTTACTTGGTAAAGATGGATTCAAGATCGAATTGCCTTGATCGGGTGGGACACTAAGAACCAAATCTGTAAAAGATTTAGATGCACCATGGATAGTTCAGTTCTAAGGAATACCACCAAAAGTTTGAAGAATTGGCAATAGCTGATAACACTGAAAGTGTATCTATTTTAGGATAGGTTTTAGTGCCATTTTCGCATATATTTTATATATAGGTTTACATATCCGATATGATTATGAGTTTCATACACCCGTTTTGTTGGTTTTCAGGTTTTTAGGCGACAAGGCCTAAATGAGCTTAAAAAGACGGATTCTTGAACAAAACCACGTACTTTGAAGATAAATCCACTCAGAGCTGAGATCAAGCCTTAGAACCTAAAGGAACACCCGAGAAACGAGCGGAAAAGAGAAAATTCAAGACAACAAGGGTGCCCGGTCGGGCACCATAGTCCACCCGCTCGGGTAAAACCTACAGGGTTTTATCCGCACACCTTGCATGACCGAGCACGAAGGCAACGAGATCGGGTAGCCTTACCCGATCGGGCGCAAGACGTATACCCGCTTGGGCGTTTATTCATCCCAAATTCCCCGAGAGTTTGCACGACTCATGCCGCTCAACCACGCGATCAGGTGCTGAATGCCCGATCAGGCTCTATGAAGGAACACGACCGAGCGCGCCTCTACACGACCTACAACAGTGGTGCCTGAGCGGGCCATGTATTTCGTAACAACCTAGATCTTGCATTCAAACGACCTAATTTAAAGAACAGAATAGATCTAGAGCAAAGGGGGCGACGTACAGGGCAAGGAAAGCCTGGGAAAACATCTGGAAAGGCTCAAGAGACGTTGGAGAAGAAGAGAAGCATCAATCCTCACATCGGTAACACAATAGGGAAGGTCGAGGCATCGAATTTCCTAGAGTCTATCATGTTTAGGATTATGTTATCTTCGTCTTTTGTATTCTCCATGAGTGAGTAGAGTCCCAACTACGGGGAGGGATATCGGATTGTATTGGATGAACAATGATTTGCGTTAATGCTTAGATTTATTGATTTATTCTTGATTATTGGTTCTACGCTTAACATTATCCCTCTTACGCTAGTGCTGCCCGCTCAGTAACATAGGATTTCGGACTTTGCTGGAAGGTTAAAGAACGAATCCGGATATGTTAAGTTGTAGCTTAAGATCGGCTAATGAGAATCTGACCGGTCGGTTAGTCGACTTAGGAATAATGATTGCATTCATAAAGCTGCCATGGTACGGTTTAATCACTGCTGGAAGGTAGGGTTGCACGTATTCATGGTTAGGAGGTTTAGGCTCGGAAGAATCACTCCTCACCTTAGGGCATGAATTTCCCGTTGTCAAGATAAGTCGATAGATCTATGATCCTTAGTTGCTTCCTCCATACGATTCTCGGTATCCCGACACCCGTAGTGTTCGTCTATCCGAGTTTCATCCCCAACCTAGTATCGTTGTCACCACTTAGGTTAGTTTT
>CM071868.1:29813971-29833056 GCA_036759665.1 Gynandropsis gynandra | reverse complement strand
AACGGATGAATCATAGAGCCTATGGGTTTAGTTCAAGGTGTCAGCCACGAAAGTAGGGGGCAGCTTGTCTAGATCACGTGTCTATGCCTCGAGAGAGGGTAGATATCATATTAGGATCATCCGCCTTAGATAGCTTTAACTGGGATTGCATGATAGATAGGTTGATCGTTGGTTTCGGTAGTCTTGTGGTGAAACCGGATTCCTAGGACGTTTGTCTTATCGTTAGAACCCAAGTAATTTATTTACTTTCAGTATCTCATTCTTCATCCACATTCTTTCGTTAGCAAGTTTGATTTGTAGTTCGAGTTTAGGTAGTGTTGCGTAGTCTCTATGGGATCGACACCTAAAATACTACACACGTGCCGTGCACTTGCGGGTAGATTAGGTTATTTATATTTAACTCTGATACGCATCAGCAACAACCTAGATCTTGCATTCAAACGACCTAATTTAAAGAACAGAATAGATCAAGAGCAAAGGGGGTGACGTACAGGGCAAGGAAAGGCTGGGAAAACATCTGGAAAGGCTCGGGAGACGTTGGAGAAGAAGAGAAGCATCAATCCTCACATCAGTAATACAATAGGGAAGGTCGAGGCATCGAATTTCCTAGAGTCTATCATGTTTAGGATTATGTTATCTTCGTCTTTTGCATTTTCCATGAGTGAGTAGAGTCCCAACTATGGGTAGGGATATCGGATTGTATTGGATGAACAATGATTTGCGTTAATGCTTAGATTTATTGATTTATTCTTGATTATTGGTTCTACGCTTAACATTATCACTCTTACGCTAGTGCTGCCCGCTCAGTAACATAGGATTTCGGACTTTGCTGGAAGGTTATAGAACAAATCCGGATCTGTTAAGTTGTAGGTTAAGATCGGCTAATGAGAATCTGACCGGTCGGTTAGTCGACTTAGGAATAATGACTGCGTTCGTAAAGCTGCCATGGTATGGGTTAATCACTGCCGGAAGGTAGGGTTGCACGTATTCATGGTTAGGAGGTTTAGGCTCAGAAGAATCACTCCTCACCTTAGGGCATGAATTTCCCGTTGTCAAGATAAGTCGATAGATCTATGATCCTTAGTTGCTTCCTCCATACGATTCCCGGTATCCCGACACCCATAGTGTTCGTCATATCCGAGTTCACCCCAACCTAGTGACGATACTTGACGTTCCGCATAGCGTATATGCGAGGCTTCCCGACATCAACCGGAACCGTCAAGTGGAGTTTTAGTCGCGAATCGCATTTGGCGAATTCTCGACGAGGTCGAAGGCTAGGACCATATCCTCTTCTATCTTTATTTGTCTTAGTTTAGTTTCATTCTTAGTTTTTGGCTGCTTTAGTCCCCAAAGATTGACCCTGGTACTACACGATCCGTATACTTGCGGTGAAGTGGTCTAGGATAATTTATTACTCGTGTTTCCACACGTCAATAGCATAACTTGTATTGGCCGACGATGTGTTAAAAGATGCTTTATTGAATTGACTCAACCTGAGTATTCAAGATCAAGTATTGCGATACAAACCTCTTGTATTAGACAAAATCACTGATCTTGCGATCATGATCAAGGCTCAGGAGACCAAGGAATCTCATTCCATAGCTCATATAGATAGAGCTAATAAACCTAAAACAAACACTGTAGACTTCCTTAAAAACGTTCAAAAGCCAATGAAGGGACTTAAAGCAGGCTTACTTGAGATTTCAGCCTCCGAGATAGCAGAAAGATAAGGGAAAGGACGTACAGAGATATGTTAGGACACTTGTGCAAGTACAAGGAATTCAACTTTTTGGCAGTAGAAGATGAAGAGGAAACCAATAATTCAGATGAGTAAAAATCAGAAGATTAGAATGAAAAAATGGATGCAAAAGAGGGTCAGGAACTCGTTGAACTCTCTCTCAACTCCATGGTGGGGTTAACAACCTTAAGAATACTTAGTATTGGAGTCAACGAGATAATAGTCGTGATAAATTCGAGAGCTACCCATAACTTCACTGCCGAGAAGATGGTAGAAAGATTGCAACTTCCAGTTACGGAGACTCGAGGATTTGGAGTATCCATAGATGATGGAACAATCATATCAGGTTCTGGTAAGTGTCAAGATCTAAGTATCACCATCCAAGGTTACAAGATTGAGGATGACTTCTTGCTGTTTGATTTAAGAATACCTGATGTGGTTTTGGGTTATAATTGACTTTCTTCCTTGGGAAAAACCAGCATCAATTGGAATTTACATTGGTTGAGTTTCAAGAAAGGAAGATAGGAGATAGAGTTAAGAAGAGATCCAAGTTTACTGAAACGAGAAGTGTCTCTCAACGCTTTAGCCAAAGCAACTGAAGAAGAACCCATGGCATTTCTTCTTGAACTCACTTCTTTGTTTGAAGGACCCAAAATTGCTTCAACAACATTCTTGGAACCAAGGTTCATCACTAAAGACCAACAACGGTGGGAAACTAAACTTCTTGGATTGAATTTTGAAATTAAATACAATTCTGGAAAGGACAACAAGGTGACAGATGCTCCTTCAAGAAAAAAAGGTGTGGAAGAAGTACTGAGCTTGAATAAAGTTTCTTATTGGGAGATAGACCTATCCATGATCAAAAGGAACAATAAGAAGATAAGGATTGTTCAAGATTGAAGCAAGAAATCCAAAAATAAGGAATAGACGCCAAAGGGGAGTATACAATCAAGAACGAGCTGCTTTACGAATGGAAGAATGGGTGTGTCTAGAAATTCTAGTTACAAGCCAATTTTGCTAGAAACTTTCCACAACAACCCTATTAGAGGACATGTTGGACAACTCAAGACCCTAAAGAGATTGACATCGGAATTTTATTGGAAATTATTAAAGAAAGTTGTCAAGGACTATATCAAAAGTTCCGAGGTATGTCACACAAACAAGGCTCCACTCTCATTCCAGCTGAATTGTTACAACCTTTACCCGTTCCATAGGAAGTATGGTTGATGATCAGCATGGATTTTGTGGAGGGATTACCTGAGTCTAAGGGATATGACATCATATTAGTTGTGATTGATAGAATCAGAAAATATGGACACTTCATCCACTAAAACATCCATTTACAACAATTCAAGTAGCTGAAGTATTCCTAAAAGAGGTGGTGAGATTGCAAGGATTTACAAAGAAGATTGTGTTCGACCGAGATAGGATATTATTCTGTGAGTTTTGGACCTCTGTTTTCAAAGCTCAAGGAACAGCTTTAGCCTATAGCACTAACTATCATCCACAATCCGATGGAAAGGGGTGCCTGAAGAAGAGGCCACATGGGAGACAATGGAAGACCTCACAATGAGATATCAAGATTTTCACCTTGAGGATAAGGTGAATGCTAAAGGGGAAGGATTTTATAAGAATCCATTCCTTTAGCTCGTCCAAAGAAATCAACACAAGATATTATCCCTATTTCGCTAGCTCATCCAAGGACAAGATGCCAACACACACGTGCAAGAAGCAAGATTCAAGAAGAGCAACAAGTCAACAAGAAGAAAGATTGATAAAATTTGGAATGGATAAAGCAATAATCGAAGTTCTTGAGTTCTTGTAACTAATTTTAGTCTTGATCTTGATGTATTTGGCTATAAAAGCCTTGGTCGTCCACAATGGATGATATCAATCAAATCACATCACATGAATATATTGGCTTAGCCTTTGGAGATTGGTGATCTATAATACACCACTTGGAGATTGGTGATCTCTAATACACCATAGGAGATTGTTGATCTATAACAAATCACAAACACACATATACTCTTTTGTTTCTAGTTTGATCCATTCTTAATTCAAGACCGATTGGGAGCTTTCATATGCATGAGGCAAAAGTAATTGTAGTGCATAATGACACAATAAAACATATGTTAAATAAGAAACTCGGATAGGCCATCTCATAGCTCCTAAAAGTCCAATGTGTAGACCTAAATAAATGATTTTGAGGATGAAAATAGGGTCGGGCTGCTAGTGCAACCCACGGCGTCGTAGACATTAAAAATATAATTGCACTGAAATAATAGTCTAATTCGAAGTCTTATACGCAAAGTTATTGTATTTCAAAACCCAACGTATAATTTAGTTGTATTTAAGAGGCTAACATATAATTTCAAAGCCTAACAAAAAGATATTGTATTTCAAATCCCAACGTATATTTCAAAGCCTAACGTATAACTTATACACAATCTGCCAATACAAAAAAATATAAAATAAAAGAAAAAATGGGTGAAAATGAGACTTTTCAAAAGGATATGCAATAGGCAAAAGTAAATCAAGTGCTTAATGATGCGACACAACATATGTAACTTATAAAAATTGAATTGGGCATCTCGTAGCTCCTCAAACTTCAACGTATTGAGCTAGATTGAAATTTAAGGATGAAATTGGGGACAACTGCTATGCGGAACCCGTGATGTCGTAGATATAGAAAACTACTAATAGTGAAGAAATATCGACCAATTCGGAGCAACAATGGTAAAAACATAAAACAAAAGGGAAAATGATTGCAGCACGATGCCTTTCCAAGAGGATAGTCAAGAGGCAAAACTAACTCAAGTGCATAATGACGGGACGAAATGTAAGTAACTTAAGAAACTAAAATAGAGTGTGTCGTACCTCCTCAAAGAAAAAAATTATTTAGCTAAATAGTCAATTTTGAAGATAAAAATTAGGTCAGGCTGCAGAGCGCAACCTTTGAGATCATATTACTTGGAATTTAAAATAATTAGTCTAATTCGGAGATTTATACACAAAGTTATCATTTTTTAGAGCCTAACATATAATTCAGTGAACAATCGTCCAAAAAATGGTGAAAATATAAAATAAAAGGAGAAAAATGCAACACGACGACTTTCAAAGAATATACACAATATGCAAAAGTAATTCAACTGCATAATGATGCAAAAAGTATTTGTAACTTAAATAACTCGGATTGGGCATCTTGTAGCTCCTTAAAGTCTAATGTATTTGAGGCTAAATAGTTTATTTAGAGGATGATATTGGGGTAGGGCCGCTAAGCTGCAACCCACGATGTTGTAGATATAAAAAACGTTCTTGAAATGAAATAATAGTCTAGTTCAGAGATTTGTACGCAAAGATTTCATATTTCAAAGCCTAACATATAAATTAGTACACAATCGGCCAGTAATGGTGAAAACATAAAATAAAGTTATCAAATTTTAAATCCTAACTGATAATTTAGTGCATCATCGACCAATAACGATAAAAACATAAAATAAAAAGGAAAATAAAGGCAACACAAGGACTTTCCAAGAGGATATGCAAAAGGAAAAAGTAATTGAAGTGCATAATGATGCGACAAAAAATGTATGTTAAGAAACTCAAATAGGGCATCTCGTAGCTCCTCAACTCTAATGTATTTAGTTAAATAGTTGATTTTGAGGTTGAAAATGGGGTCGAGCTGCTAAGGCGTAACCCGCGACATCATAGATTTGAAACTATTGCTTGGAATGAAAAACCAATAGTCTAATTGGGAGATTTCCATGCAAAGTTATCATATTTCAAACCGTAACGTATAAATTAGTCCAAAATCGGCCAATAACGGTGAAAATATAAAATAAAGGGGAAAAAGGGTGTAGCAAGAGGGCTTTCCAAGAGGATATGCAAGAGGCAAAATTAATTGAAGTGCATAATAATTTGAAAAAAAAAACAAATGTAAGTTAAAAAAGCTTGAATAAGGCATCTCGTAGCTTCTCAAAGTCTAATGTCTTAGCTAAATAGTTGATTTTGAGAATGTAAATTGGTTCAATAACGGTGAAAACATAAAATAAAAAGGAAAAAGGGTGCAACACAAGGGTTTTAAAAGAGGATATGCAAGAGGTAAAAGTAATTCAAGTATATAACTTAAGAAACTTAAATAGAGCATGTCGTAGATCCTATAAGTTCAATGTATTTATCTATTTAGTTGATTTTGAGGATGAAAATTGGGTCGGGCTCCTAAGCATGACCTGCGATGTTCTAGATATAAAAACAATATTTGGAATGAAAAAAAAAATTATTTAATTCAGAGCTTTATACGCAAATTTTTCTTATTCAAAGGCTAACACATAATGTATTGTACATTCGCCCAATACAGTGAGAACATAAAATAAAAGGGAAAAGTGAGCAACATGAGGACTTTCCAAGAGGATATGCTAGTATGTACAAGTAATTCCAATGCATAATGACATGACAAGTCGGGCAATTAAGCGAAACCAGTGAAACCCATGACGTTTGTAGATATAAAAAACACTTTGAATGAAAAAAAATCATCTACTTCGGAGCTTTATACGTAAATTTAGCGTATTTCAAAACCAAACGTATAATTAGGTGCACATTGGAACTCTAAAAATATGAAATAAAAGGGAAAAGGGTGCAACACGAGGACTTTCAAAGAGGATATGCAATTAGACAAAAGTAATTCAAGTGCATAATTATACTACAATACATACGTAATTTAAGAAACTCGAATAGGCAATCTTGTAATTCCTTGAAGTCCAATGTATTAAGATAAAACTTAAGTAACTTAAAAATCCAATTGGAAATCTCGTAGCTCCTTAAAGTCTAATGTATTGAGCTAAATTGTTGATTTGATGATAATGGGGTCGAACTGCTTAGTGCAAGAAATGATGCCGTATATATCGAAAAACGTTATAGCGATGAAAAAATATTCTAATGTCGAGTTTTGTACGCAAAGATTTCGTATTTCAAAGCCTAACGCATAATTTAGTACACAATCGGCTAGTAGCGGTGAAAACATAAAATAAAAGGGAAAATTGGTGCGATACGAGGACTTTCCAAGAGCAAACATAAGAGGCAAAACTAATTCAATTGCATAGTTAGGCTACAAAATATTTTTAACTTAAGAAAATCTAATAAGGTATCTCGTAGCTCCTTAAAGTCTAATGTGTTGAGCTAAATAGTTTATTTTGAGGATGAAAACAGGGTCGTGCTGCTAAGCACAACCCATGACGTCATAGATATCGAAAAAGTAATTGCAGTTAAAAATAGTCTAATTCGAAGTTTTATACTCAAAGTTATTGTATTTCAAAGCCTAATGTATAATTGAATACACAATCGGCCAGTAAAGGCGAAAATATAAAATAAAAGGAAAAATGGGTGGTACACGAGGACTTTTGAAAAGGATATGCAATAGGCAAAAGTAATTTAAGTGCATAATGATGTGACATGACATATGTAACTTATTAAATTTGAATTGGGCATCTCGTAGCTCCTTTAACTTCAATGTATTGAGCTAAATATGGTATTTTAGGATGAAAATAGGGACAACTGCTAAGCAAACCCCGTGATATCGTAGATATCGAAGCTTTATACAAAATTTTGGCGTATTTAAAACTCTAACACATAATTTAGTGCACAACTAGCCAATAACGGTGAAAACATAAAATAAAAGGGAAAAGAGTGCAGCCCGAGGACTTCCCAAGAGGATCAAGAGGCAAAAGTAACTCAAGTGTATAATGATGCGACACAATGTACATAACTTAAGAAACTAGAATAGAGCATGTTGTAGCTCCTGAAAGAAAGAAAAAATATGTAGTTAAATAGTTGATCTTGAAGATTAAAATTAGGTGAGGCTGCTAAGTGCAACCTTTGACATCATAAATATCGAAAAAATACTTGGAATAAAAAAATAATATAATTCGAAGTTTATATGCAAGGCTATCATATTTCAAAGCCTAACATATAATTGAGTGAACAATCGGCCAAAAAGAGTGAAAACATAAAATAAAAGGAAAAAATGCAACAGAACAGAATATAGGAAATATGCAAAAATAATTCAATTACATAATGATGCGACAAAATATATGTAACTGAAATAACTCTAATTGGACATCTCTTAGCTCCTTAAAGTCTAATGTATTGAGCTAAATTGTGTATTTTGAGGATAAAATGGGGTCGGTTTGCTAAGTTGCAAACCACAACACCGTAGATATAAAAAACTTTATTACAATGAAATAATAGTCTAATTCAGAGTTTTGTAGACAAATATTTTGTATTTCGAAGCATAACATATAATTTAGTACACAATCGGCCAGTAATGGTGAAACATAAAATAAAGTTATCGTCTTTAAATCTTAACTTATAATTTAGTGCATCATCGGCTCATAACGATGAAAACACAATATAAAAAGGAAAACAAGGGCAACACAAGGACTTTCTAAGAGGACACGCAAGAGGAAAAAGTAATTGAAGTGCATAATAATGCAACACAAAACGTAAGTTAAGAAACTCGAATAGGGCATCTCGTAGCTCCTCAAAGCCTAATGTATTTTGCTAAATAGTTGATTTGAAGGTTTAAAATGGGGTCGGGCTGCTAAGCGCAACCCGAAACATCAGAGATATAAAAATATTAATTGGAATGAAAAACAAGTAGTCTAATTGGGAGATTTCCATGCAAAGTTATAACATTTCAAAAACTAACGTATAACTTAGTGCACAATTGACCATAATGGTGAAAACATAAAATAAAAGGGGAAAAGGGGTGTAGCACGAGAGCTTTCCAAGAGGATATGCAAGTTGCAAAAGTAATTGATGTGCATAATAATGCGGCAAAACAAATGTATGTTAAGAAACTCGAGTAAGACATCTTGTAGTTCCTCAAAGTCTAATATCTTAGATAAATAGTTGATTTTGAGGATGTTAATTGGGTCGGACTGCTAAGCGAAACCCGCAACGTAATAGATTTAAAATAATACTTGGAATGAAACAATAGTCCAACTTAGAGTTTTCCAAGCAAAGTTATCATATTTTGAAGCCTAACCTATAAATTAATGCATAATCGGCTAATAAAGATGAAAATATTAAATAAAAGAAGAAAAGGGTGCAACACGAGGGCTTTCCAAGAGGATATGCAAGAGGCAAAAGTAATTCAAGTACATAACTTAAGAAACTTGAATAGAGTATGTCGTAGCTCCTCAAAGTCCAACGTATTTTTCTAATTTTTTTTTATTTTGAGGATAAAATTGGGTTAGGCTCCGAAGCGCAACCTATGATGTCATAGATATAAACAATATTTGGAATGAAAAAAACGTTATCAAAGTCTAATGTATAATGTACTGCACAATCACCTAGTATGGTGAGAACATAAGATAAAATGGAAAAAGTGAGCAACATGAGGACTTTCCAAGAGGATATGCAAGAAGGAAAAACTAATCCAAGTGCATAATGAAACGGAAAATCATATGTAACTTAAGAAACTAAAGTAGGGCATCTCGTAGCTCTTCAAAGTCTAATTTATTAAGCTATTAGTTAATTTTGAGAATGAAAATAGGGTCGGGCTATTAAGGAAACCAGCGAAACCCATGACGTTAGTAGATATAAACAACATTTGGAGCTTTATACATAAAGTTATCGAATTTCAAAACCTAATGTATAATTAGGTGCACATCAGAACTCTGAAAACATAAAATAAAAGGGAAAAGGGTGCAACACGAGGACTTTCCAAGAGGATATGCAAGTAGGCAAAAGTAATTCAAGTGCATCATGACACGACAAAACATACATAACTTAAGAAACTCAAATAGTCCATCTTGTAAGATAAAAACATATGTAACTTAAATAATTGATTTGATGATGAAAATGGGGTCGGGCTGGTAAGTGCAAGCAACGACGCCATATATATGGAAAAAGTTATTAGAATGAAAAAATGGTCTACGTTTGAGTTGTACGCAAATATTATGTATTTCAAAGCCTAACGTATAATTTAGTACACAATCGACCAGTAACGGCGAAAACATAAAATAAAAGGGAAAATGGTGCAATACGAGGACTTTCGAAGAGCATATGCAAGAGGAAAGGGCATAATGATGCGGCAAAACATATATATCTTAGAAAAAATGATTAGGGCATCTCATAGTTATGCAAAGTCCAATTTATTGAGCTAAATAGTTGATTTTGAGGATGAAAGTCGGGTCGGGCTTCTAAGCGCAACTCACGATGTTGTAGATATCACAAATCTAATTTGGTACTTTAAATACAAAGTTATGGTATGTAACACGAAGACTTTTCAGGAAGATATGGTAAAGGAAAAAAGTAATTCAAGTGCGTAATGATGCACAAAAATTACGTGACATAAGAAACTCGAATTGGTCATCTCAAAGCTCCTCAAAATCAAATATATTTAGTTAAATAGTTGACTTTGATGATTAAAATGGGGTTTGGGTGCTAAGCATCGTCTGTGATGATCATCTCGTTTTCGTACACAATTCTCACATGGTTTTAGAGACATATATGATGATAGTTTCGAAGTTTACGTGTGAATTTGTATCCGTTTTTACTTGTTTCCGTGTTTTCGTGTTCATATAGGTTTTAATGTGTATTCTATTCATTTCGAAGCTAAGGAGCATACACGGGAAAAAATACGACATCGAAGGTAACAACGGATCAAATGGAACAAGAAATGGACAATTCATGGCCGAGCATGATCAAGTGCACGAACCGAGCATGCATCAAATGACACAGCCCGGACGAGCATGATCAAGTGCACGACCGAACGCTCATCCTGACCTTGTGCACAACCGGGTGTCCTAGCCAGCACAGTCGAGCATCCTCCTTGGTGAAGCAGCACGGTCGGGCTTTGTGGAGAGCATGGTCAGGCATCCTCTTTGGTGAAGCAAGCACGGTCGGGCTATCAATGCTGCACGGTCGGGATTTTTGTGCAAATTCATGCTCGTAGCTTCTGCACGAGTCGGGCGTTCCAAGGGCACAGTCGGGCACCCTCCATTGAAGACAGCACGGTCGGGCTATGCATGCAGCACAGTCGGGCATCATGGGAAAACTGCTTGTCTATATTTACGGGATGAAGCATGCCCGACCGGGGACGACATGGAGCACGGTCGGGCATGACTTTGTAAAACGGCCTACCGACGAATTTGGTGGAAATCAGTCGGCCAAGAGATTCCAATTCAAATTATAAAACCTCAAGGGCAGAAGGCATTCAGGAAGAATCCATCCATCATCCAGAACACACCATACAAAACCACCATCTATCCATAGAGTCCCCTCGACGGGAGGCACGCAAGGAGTCTGAAATTGATTCGGGACCATCACTCATTTGATATTTCTATGCACCTTACTCTACTGTTTCGTTTAATTTTTTTAGACTCATTATTGAGTAGTAGATTTGTTCTAGGAGAAGGTATTAGCCCATGGCTATCCCGGAACCATCTTTGATTTGTTTATGAATGCATTTCCCCATGTTGTTTATCTATTCTTTCTCTAAGCGCTTATTGTCTTGTATTTATGAATGGCCACGTATATGCATGTGTTATGGATTAGGAGAAGGACCTAAAAGAGAATTCTAGTCCTAGAAGATCAGGCTTAGAACAACCGAGACTAGGTTATGAAAGTAGGGTAGTAACGATTGAGGGTTGAATCGGGCGAATCATGAATCGTAATGGAGTTTTGTTGGGGTGTTAGCCACGAAAGTAGGGATGACTCAATCGAACCCCATTCCTATGCCTTGAGAGAGGGTAGGTTCTACATTAGGATCGTCCGCCTTAGATATCTTGATAGGGAATGCACGATTAGATAGATCAGAGTTAGGTTTTGGAAGCTATACGGTGAAACCGGATTCTAGAATGTTTGTCTCTTTGTTTAGAACTTGTTTATCCACTGCATATTCATCCACTTCATCATTGCATCTCATCATCCTTATTTATCGCAGCAAGCATTGATTCTACTTTTGATTCTTAGACCGTGTTACATTAGTCCTCGTGGGATCAACACCTTAATTACTACACACATACCGTGCATTAGGGGGTAGTTTAGGTTAACTTGTTTAACTTGACATACATCACGCAACATCGTAGATATCGAAAGAAAGGTAAACACGAAAAAGTGTGCACAATCGGTGAGTAACAGGTAAACATAAAATAAAAGGAAAAAAGGGTTCAACACGAAAAATTTCTAAGAGGATATGCAAGAGAAAAAGGTAATTCAAGTGTATAATGATTTTGCAAAACATAATTCACAGAAGAAACTCAAATACTGCATCTCGTAGCTCCTTAAATCCTAATGTATTGAGCTAAATAGCTTATTTTGAGGAGAAAATAGGGTCGAGATGTGTGTGTAAGTTGCGACATTGTAGATATTGGAACAATACTTGGATTGAAAAATAAATATTCTAATTTGGCATTTTATGCGCAAAGTTATCATATTTAAAATTGTAACATATAATTCAGTGCACAATCAGAAAATAAAAATGAAACCATAAAATAAAAGTGAAAAAATGGAATTTCCAAGAGGGTATGAAAGAGGCAAAGATAATTCAAGTGCATAATGATGTAACAACAAATACGTAACATAAGAAACTCGAATAGGGTATCTTGTATCTCCTTAAATTCAATTGTATATAGCTAAATATTTGATTATGAGGATGAAAATGGGGTCAGGTTGCTAAGCGCGCAACCCATGACATCGTAGATGTGTGACCAATGACATCGTAGATATCGAAAAAATACTTTCTAAGCGTAACCCGCAACATCATATATATATATATATATAATACTTGGAATTAAAACATTATGTAATTTAGAGCTTTGTATGCTAAATTATTGTATTGCAAAGCTTAGAATATAATTTAGTGTACAATTGGTCAATAACGACGAAAATATAAAATAAAAAGGGAAAAAATGGTGCGGCACGAGAACTTTCCAAGAGGATATGCAAGAGGAAAAGTAATTCAAGTGTATATTGACACGACAAAACATACTTAAATTGAGAAACTAGAATAGAGCATCTTGTATATGTTTTATATCTAATGTATTAAGTTAAATAGTGAATTATGAGGATGAAAATGGCATTGGACTGCTAAGTGCAGCCTGCCACGTTGTAGATATCAAACAAATTTGTGGATTAAAAATTATCTAATTTGGAGCTTTATATGCAAAGTAATTTTATAAAAATTCTAACATATAATTTAATGAACGATTAGCTAATGATGGTAAAATTAGTTATTTCAAGGGTTCAACACAAGGATTTTCGAATAGGATATGCAAGAGGCAAAAGTATTTCAAATGCATAATTGATAACACGTAATCTGTCATAGTATTTTCATGATTTCTAGATCTAGTTTTAATTATGGTTCTTGGACTTTACTGACTTATTAAGTATATTTGAGGATTTCTTATATCACTTCGTGTGTTGTGTATGAAACGAAGACATGTCAAGCAAACACGAGTGATTACGGCAAATCCACCCGAAAACATGACAAAGCGACCAAAGTGTGAATATGAGCACAACCATGATGAATATGTGTGATGAATCCATAAGCACGGTCGGGCTTCATTAAATGCATGACCGGGGAGGAATCAACAAAGCTGCACAGTGGGGCATCACCTTGTGCACGACCGGAATGAAGAGGTAGACTTGGAGCACGACCGGGCAAGAATGCATGCACGATCGAGCTTAGGAATCATGCAGCATGATCGGGCATCCTTTGCTGCACGGTCGGGTTGAAAAGGCCAAGCATGACTGGGCACCATCACTTCCACGACCGAGCTGGAGAAATGAAGCACATGCATGAACGAGCTTCAACACCTGCACAACCGGACCATTTGTGCAAAATCACCCATGTAGCTGATGCACGGTCCGGGCTTGCTCCATGCACGGTCGGGTGTTTACATGAGCATGGTCGGGCTTGCATGCCAACAACCAAGCGACATGCACAAACACCATTTGGATGATCCTGAATTTAAAATCAAGTTAATTTAAGGATTAAATAGGGCAGGCTGCTATGCGCAACTCCCAAAGTCTTTGATATATAAAAAATACCTTGAATGAAATAAAATCTTCTAATTTGAAATTTTCGTATTTCAAAATCTAACATTTAATTTAGTGTGCAATCAGCCACTAACTATTAAAACATAAAATAAAAGAGAACAATGGTGCAAGAAAAGGACTTTTTAACAAAATTGCAAGAGGCAAAAGTAATTGAAGTGTATAATGATGCAACAAAACATATGTAACTTAAGAAACTCGAGGAGGGTATCTCGTAGCTCCTCAAAACATTATGTATTCACCTAAATATTGGATGTTGAGGATTAAAATGGGGGTCCTTTTGATAATCACAACATGCCATATTGTATATATTGCAAAAGTACTTGGAATGAAAACATTGTACAATTTGTAGAAAAAAGATAAATCGGTGGAAGCAAGATAGAAAGATTAAGAGCGAGCGAAAGATCGAGAGAATTAGAGAAAATAAGGATAAATATTCTCTTATGCATTTCATTAGAGCTAAAGGTACCTATTTATACAAGTAGAAAGGGTGAAAAACAAGGAAAATGCAAGCACAAATGCAAGGCTCAAGTTTAGATGTAACTGCATGAGCTGGAGCGGGACGCGGCTCGGGACATAGAGAAGGGAGCGGGATGTGGCTCGGGACACGGAGAAAGGAGCGTGACAAGGCTCAAGATGCAGAGAAGGGAGCGGGACACGGCTCGAGACGCAGAGAAGAGTGGAACGCGGCTTGGGACACGACTTAGGATGTGGAGAAGAGCCGGATGCGGCTCGGAACGTGGCTCAGCACGTGAAAAAGAGTAGGACGTGACTCGACACGCGGCTCGGGATGCGGAGAAGAGAGGGACGTGGCTCGGACACGGCCTTTTTCTTCACATTCCCCCTCAAGCTTAGGCGATCAAAAGCAACATTAAGTGAAGCCTCATTAAAACCTTTTCGTAGGGAACCCAATTGGGACAAAAAATCCCGACAAAGGAAAAAGAGTACAATAGCTTATGAGCTCGAGGGACGATCGACTAAGCTTGAATGCGATTGTTTGGGACTGAAGATATCAAAGAGACCTATCCGATAATGAACATCTTTGAAAACATTTTCACTTGTGGCTTTGATGAAGACATCGGCCTGCTGATATGTGCTTCTTGTGTATATGAATTCAATGACACCATCTTCAAGCTTCTCTCGAACAAAATGACAGTCAACTTCAATATGTTTTGTTCGTTCGTGGAACACCGAGTTGAATGGAATGTGAATTGTCGTCTGATTATTGCAATGAAGCATCGTGGCTTCCAAAGGTTCAAGGCCAAGATCTTTGAGGAGAGCCCGGATCCAAATGATCTCACATGTTACATTTTCCATAGCTCGGTACTCGGCCTCAACGCTGAAATGAAAGACCATCGATTGCTTTTTGCTTCTCCAAGTGACAAGGTTCCCCTCGAAAAAGGAACAAAACCCTGTTTTTGATTTTTGGTCTTTGCGGTCACCGGTCCAATCTGCATCACAATACCCAATTTGACTAGTGTCGTTGTTTTTTACTCCTTAGGATACCTTTTCTTGGAGCGTTCTTGTTGTATCGGAGGATTCGGTCCACTATTTTCCAATGTTCTGCCTTTGGAGCATGCATATGCTAGCTGAGCTGATTCACAACATGACACAAGTCAGGTCTTTTTATCATGAGGTATGTTAGCTTATCGACAAGGTGCATGTATTGTTCTATATCATGAAATGGTTCCCCCTCGCGCAAGTCTTTGTATTTTTCTTCAATGGGGTCTTGGCCGGGTTAGATCCAAGTTTACGTGTTCCATTCAAAAGGTCTGAAACATATTTTCCTTGATAAAGAAATAAAGAATCATTAGATCTAGTTACTTCAATTCCAAAAAAGTACTTAAGTTCACCTAGATCCTTTATATCAAATGTGTCTTTTAGACAACGTTTAACACTTTCTATTATTTTGTTATCATCACCTGTTATGATGATATCATCAACATAAACTAAGAGAACGATGATACCGAAATTGTTTCGAATGATGAACATGGAATGATCAGCCTCACTTCTCTTAAAACCATACTTTCGAACACCATCATAGAGTCTAGTATAACAAGCTCGTGGCGACTGTTTGAGCCCATAGAGACCTCCCTTTAGTTTGCATACAATTCCTTTTTCGGTTTGGAGGCCCAGGGGAGGTTTCATATAGATCTCTTCCTTTATTTCCCCCTAAAGGAAAAGGTTTTTAGCATCCATCTGCCACAAACTCCAGTTAAGGTTAATAGTAATAGAAAAGATAAGGTGAACATAATGAAGTTTAGCAACAGGAGTAAAAGTCTCAGTATAATCTTCCCCATACTTCTGATTATACCCTTGCGCTACAAGGCGAGCCTTGTAACGTTCTACCTCACCATTACTTTTACATTTTATTTTGTATAGCCATTTGCTTCCAATGGACTTCTTTTCTTTAGGAAGAGTGATAAGGTCCCATGTTTTACTCTTTTCTATGGTTGCTAGCTCCTCAGCATGGCTTCCTCCATTCTAGCTTCCTCTATAGGTTTGTGGCTCGATATCACTGTCAATTTTACTAAGAAAAACTTTATTATCGATAGAGATAAATTCCAAAGAGACAAAATTTCGAATAGGATGTTCGGTTGCCATGCCATTGAAATAGGGTGTTTGGTTGCCACGCCATTGAATAGGATTGTGAATCCATTCCGAGATTGGTCGCCTTATTCTAGTGCTTCTCCGAGGCACTATCTCATTTAGAATCCTTCCTTCAACTTCATCGACATTCTGATCCTCATTTTGGTTATCATCATGGCTTTGAACTTCATTCTCATGATTTGAGGCTTGAGTTTTCTCCTCATGATTTTGCTTAGAATATATGATCTCATCATGGCTTTCTTGTTCTTCATTTTCCGATATTTCTTGATTATTTTTGTCTTCATGATGTTCAGGTACACATGGCAGAGGACCTGTTTCATTGTTAGTTTTCAAAATTGAATTTACTAATTTTCTAAGGGACAAACCTATATCATTTGGTTTTGAGATTCCTATAATCTCTACCAAGCTGATTTTATCATGAAAGCTCTTGTCTTCGAGAAACATAACATCTCGAGACACTATTACACGTAGAGATTTTGGATAGAAACACTTGTAGCCTTTTTTATTTACTGAGTATCTGATGAACAAGAACGAAACACTTGTAGCCTATTTGATTTACTTAGAAAAACTTGTAGCTTTTTTTTTATTTACTTAGTGCTCCTTGGTTCCAACTTGTTTCCATGTTAGTTAGGAACAAGAACGAAACACACACAATTGAAAGTTATAAAATACTCAAGATCAGGTTTTGTAGAGTTTAATACTTCATAAGGTGATTTGTCCTTCAAAACCTTTGTTTGAATTCTATTAATGATGTGACATGCGGTCATGACCGCATCAGACCAAAACCTTTTAGAAACATCTCGATCGAACATGATAGTTCTCGAGACTTCCATTAGGTGCTTGTTCTTCCTCTTGGCCACTCCGTTTTGTTGTAGAGTATACGGACACGAGGTTTGATGTGTAATGCCTTGTTCTTTAAGGTACCTGCGAAACTGAGACTAGTATACTCTCCACCATTTTTCAGTCCTTAGACATTTTACTTTAGCATCATATTGAGTTAAAATATGCTTATGAAACTTCACAAATACATCATAAACACTACTTTTAGATGAGAGAGTAGAAAGCCATGTAAACTTTGATTTCTCATCGATGAAGGTTACAAAATATTTCTTTTGATCATGAGAAACACAAGGAGATGTCCAAACATCTGAATGAATCAGCTCAAAACAGCTTTTACAAACCGAAGCATAGTTTGGAAATACTTCTTTTACGTGCTTTCGTAAGATGCAAGCTTCACACGTTTCATGTTTATCTTCAAGATCGGGAAAATGATACTTAGAACTTTACTATGTTGGTGTCCAAGTCTTGCATGCCACTTAGAAACTTTATTAAAATTTAATTTTTGATAGAAACACGAACTCTGGATCACAATACATAGACTCGAGAACATAAAGACCATTGAGGAGCTTTCCTTTGCCGATTACTTGTTTGTTTTCAATATCCTGCATCCAAAAAGAGTTAGAATCGAAACGAACATGATAATTAAGGTCTTTTGCAAGCTTTTGTACAGAGATACGATTATTAGAAAATTTTGGAACGAAGAGAGCCCTTGTATCATGACCGAGAAGCTTAAGCTTCCATGTTCCTTTAATTGGAACACTCTCCCCATTCGCAATAGAAACAGAGCCACAATAAGGTTTTATATCTTTAAGCAAGTCATGAGTTTTAACCATATGATTTGTATCTCAAGAATCTATTATAATATGGTTTCGAAAAGCAGAAAAAGGAGAGATAACTTTCCCTCATTCTTCATTGGCTTTGTATGTTTGATTCCCTGCCATAATCATTTGAAAAAACCCCCCAGGATCTGTCTTGGAGACAAACTCAGACTCAGAGGCCATATTAGCCTTACCTTGACCATCATGGCTTCTGTTCTTCGAGTGGGGGTGAAGAATCCAACAATGATCCGTTGAATGACCTTTCTTTTTACAATACTCACAAGAGAACTGCTTTTTGAAAGGTTTGATCGTAGTGGCAGAGGTACTTTTGGAGATATTAGCTTCCTCGGTCATTCTTGTAAAGAGACGGTTTCCCCTTTCCTCCCTTTTAATCATCATACAAACTTCGTTAAATGAAGGAAACTCGTGTTGGCGAAGTATGTGATGAATAAGTTATGTCGGAAATATCAAGCTAAATATATTTCCTAGACCACTTCACCGCAAGTATACGGTTTGTGTAGTACCAGGGTCGAACTCTAGGGACTAATGCAGCCAATCCTAAGAATATCACTAAACTAAGAAGGTGGAAAGTAGATGAAGGCGTGGTGCGAAATATCTAAAAGACTAAACTAATGGTGGCAACGATAGTGGGGTTCGGAACACTTGGCGTTGAAGAACACTACGGGTGTTGGGGTACCGAGAATCGTATGGAAGTGACAATTAAAGATCATAAACCTATCGAATTATCTTGATAACGGAAATTCATGCTCTATTATGAGGAATGATTCTGCCGAGCTGATAACACGTAATCCGTTGTAGTTTTTATATCATTCTTAGGTCTAGTTTTGAGTAGATTACTTAGATATCATTCATTTATCGAGTTTATTCGAAGACTTTATCTACATTTTGTGTTTTGCATAGGAAACGAAGACATGAGGAGAAACACGAGAGATTATGGCAATCTGACCCCGAAAACGTAGTTGAGTGACAAGGTTCAACTTGTGCAAGGCCATGGA
>CM071868.1:29790551-29802865 GCA_036759665.1 Gynandropsis gynandra | reverse complement strand
ATCGTCGGAAAACGGTCGAAATCGCTGAAACTCACCTACAAATCGCCGGAAATCGCAAAAAATACAGGAAAATCGCTAAAAACGCTGGAAATCACTGAAAATGACGGAAACATTGTTGGAAATCGCTCGAAAATTGCTGCAAACCGCTCAAAATAGAAGAAAATCACTCGAGAATGGAAAGAAATCACTCAAAAATTGAAGGAAATCGTTCGAAAATAGAAGGGAAACACTCGAAAATGAAAGGAAATCGCTCTCTACTTTATTTCCCTCCTCTCAATTTTCGTTTTCCCTCTTCTCATATTTGTCTTTCCCTCCTTTTATATGTGTTTTTCATTAAAGACAAATATGTATTTTCTCCAATTTTTTTCATCAGATTTAGGAGGATAGTTTTGAAGTGTTTTAGCCCTAAGAGAGTATTTTTGATATTCTCCCAATCAAATGAACCATCTAATTTTAAATAAAATTGAAATATTTAAAATAAAAATTTATAAAATAAAGCATAATTTGACCAATTAATACGAAGATTATATTAGATATTTAAGAGTACAACGTGGCCCAGACATTAATATCTAGGCCTAATTTTATAAATGAAAAGAGAGTGGGCCGTATAAGTGAGATAAGTTATAGTTAGGAATTAGAAGCGGAGCTTCCCAAATTCCCATTCCCCGAGAACCTCCCAGCAATTAATTTTAGGCGGCTTTTTTTTGGAAGATTTAGGATTTGATTATATCCCTAAATTTCTAGGGTTTCCTCCTCTGAATTTCTCGTTCCTTGCATCAGATCTCTCTATATATATAGCGTTCAGGATATACCCACCCCAAACCCTAATTACCCATTTTCCTTATCAGCTAAAAGCTTCGAGTTTTTCGTTGTTGTGATCTGATGGCGCAGGAGGATCAATCGCCTGTGAGATCCACCGGGAGGGTTCACTGGTTCAATGACGTTAAAGGGTATGGCTTCATCACTCCCGATGACGGCGGCGAAGAGCTCTTCGTTCACCAATCTTCCATCGTCTCCGACGGTTTCCGGAGCCTGACAGTTGGCGAAACTGTGGAGTTTGCTGTCACCCAGGGAAGTGACGGAAAGACCAAGGCCGTCGAGGTCACCGCCCCCGGTGGATCTCCGGTCAACAAGAAGGAAATCAGCTCCCGCAGTAACGTCGGCCGTCGCGGAGGTGGCGGATCGGGTTGCTTTAATTGCGGCGAGGTTGGTCACATGGCGAAGGATTGCCGTAACAGCGGCGGAAACAGCCGTGGAGCCGGCGGAGAAGGGTGCTACAATTGCGGTGGTATGGGTCACTTTGCTAGGGAATGCCGGCAGATTTCCGGCGGAAACGTCGGCGGGGGCGGAGGAGGCTCTTGCTATAACTGTGGTGGATTAGGACACATGGCGAGAGATTGCACGAGCAGGAGACCGGCTGGTGCTTGTTACGAGTGCGGTGGAACTGGTCATTTGGCTCGTGACTGTGACCGGAGAGGAAGCGGTGGAGGCGGTGGCGGAGGTGGTGGCAAGTGCTTCAACTGCGGCAAGGAAGGTCATTTTGCGAGGGAATGCTCTGTTGCTTCCTAATCAACAGAAAAGGATTGAAGGAAGAGTAATATAACTGTATTAATACATGCTCCTCTTCCTTTCACCTCAATCTGCCTTTGTTGATGGGAATGAATTTGCCTGGTCCTTTTGGGGGTGTTTATACACAACGATGCTCTTTTTTGGTTACTATATATACGGTGAACGTCTTTTCAAATATTGTTTCGCGTTATGTTTCTTGCAAGTTTTGACCTTTATAATGACTGCTTTTGTTAACCTATTACTCTTTTTACTGTGGAAACTTTGAGAATTTTTATTCTTTTGCAATTTAATTGTTCTGTTGTGTTTGTTGTTTATTAACAATTCGTGGATTATTACAGAAGTCACTGACAATATGGTCGCCATTTGAGTATTTTTTATTAATATCATGGTTATGGTTCCAAGCTATATTATCGAGCTGTCTGTAGTATATGCCCTCTCTTTCTTAATAGTATGCTGAATTTGTTCTTTGTAGGTAAAATGTCCATTGTTTCATCATCATTGGTTCATGTGATTGTTCTATTGAACTAGAAAAAATTCCGCACAATATGTTGGCAATGGTTTTGAATATCACGTTTTAAAAAAATAAATAATATGGTGCTATGGTTTTTTCCTTATAAATGATCAAGCAATATGTAAGAATTTTTAAACAAATTTCAATTATGAATAAATGTTATCCATATAGAGATGATATGGATTAAGTCTAGATATTAAAGAAATTTTATTTTCATATGCAAAGAGTGACTATAGAGGAATTGATAAAAAAATTGCATTTAATTAAATATCATGGATTATAGTTAAGTGGATATTGTTTGCGAACAATAAGAAAAGAAGAACATGATGATTTGTTTTGTGATTAGTGAAATTATAAGAAATAGATATGATTCACATAATGTATTTAGAATGTAATATTTCTTTAAACATTACAAGGTAAAAAAAATGTTAGAACCCATTAACAATTAAAAAATATAATTATATTTATATATGTATATTAATTACATGGGATTAGAACCAATTGCAATTGTATTAGACAAGTAAAAAGCTTTTTTAATAAGATGTTAGATTGATCAATTTGATTTGTGATGAACAATATATAATTGAAGATAGTTAATGTGAACTCAAAGAAATATATTTTGTCTACATACCTTGTGATTTTGAAAGACCGTTAAAAATTTTTCGATAGATAACATTTATCACTTTTGAAATGTTAGTTGAGTGGTCAGTTAAATCTAATATCTTCAGTCTATTTGTTGAAATAACTCTTGAAAGTGCAACATAAAGTTGATCATAGTTGAAAACCGATTTTGAAAGATATAATTTGATTTGCTTAAGACTTTTTTTTCTTGGCTTTTGTTGATTGTCATTGCGGAGTACAATCTAACTGGGAAACGTAAATAGAAGACTGAAATCAGTAGATGATAAAAGAACCTTTGGTATAAGGACTTTGTTACCAATATAGATTCTTGTGAGAATTTATGCTTATAAGACGTGTGTTGCCAAATGAGTTACAACCAAATATGTGTCATTACATAGCCTTCCTTTTGGTTTATGTTATGTAACAACATTATTGGGGCGTCAATCTTCAAGTAAATTTGTGTTTTGGAATACCAGAAAATTCCAAAGAATTTAGGCATTCCTCTAGGTAGAACGACTATCAATCATTATTAGCGGGGCTATTGATTTCACTCATGTTTGAACTAAAATACTTCATCATGTCTCGAGAAAGTCGTGATAATAAAAAATCATTTACTTCATCAACATATTTTTTAGTTGGCATCAGAATTGCTCTCTCTCTCTCTCTCTAAGATATTCATGATCCATGTACATTGCATCTGCAAGATTTTGTAACATATTGTTGGAGATTTCAAGCATCGATTACAATCTTTTGCTCCCCATTGTGATTGTCAAATTGTATGTTCATTGTAGTTACGTTCTCATCGTCAACATCTAATAGCCATTTGGGATAATCAAACTCGTTTTGATTCAGTCGCATATTTTGTGTCAAAGTATAGATGCAACATGTTTGTCAAATATGGGAGCGACTAATTGTTGCTTGAATTGTCTCAACGCGACCACCTCCCGTGACAGGAAGAATATGTTTGAAATCACCCTCAAGTATAACACTTTTACCTCCACATGGTTTCCCAACTGCATCTTTATGATAACAAACATGATATCTTGCAAAGACTTTTCAATGGCTTAAATAGTATAGCGATTGTTATTAGTGCTTCATCCCAAATAATTAGATCTTTTTCTTCCAATAGATCTGCTAAATACTTCTTTGTTTAATATCATATGTTGATCGGTCAGTAATATGAATAGGGATTTCGAAGCGAAAATGTGTGGTTCTACCCCCAAAAAGTAGTAGTGATGCTATACTAGAAGAAACCACTAGAATGACTATTATACCTTATGACCTCAGCTTTGAAATTAGCATTCTATATAGATAGGTTTTCTCTGTTCCACCCGGTTTATATACGAAAAGAACTTCTCTTGTTTGTTCTCGTCTGAATCCATAACAACGTAATAGATCTTCAGTTGTTCATCCTTTATGGTCTGAAATAATTTAAGATGCCATGTCCTTTCTAATTCTATGTCAAATTGCATTTATTAACATAGAATATTGTTAGCAATTCCATGCAAAATGCTTTCGTTTAGTTGTGGTATCTTTGAAAAGTTTGTCAGTGATTTATCGTCATCGACCAACAACATTTTGAACTCTGTTAGCGCATACTATTAAGTTCTTTATCGGAAAATTGTAGCCCATCAAAACTAAATTCTTTTTTCTTTTTATAGTGTATGTCATCAGAGAGCCAATTCCATAGATCTTCAGGTTTTCTAACCTCACAATATAACTACAATGAATTGTGTTGGTATTGCCCATTGTGCAGCTTCATTCGTAGATATGTTCCTTTCATTGTCGCCATCTAGCAACTCTCTACCGACCCACATTTTTTTGTATGTGGTATAATTGACAGCAACAATGATTTTTATGTCGTTAAAGTTGCAAGGGCATTTTATAACATTTAGTAACATCCTGAGATAATACAATCACCTGCAGTTGGATGTATGTTAACGATTATGCCCAAACCTAAACCTCTTTTCCTTGGAGACCAATATTTATCCGTACTGTACTAAACAAACATCATTGAAAACTGGACATATGTTAATTCCTTTGCAACTTCATACATTTTATTTATCTTCAGCCATTTTTCTGTAAACATTGTTTGTTTTGAGCCGAATTTTGCTAAGACTATCTCCGGATCTTGAGAATCCTAAAATATCAAGAAATGTTCATTTTCCAAGTGCATTGACAGCCTCATAAGAGATGGTTTTTGGTTATGTATGTGAAACACAAAGATTCCCCAAACAGATTCACACGAAAATATATACCTATACTCGAGGTAATTAGATATTTTGTTAATTTCTTTGAGTTTTGCTTTATCCAAAGATTGTTAACCTTCAGAAGTTACTCCCCTTTCCATTAACAACAATGCTTTATCCACACCCTTTGTGATGTACTTGAATATATATTTAACTGCATGAGACCTGTTGCACCACGCTATATTGATATGTACTCTATACTTCTTTAGAATTTCCAAGTTATGAGGAACAACGTGACTGTTAACCAATTTAATATCTCCTTTCATCACAAATATCGAAGTGTTATGCGCTCACTTGTATGTGACATACCCTGAATGTCCAACATCAGTGTATTCCATGTATAATCTTGGATATTTCTTTGTGCACACATTGTTTCCATACAGGGTGAACGTGGTCTATCGATTCCACAGAGACCATGCATCATAAGTTGTTCCACCAAAAGGAATCCTTCTACATCACGTTCTTTATCAGGTAATTCAGTCTCGATGTACTTGTCAATGTCCGATGTTGTATGATTTTTGAACGACAGTTCTAGCCATATTAAGATATGAGCATGCGATAGACCATGCTTTTGGAACTCAACAGTATATATGACTGTAAATATACGATAATATACATGGTTCGTGGTAATATATAATGTATATCAAAAATGAAATAATTGAAAGAATGGATTAAGTCTGGATAAAGCAATACGTAATATAGGGTTTGGAATAAAGACTCCACTATTGATGTCGACCAAAATCGAATCTAATTTTAATTTAAATATTCGACTTTCAATATCTGGTCTATCACTTCGAGCTCCTCCACCATACAATCCAATATGCTTAGAGATTTTGTTCTACTTCGGATTAATTATCATAGTTCCAAACAATTCAAGATTACCACACCATCTACATATGGCAATTGCATCATGATAATTCTTAACCATGTATCGTGGTGCTCCCGTGAAAGACGGTGGAAATATAACCCTTTTATCAATTAACTTCCCACTGCTATCCCCTTTCCCGATCGCATCGAAAACATTATTATACAAAGCTTCTTTTGGTTATTTCTGGCCCAATATATTGTCTTTTTTTCAAGTGCAGTGTATGTATCGACAACCTACTATTGGAAAAGACGACCTCCTTTGATTATTGTTATTCCTTCCGATAAACTTGTTTTTATTTGGTAAGCTTAATACACACACGTCGTTACAAATGTCTGCTTGATCTTTCTCATTGAATCGTTGTATGGAATATCTTCGTGAAATTCATATTCATCAATGGATACTGAAGACTCATGAATAACAAATGTAGATCACTAATTCTAAAAATTTAACCAGAAGGATTTAATTATAAAATAACATCTCGCTCACCGGTTAACTGAAAGATTCTCGACAATCAACCCCACGACCTCATCAACTGTTGGCAAATTATATTAAAAAAATTTCCTTCGAGGTGCTAACAATCTTAGAGTTAAGTCTGCATATGCTCCTAACTCATATCTATCTTGTGCCTTACAAAAGCTCTTTGCAAGGTGGTTATGTTCATCAAGCATTTTAATCACTTGATCCACTATGTGTTCATCAAGATCTCCTGCAGTTGTTGTCTACTTAATGTTTTGATATGGTTGGGTACCTCATTTGCTATATCAAATATATAAAGTTGAGCAAATTGAGGAGGATAACCGTCCAAACATAGCAAAGATCCTATCTTGTGATGAATTTGACCATAAATATGAAACATATAAGGACTGTTTCCTGAAGCAATGGAACATCTTCACAACGATCGATGTGAAAGCAAGGATTGAATTGTAAGCTCAGATGTTTGTATGGAAATACAACAAAGTGTCATACAATTCTTCTAGTTGAGGGGGAGGCACGAGCACATTTGGCAGTCGTATGCGACCTTGCATGCAACACTGATTATATTACAATATCCCCTTATTGGGGCCTCGTCTGACACATTCATTCCGTCAAACTATTGCATCACAATGTGGACAATTGATAATATTCTTTTCCATAGTTATTTGTGTGTCGTCTAGGACATTTATATATATGGTAGTTAAGTTAATATGAGACAAAACAAATTATTATAGCTTGTTTATTATAGTTTTTTTTATAGTTTGTAAACCATATATTGAAAATGTGATGTTGAAGCTCCGTCAGATTGAGAATGTGTTTGTACTGGTGTTAAAAAAGAAAGACATGCTAGTTAAAAGCGTTGTCGACATTACAAAGTTTATGTGAGATTGATAATGCACCTCTAGCACGCTGAAACGCTATATTTTTTATCATCAACACTTTTCTCATGGTTCTTGCGGTTTTGAAGTCAATTAAGACGGTATTTATGAATATGTATGAATAATTCAATGATATATTAATTAAATTTTTTGTAGAGATGGATAAAGTTTGTCTTCGCATTAAGATCAAACAATTATGTTGTCGATTTTCCAAAGCTCAATATCTTTTATTAACCCAAAATCATCTTGAATATCTTTAAAAGATAATACTTTTTAAACAGAAATAAAATTTTAATGGTTCTTCCAAGGCGGTTGATACATTATAGTGTTCTACATACGTCCATCTGAGTGTACTTTGGTGAACACCAAGGCCAGATCTAATTTTACAAGGGAAGCAGCAAACTTTCAAGAAACAAAGAGGAAATGGGAAACATCATGAAAAGGATGCCAACCCGCTTGACAGCAAGTCTGTGCAACTTGGGAACTTCCTAAAGAAACCGAGCTGTGTTGATAACGTAAGGCTATTATTTATCAATAATGTAACAAGAAATCAATACGTTCTAACAACCAAAATTTGTCTTATTCTTCCTTTGTTTACTTTGCCCTGCAAATCTGTCTGTTTTTCCATTAGATCTAACTACGGTTCCTGGTTTCTACAATGGCATCTTCGTTTTGAGGTTCTTGATTATCTATTGCCTTGGATCCTCATTTTTGGCAAACCCTCCTCCGATATTCAGTTGGCTGTCTACGAGAGCCTTCCGACATGCGTACTGACATCATGGACGCGACAACAAAGAGTTTGTTTATAAGAAGAACGAACTGGTAAAGATTTCTTAACAAGGAGATATCATCTAGAAGCACTGTTACAGCTAATAGAATTGGTTAACCTGGAAAACATTAGTGGTTACCAAGCAAACGTAGTCTTCATTTTTACTACATACATTTCCATCTATTTTGTTTTAATGTTAAATGCCCAAACACAATTAAAACCAACCATCTACAACGTGTCAACGAGATTAATGAGAAGAAAATTGATGGTGCATAAACAAATAAGCTAACTAAATAATGGTATTATAAATTGGTACCCTAAATGAATCACCCATTTGATCTGTTTCGCACCACGACCCATCACTCTTACACCATCTTCTATTTTTTTTGTCTATGGCTCATGTGTCCTGTATGGATAGTGGTGATTAGAATCAAGCAAATAGTGGTGATTAGAATCAAGCTAAAAACATATGAATCAAAAGAAGTAGATTAGGTAAATATCAGCACGCTGTAGGGAACATTTCATTTATCCACCAGAGAGGTTCACAACTTCTTAAACCATCAACTGCTCCATATTCAGCGGTTTCAACACATCTGACATGGATTGGGACCGACCGGATCTGCATATACGAATCATGAATCTTCTAATGCAGAAAATGTCTAACTGGGATTGAAATGAAATGTTCAAAACATAATACATGACAATTGATTCATACATAAAAAAAATGCAACAACCCGTTTTCTTTTCTCATCATAAGATTGTAGGCAGATTTATCAGGCATAATCACGGAAAAAGTACATCCATATCGAAAACTAATACGAAAAAAAAACATGAGAAAATAACATAATGTAGAACTACATACCGATAAACCGCCAATGGTTGCTTGCGAGGACTACGGGCGGCGAAACAACCGAGCCGCCATGTTCCTCTCCAAAACCAAACTTTCAACTTATAAATCCTACTTAAAAAACAAAGAAAAACAAAAAGAGCAGACAACAACAGCTCCATTTATGCTGGTGGAGACGCAACAATGAGGGATTGCAGCATATGCATGTGCAATGAAACAGAAACATCTGCTGGCCATAAAGAGCCTTAACTGAAAAATGGAAGTAATCTAGACTACGATATCGGAGAAAATTGCCGATTTTTACCAGTTAATACCATGTTCATGTGCGATGAAACAACCTAGACGCTATGTCTGCTGGTAGAGAGCTCGACGGGGAGAGAAGAGCACATATCGCGAGCTAGCGAGGAGGATCGACGACCATGGAACAGGAGAGGGAGGCAGAGAGACGAGGCGACGAGAGATCCGAAGGATAGCGGGATATATCAGTGGTCGGTCTTTTTCATTTGATATGCAAACTAAATCTGGTCGGTTCAGGGTACGAAAATGATAAGGGTTAAATTAAAAAATATATTAGCACTTCAATTTTATTTTTTATTAGAATAAAATCTGACTTCAATATTTTCATATTACATTTTTATCGGTACCACTCAAACGATACATACAATTCAAGAACTTCATACGATTTATGCTCTTCACAAGATCTATATAAATTTTGTGATCCATGCAATCTATCGATCCATGTAATCTATGTTGCCCTTGTGACCCATACGACTCATGCGATCTAAACGATCTATGAATTCCTCGAAAATCGGTTGAAATTTTTGAAAGGCGCTCCACATCGCTGAAAATCTCTTGAAATCGTTCGAAAATTGACGAAAATCGTTGGAAATCTCTCAAAATCACTAGAAATCTATCTTAGTCATAAGTACAGAAATAGATGCCTCCCTATTCTAACACCATAGCCTTCAATAGTTCCTCTGCATTCCGAGTTCGTCTACCCGTTTTAGCTTTCTTTGGCCTTTTGCTCTGTCCGTCCATCATAGAATCCAAGCTCCCATTCGGTCCGAATCTCCACCCTCCCTTCTCTTTTCGTGTTGGTTTCCTCTTCTTATCTCTTTTTCGTTTCGGTCTCCTTCATTTTTTCTTCTTTTCTCCGTGTGTTCCCTTTTCTATCCAGCCGTGCGTTTCCATTTCGTGTAAGAAGCGGCCTATGGTTTACATTTCTTGTTCTAGCGGCTATTTCCGTTTTGTGTAAGCGACCAACAGTTTCCATTTTGTGGAAGCAGCCTTGCGATCTCCATTTTGTGGTTTTAGAAATCTTGGATGATGGCCGTGTATAGCTGAAGTGAGGGTGGTTTTGCTCAGTCTTGCGGTATTTGCTCGTGTTTGTATCCCAATATCTTCATTTCCTGCAAGACACGAGAAAACGATAGAAGAAGGCTAAATGATGCTTAATAAATCGGTAAAGTCCAAAGTTATAATAAAACTAACTATAGAAAGAGATGAAAATACTAGAATAAATGATGTGGTCAATCTCAAGTAATAAATACCTAGATTTACGTTTCCGTAAGAATACGGATCGGGTAGTACCAGGGTCGAACACTAGGGAACCAATGCAACAATAAAGTTACTAAACTAATCAATAGGACAAATAATAAATCAATAAGTGGTTGGAATGAAAAGTAAATACTAAATTAACTAACAAGATAAATTCAATAAAATAAAGCACCACAAGTTTCAAGAGATGCACAATAATGCAATGAAGTGCTAACAAAGATCATGGTCATAGATATTATCACGGATTCAGGGAATTCAAGCTCTACCTTAGGGAATGACTCTTCTGATGTCTAATCCCACTAACTAGCATGCGTATTACGAATCTTCCAATTGCGTAATCTAACACACTAAATGCATTAAGATCGCTATCGTAATTCCTGAGTTCAATCAACCGACCGATCAAGGTTCTAAAAATCGATTAATACCCCAAGTCATGGTTAAGTTCCAAAATCTAGTTCATCTTCCGATGCAATCAAACTTTTCATTCGAGTGGCCAACAAGAACAAAAGCATTAAGAACAACCAATCAATAAAAAACGATCAAATATTATAACCAAGCATTAAACACAAGCCTTCATTACTTATCGACACAACTCTAACCTATGGAAATGAAACTACTTGGCCATGTGTTTAGAAAACAAAACACAAATCAAATATATCTTAAACATAGGTACAAAACGAGATTTCTCCATATTCTAATACCGTAGTCTTCAATAGCTCCTCTGTGTTCCGAGTTTTTCGCCTCGTCTCTAGCCTATCTGCGTTCTTCTCTCTTCTCTCTGTGCATGTATGTCTGGATTTGTCCTAAATGAATTGTCCTCTTCCTCCCCTCGTGCTTGTTTCCTATTTTCCTTTTCCTTTTCTTTGCTCGGTTTCCTTTTCTCCGTTCGTTCCCTTTTCTGTCCAGCCGTCTGTTTCCAATTCTTGCTCCAGCGGCTTGGTTTCCATTTTGTTTGCAGCGGTTAGTAGTTTACATAATTTGTGAGAAGAACTCGCATACCAAAACTCGGGAGAGCATAAAGAAAGTAAGAACGTGTGCACCCGGTGAATTCTTGCATTCCTGAGTTGGTGGTGCAGCTGGATGTTGTATGTGTCTACTCCGTTGTGGTTAATATCAAAGTGGAGAACCTACGATAACAATCACACAGCCAAAAAATAGAAGAATTGCGATACATCATGGCAGCTAGTAGATTACATGCATGCGAAAAGGAAAAGAGTTAAGTTTTGAAAATAAAAAAGGATACGAAACTCGGGTTGCTTCCCGAGAAGCGCTTGTTTAAGGTCTCGAGTGATAACACGTAATCCGTAGTAGTTTTTATATCATTCTTAGGTCTAGTTTAAGGTAGATTTATTAGATTTCATTCATTTATCGAGTCTATTCGAGGATTTCATCTACATTTCGTGTTTTGTGTAGGAAACGAAGACATGTCAAGAAACACGAGAGAAATTGGCAATTTAACCCCAAAATGACAAGGTTCAGTTTGTGCAAGACCGTGGATAGAAGAGAACGTGCAAACACCGAGCGAAAGGAGCGGAAACTACATTTTAGGTCGTGCACGCTCGGGCATCAGAAGTGTGCCCGCTCGGGTAATTGATGCCATGAAAACCCCGTAGCTTTACACGACTCGGGTGCTCAAAGGAACAAGGTCGGGCATGTGTGCCCGATCGGGTGGCAAAGGAGTGCCCGCTCGGGTTAATGGTCATCAATATGCGCCGTAGGTTTGCACGACTCGGGCTGAAGAGGAACACGCTCGGGCATGAGTGCCCGCTCGGGTGAAAATCGGTGTACACGGTCGGGCACAAGGCCTGCACGAGCGGGTAGACGCTGTGCCCGCTCGGGCCCTTGTATTTCTCAACAAATTCCCAAGATTTAGAACAGCCAAATCAGATCTATAAAAGGGGGATTCGAAGGAGATTTGAAAGGGGGGACTCAAGGACAATTCAGTGCCATAGAAGACACACTTGGAAGGAT
>CM071868.1:29743549-29773920 GCA_036759665.1 Gynandropsis gynandra | reverse complement strand
GTTAAACACGAAAGTGATGTGAGTTCCGAGAAGTAAACGAATTTGACTCTAAAACAAACAAACTAAAATACCTGCGAGAGACAAAGAAGTTAAACACAAAAGTGATGTGAGTTCCGAGAAGTAAATAAATTTGACTCTAAAACAAACAAACAAAAATATGAAAAAGAAACAAACAAGACTCCGGAAAGGACTATGTCTTAATCTAAAAGTATCCTAACTCTAAAGCCGTAATCAATTCCCCGGCAACGGTGCCAAGAACTTGATGTCGGTTAATCTCAAGTAATAAAATACCTAGACTAACGCTTCCGCAAGAAATACGGATCGGGTAGTACTAGGGTCGAACACAAGGAATTGATGCAACTCTAAAGTTATTAGACTAATGGATAAGACGTGTGAATCGAATAATGATGGGACTGCGAATGAAACTAAGCTAAACTACTTAACGAGATAAACTTAATGACTAAGCACCATAGGTATCGAGAGTTGCACAACGATGTAACGAAGTTCTAACAAGATTATTGGTCTTAGATACTATCACGAGTTCAAGGAATTCAAGCTCTTATATAGGAACTGACTGGCGTAGACTTGTCCACTATCTAGCATGCGTATACCAATATATCTATTGCGTATCTCACCTACATAGACGCATTAAGACCGCTATCCTAATCCCTAAATTCAATCGATCGACCTGGCATAGATCTAAACCGATTAAATCCTAAATCATGGCTAGATTCCAAACTCTAATCCCCTGGTGTAGATTCATTAGACTTCTATAATCATCCATTCGAGTGGCGTACAAGAATGAAAGCATTAAACACAACCAATCAATCTGAAAAACAATCAAGTACCGAATTCATTCATTCAAGTGGCGTACAAGAACAAAAGCATTAAGAACCACCATTCATTATGAACAAGACTTCGTTACATATTGGCAATACTCTCTAACCCATGGCTGTAGATCTACTCAGACATGAACACAACAAAAGAAACGTAAGAGAATACTGAATTCGACATAGATAGAGAATGAGATTCCTCCCTATTCGTATACCGATGTCTTCAATAGATCCTCCTCGCTCCCGATCCTTTGTTCCGTCCTTTCTTCCTTTCTCAATCTTCCTTTATTTCTCTAAATGATCTCCCCTCAAATCTAGTTCGAATCCTTGCTTTAGAAGGTCTCTTTTCTCATTAATTGGTTGTTCTAAAATCAAGGAATTAGTTGAGAAAAAGGTGGACCCGAGCGGGCACAACCTCTACCCGCTTCTGGTCCATTTTACAGCCCGATCGGGTGCACAAACACAGCCCGAGCGGGCACACTTCATGCCCGAGCATGTACACTATCAAATGTTGTTTCCGCTCCTTTCGCTCGATGCTTGAGTGTTTGATTTGCTTCCATGGCCTTGCATAAGTTGTACCTTGTCATTCAATCGCATTTTCGGGGTTGAATTGCCATAATTGTGCCCGAGCGGGCACCCTCCATGCCCGAGCGTGCAGGTCTTGTTTTGTTGTTTCCGCTCCTTTCGCTCGGTGTTTGAGTGTTCGCTTTCAATCCATGGACTTGCACAAGTTATACCTTGTCATTCAACTACGTTTTCGGGATTAAATCGCCGTAATCTCTCGTGTTTTGCTTCATGTCTTCGTTTCCTATACAAAACACGAAATGTAGATGAAGTCCTCGAATAAACTCGATAAATCGGTGAAATCTAAGAAATCTACTCAAAACTAGACCTAAGAATCATGTAAATACTACGAGGGATTGCGTGTTATCAGTCCATATTTTATGGAGGATACAACTTCATTTCGACTAGTACATGGTAAGAAACCATGTTGGTTTGATTGTCATAGCAGATTTCTTCCTCGTGGACATGCTTTCCGAAAAGATAAAAAAAAACATTTTCGAAAGAACGTGGTACAAAAAGAAGAGGCATCGTGCATGCAAACCGTGACTCAAATCCTTTACGAAAGATTGAACACAAGGGGCGATTTATAAGAACCAGTAGAATGCGGTGGAGATCGTGGGCATCGTATACCAAAAGGCCAAGGTGAATGACATAACTTGTATAAACGTAGTATCTTTTGGGAACTACCATATTGGAAATCATTAATATTACGTCATAATTTAGATGTTATGCATATCGAAAAGAAATTTTTCGATAACATTATCAATATTGTTTTGAATGTGGCGGGAAAACTAAGGCAATATTGTTTTGAATGTGTTGGGTAAAACTAAGGATAATATACAATCAAGAAAAGATTTGAAGACAATATGCCAACGACCTGAGTTGGAATTAAGACATGGAAGATCACTTGTCCTAGTATTCAGATTGTCTGGTCTGGCGAAAACGACATTATTAAAGTGGTTAAAAGAAGACGTTAAGTTTTCAGATGGATATGCATCGAAAATTGTTCGGTGTGTGGATATTGTTGGTTCGAGGCTGATGGGGTTGAAAATTCACGATTGTCATGTTTTCATGCAACGACTCATTTCAATTGCATTTGCCAAGCTCTTACCATGGAATGTTCACGATGTGCTATGCGGAATCAGCATATTTTCAGAGATATATGTTCAATAAATTTAAAAAGGGATGACTTAGAATTAATAAAAACAATATCTCTGAAGTATTATGTGCATTGGAAAAAGTTTGTCTGCCTTCATTCTTTGATGTCATGGAGTATTTTCCAATACATTTACCAGATGAGGCAATACTCGGTGGGCAAGTTCAATTCAGATGGATGTATCCTTTCGAAAGGTTTTTCTTTCATTTAAAGAAAAAAGCAAAAAAAAAACAAAGCAGCAGTCGAAGGATCTATTGTCAAACAATACTTGCTGGAAGAAATCACATATTTACGCACATTTTATTTCGAGTCGCATATTCAGACGAAAGAACGACGTGCAACGGATAATCACACAAACTATCTGTATCAATATAATCTGCAGTTTGGCAAAATTCCTGAAATGTTTACACCGATTGGATGTACAAGAGGTAAATCCGGGGAATATTGGTTAATACTCGAGGAGTATAATCACGTCCACACATATATATTACTAAATTGTCAAGAGTTATTGCCATTCGAAAGGTACAAAACAATATTATTCAATCTTTTAAACATATATGTATATATAATATATTAACGTATTTTCATTATACAGGATATTTGATGAAGAAGTAATTGGTACATATCCTCCTCTAAATGCAGATGAACTCATAGAAATGAAAGTCCAACATTATGGCTCGTGGTTGAGAGATTACATAAGTGTTCATGTACACATCTATTAAAATTAATTTCATTTATTATAAAGTATTCATTCATTTTTTGTTACGTATAGGTGAAACATTATGATGAAAGACTTTCGACGTGGTTAAAAGATTTGGCTAATGGTCCTGCAAGAAATATTATGTGTTGGTTAATTTTGTTTACTCGTGGCTATACGTTCCACACGTACGAAGATAGAAAACATAGAATCACTTACTATTATGGTGTTTGCATTAATTATAAAATAGAGGGTGATAACTTCTACGACATTTTGCACCAAATCCTACAAGTGGAATATCTCGGTCTCGTTGGGTTGAAGGTAATGCTTTTTAAATGTCAGTGGTTCGACATAACCGTAGGACGTGGAATACAAAAAAACAGATGGGGAGGAATTGACATCAATCCGACAGGACAATATGGTAAGTATGATCTATTCATCACAATAGATGAAGCAGATCAAGTATGTTATGTGCAATATCCAACAACATTGAAACGTCGAAGAGAAGAGTGGTGGGCCGTAGTAAAGATCAAGCAACGAGGAACCATACCCTCAGATGATAAAGAAGATCTATTGCAACCCGATCATCCGCAGCCAATTCGTTTAATTGATACAGATCGTGAGGAGATTCTCGCAAGAACCGACATAGACGAAGAATTCATACGAGGTTATGACGAAGTTGAACCGGAAGATGCTAAAGATGAAAACGGCGATGAATTCAATGAACAATCGAAGGAAGACTCACCAATCGATGAATCTACTAAAGAAGAAATGTAAATAGAATAATGTGTAATGTAAATGATGTTAAATAATGTAGAAAATGTGTAATGTAAATGATGTGTAATCGAACAATCTAAATGTTAATACAATAGAAGAATATATAAACAACGTTTAATGTTTTTAGAACTTTATATGATCTAATACCTCCGTTGGAAATATTAACGGATGCCCGTTGGAACACGAAATCGCCTCCGACACTTAGAAAAATTTCTAAGTTTTTCATAATTCTATCGATTCGTTACAATCTCCAACGGATGCCCGTTGGAAAAATACGTGTTCTTGAGGTCGTGGACGGCGAAACGATGGCTAGTTCCCAGTGTAACGGGCATCCATTACACATTGCAACGGATGTCCGTTGGAAATTCCTGCAGACTAGGGTAGGCATCATTACACTTTGCAACGGGCATTGCAACGGACACCCGTTACAAAAGTTCTAACGTGCATCCGTTAACGGATGCCCATTGGAAATTTCTGCATATAAACCGGTGAACAGTTTCATTTTCAACACAAATCAGAAACTTAAAAATCCTCTCAAACACTCCCTTTCACACACAAAATCACATTTACAAACACTAAACACGAAAATGAGATCTAGACGATTCATAGGTTCGGGAAGTATGTTGGTTCAGCGGGAGCTCCTCTCCCGCCTCCACCGCTACCATATCGCCCTCCTTCACCAATATCGGCACCGCCGATATTTGATGAAGAGGATGATATGGTGGATATCGATTCCTTAATCGATAATTTTGATGGCGTCCTACCCTTCAAATTATCGATCTCGATCGTCCTTCCAAGACGCTATGATAATTTTTTTATTATTTGCATTTATATTTTTGTAATTTATAAATATTATCTAACTATTTAATTTTAATGTGCAGGTTTGACGTGGATGATGTTCTATAACATACAAACAATAGCATCATCCAAGGGTCCTTACAGGACCAACTCTATTATTCCTAACAAGTTACGCCAGAAGTCATACGCCGCCGATGGTGGTGCACTTTTATCGTAAGTGTATTTCAAATATGTTATAAACAAACTCATTATAAATTATTTTGCAGCGTGCATACAGATCGCGGAAGAAGGATATGACGCGCATCTACACGGCACAAATGCGCGACATGCAGGTTCGGATGCACTTGATGATGAACAACGCCAAGCGCAACTACTACACCAAGAATCGCAAACCGACATGGGCAATAGGCGAGGTCTTCAATCAACTTATTCAACATTGGGAGTCTGAACACTTCAAGACCAAGAGCGAGAAGGTTCCCGGAGATGGTCTGCATCGCCATACTTCGGGATCAAAATCATTCCCGAAAAGGAATTCCGATGGTTGCGCAATATCTATCGGGAAACTTTCAGCTTCAAGTGATGCATAGGAACCAGAACTTTCAGCCAAGGACGCAGCCCCAAAACTCAGCATTATCAGTCACGTGCACCCCCTCTTCGCAACAAGAAGCTAACGCTGATATTACGTCTATGCTTGCTCAAATCTTACAAGGGCCGAAAGATCAATACGCCGAACTTAGAGGGATGAGAGCGGATCATGATGACCTAAAGAAGCAAGTTGTGGGGATTAAAACGAACCTAAAGATCTTAGACAATCAAGTTTCACAACTTCCCGCAAACTCCTGCATACCGCAAGGAGTTCTATCGGGGAGGCTGGAAGCGAATCCTTGTGAACACGTCAACACCATATATCTAAGGAGCGGTAAGACGGTGGATTAGCTCACTCCTTTGATGTTTAAAAGGGTTGAAGCATCTAGTGCATCAGTGGAAAAGGGCAGCAATGTTGAAGAGCACAAGAAGAAAACCGAGAAAGAAGAAAATCCAAAATACGTAAAACCCAAACCAAGACCACCTCCTTTGCTGTTTCCACAATTGAAACAATTGAAAAAGGTGAAACTTCTAGTACAGCAGTGGCAAAGGCGAGCAATCTTTAAGAGCATAAAAAGAAACCCGAGGAGGAGGAGGAGCCAAAATACGCAAAACCCGATCCAAGACCGCCTCCTTTTCCGTTTCCCGAATGTCAATGCAAAAAGAACAAGGATGCTCAATTTGCTAAGTTTGCTGAGATGTTGAAGCAGATGCATATCACCATTCCATTCCACGAAGTGTTGAAGAAGATGCCTTCATACCCCAAGTTCTTGAAAGAGGTGTTTGCGAATAAACAAAACGTGGAGATGGAAACCGTGATGGTGACAAATTCGATGCTGTAACCAAACTTACCCAAGAAGATTCCCGATCCAGGTATATTCGTGATCCCTTGTAAAATAGGCGATTACGAAATTAACCATGCACTAATCGATGTCGGAGCAAGCGTAAGTATGCTACCATTGTCGCTATATGAAAATTGGATCTTAGGGGCAGAATGGATCTTCAACCCACACGAATGGCGCTCACCATGGCTGATTGAAGTGATAAGATACCGGAGGGCATGCTAGATGACGTGCCATTACAAGTTGAGAAGTTCTTCGTCCCGAACGACGTTATAGTCTTGGACATGGAGGAGAACATGAAATCCCAATAATCCTCGGTAGGCCGTTTCTCAATACGGCAAAGATGATCATACAATGCGCTGAAAGAAGACTCACACTCAAATTCGGAGATGAGGAAGTGGAGATCAATCTGAACGACACACTCAAGCAGCCTTGTATGGTGGATTCGGTATTCTACATCGACGTCCTAGAGAAACTAGCCAAAGAAGTTCTTGAAGAGTTCGGGAATATAGATTACCTTGAGATGGCTCTCTTAGCAGCTGAAAAGGAAGTGTATAAAGACCCAAAAGATACAAAATACTATACTAAGCTGCTAGACATAGAAAAGACGAAGATCTCGAACGTCGAGCTAGACACGACCCGATTAGACCTTAGCACGGCCTGAGCACAACAAACCGTAAATCGAGCCAATAAGGGAATTTCAGATGAATTGCATCATGGACCATTCTCAGCCCATACACACATTGGTATGGATTGAATGGACCTAAGCTCAAACCAAATCGATGTCGCAAATCAGTCCATAAACCTTAGCGCAATCCGAGCAGCCTCCAACGCGACTCAAACAACATGCAACGCGAGTTCAACAACTCATGAGACGCCTAACAGCCACACCAAACGTCCAGCACCCAATTGGAGCATCAATAAGCACCCAAGGTGAAGAAGAAGCCTTCACCACAAGGGCTCACGCACCAAAAAATTCTGGAGACGTTGAAGGAAACGAGAGATGAACACCTAACCGGTTTCATGGAGTTCTTAACCGGACATATAGAGAGTTCGACCAAACTATTTCGACTGCACGACCTGGCCCCTAACTTAGGGAACAACAAGACTGAGTTTAGGGAGGACATGACTGATTGTGCAAGGAATTTGCTAATCCGTGTGCTATACCCAATCAATCATCCTATGCATGCGAGACACTATGCACACGACGACGTCGAGGACTTCCACCTAATGAGTAGCATGTATTGGTCAGGCTTGTGACCTTAAACAAGCGCTTCTTGGGAGGCAACCCGAGCCCCATATCCTTTTATTTATTTCATTTTATTTTTGGAATTCGACTCTTATTCATTTCACATGCATGCAGTTTACTAGCAACCTCGATGTATTGTACTCTCTCTCTCGGATTGTGTGAATTTTGTTACATTTTTTCCACTTTAACATCATCCACAACATAAGGGGAGATGCATGCACCCAGCTGCATCAACTCGGGACAGCAAGCACACATCGGGTTCACACATTCCTATCTACTATATCTTTCCCAAAGTTTTTGCATGTGAGTCCTTCTCTTAGGTTTTGAACACAAGGACGATGTTCCGTTCAAGTCTGGGGGGTACTCTTTGAAGTGTAATTATTGTGATTAGGATTGGATGTTGAGTGCTTCGTTTTATTTTAGCTTTTACGTTAGTTTCGTTAGGATTAGATGGATGAATATCTAGTACAAAAAAATTCGAACTTTAGCCATCTTTATGCAACTTTGTCGAATGAGGAACAAAAGCCTAGGCTTGCTGAAAATACCTTTAGATGTCGATTAGTTAGTAGTCGTGCATGAATCCATAGCCTATAGTTGTATTCCGCCCCTAGGTTTCAATACCAAGTATTTATATCTCCGAGCATACCATTCATTCTTTGTTTTGTTTCGAGCCCTATATTTCCACGTGCTCACTCTCTACTGTTAATAGAATAAGTTCTTTAACTATTTCAACCTTATATTAACATGATTGCATCGATATTGATGGTTCGGGTCTAAGAGGTGGTCGAGGCTGTTTTACGACGCCTTAAGGGTTAGAGTCGATGCGTAATCACAACAGTTTGATCAAAATAAAAAAGTATGCAATGAAGCAACCTCTTCACTTCATTAAGGTTACAAAACCTTATGAGTGTGCCAATCGGCAACCTAGGTCTAAGTAGAAGACTGTCCACTTCAACTCTGACGTCCTAGAAACCAAGTGCAAATTTTCAAAGAAACAAATGTCTGGAAACCGAAAAGAAGAAAAAAAGAGAACCGGAAAAGAAAAATGATTGCCTTAGGAATTGTATCACACGTGAGCGTATTAGAATAGGTATGGAGATCGCTTGGATGTTGTTTAGGGGTTAGTGGAATGAACTTAGGTTATGTGTAGGATTGCACGGTTAGTGGCTCTCGGTAGATAGAGGTTTGAACTAGGCACGTTTAGATCTATGTTCATGTTACGCGTTGTTGTGTATGATGGTTGATTCTTCAAATTGCTCGTGCTAGTATCCGGTTGTTGATAACGTCTATATTGTTATAGTATTTTAATCTATTTCCATAGTTAGTTTAACCGTTCATTTAGACTTTACCGAGCATTAAGTATCATTTAGTCATCTTCTAACGTTGTCTCGTGTTATTGCAGAAAATGAAATATCGGAGTAGAAACATGAGAAAATGAAGCAAAAAAACTCTCCTATCAACTATACACAGTCAGCATTCAAGGATCCTGAATCAAAGAAGAAAAATGGAAGCAAGGACAGTTGGACTACAAAGCAGGCACACAACCACAAAGAAAAGGAAATAGGCAGCTCACAAAAATGGAAACTTAGGTCGCGGCTCAAAAGAATGGAAACTCTCAATTGCTGGAACAAAAATAAGAAGAGCACGGTTGGAATATGAAAAGAAAACCTGGTTTACATAAAGTAGAAGCAAGTTTCTGGAACAAAATGTAAACTTCCAACCGCCTACAAAAAAATGGAAAGATAGCCACCTACAAAAAAATTGGAAACTACAACCGTTGGAGATAGAAAATGGAAATGGCTGCTACAACAATAAATGAAAACGCATGAAAAAGAGAAATAAGGCAACCGACCAAAGAGGAAAAGGAGGAGAAAGAAAAGGAAACCGTTGCTGCACAAGAGGAAATGAAACACAAGGTGCTAAAGAAAATGGAAACCGAGAAAAAGGAAACGAGTAAAAAGAGAAAAGGAGAACGAAAAGGAAAGGGCTGGAGAGCTTAGATTCGGCCAAAGAGGAAAGAAGGAGAAAAGGAAAGAAAGGAAAGAGGAAAGAGGACGGGTCCAGAGGAAAAGCTCAATTTTAGACAGAACACACACACCACACAATACACACGAGAGAACAAGAGAGAGAGCAGCACACTATAAGGCTGGAGATGGGGCGACGAACTCGGAACACGGGAAAGCTATTGAAGACATTGGTAATAGAATAGGTAGGATATCATTCTTTATCTATGTTGAATATAGATTTCTTTTGTATTTTGTTTTCTAAGTCCATGTCCGAGTAGTTTAGTAGCTACATGTTAGAGAGCTTTGTCGGTATGTAATGAAGTCTTGTGCTTAATGCTTGGTTATAATATTTGATCGTTTTCAGATTGGTTGGTTGTTCTTAATGTTTTTATTCTTGTTGGCTGCTTGAATGAATGATTATAAAATTCTGATTGCATTCGGAGATGAATTAGATTTTGGAACATAGCTATGATATGAAGTCTCAATTGATTTAGAACCTTTGTCGGTCAGTCAATTGAACTTAGGAATTAGGATAGAGATCTAAATGCATCTAGTAGGTGGGATTACGCAGTTGGGAAACTTGTAGTACACATACTAGATAGTGGGTTTAGGCATCGGGAAAGTCATTCCCTAGGAAAGAGCTTGAATTCCCCGAATACATAATAATATCTATAATCATGATCTTGTTAGCACTTCATTGTATCATCGTGCATCTCTCGAAACCTGTGGTGTTTAGTTCATTGAGTTTAATCCGTTAATTTGTTACTTAGTTTATGTTTACTTGAGTTCCAATTACTTATTAATTTTATACATCCTATTCATTAGTTAACTAGCTTTAGAGTTGCATCGATTCCCTAGTGTTCGAATCTAGTACTCTACGATCCGTATTCTTTCGAAAATGTTAGTCTAGGTATTTATTATTTGAGATTAACCACATCATATTTTTGGTGCTGTTACCGGGGAATTGATTACGACTTTAGAGTTAGGATACTTTTGGATTAGGACATAATCCTTTCTAGAGTATTATTTGTTTTCGTATTTTTTGTTTTATTTTCTTTTTCTTGTGTCAATTTCTTTTATCTTTCGGAGCTCACACGCTCTTCTTTGTGTTTGTCTTTTCTTGTGCAGCTCGCTAGTGCATGAGAAGTGTCAGAAGCGCTGATCTAGTTTACGATCCAAAAATCGATAAAATGCTTAGGGTATTGAGAAAAAAACGAAAGCTAGTGCAAGCCAACTGTTACACGATACACCAGCGGACTTAGACAGCGGGTGATACGATTCAAATTTAAACAAATATTAACCTAAACTACCCGCAAGTGCACAACACGTGTGTAGTACTCTAGGTGGCGATTCCACAGGGACTACGCAAAACAACCTAAACTCAAACTACGGATAAAACTTGTAAACGAACGAATATTGGTTTTAAGATTGAAATACTAAAAACAAATAAACTCACGAGTTCTTAACAGTGAGACAAACGTTCTAGAAATCCGGTTTCACCACAAGACTACCGAAACCAACAATCAACCTATCTAATCATGCAATCCTGATCAAGTTATCTAAGGCAAACGATCCTAATATGATATCTACACTCTCTTAAGGCATAGACACGTGAGCTAGTCAAGTTATCCCCTATTTTCGTAGCTGACACCTTAAGCTAAACCCATAAGTTCTTTATTCGTTTTACCCTCATCACTACTACCCTACTTTCTTGGCCTAACCTCGGTTGTTCTAAACCTTATTATCCGGAATTAGGATTCTCATTTCGGTCCTTCTCCTAAGTTCCTAAAATATGCATCTGCGTGACCATTTGCAAATACTTGTAAATGAAGCACTCAGACAAAGAATAGATAAAATAAAACGGGAAATTGCATTCAAAGATAAATTAAAGTGGTTCCGGGATAGCCATGGGCTAATCCCTTCTCCTAGAACAAAACCACTACTCGCTCATACGTCTGTAAACAAACATAATCGAATAGATAGTTTAAGTAACATGAAAACCAAACGAAACCGAAGTCTGTGTTCGATGCCCTTTGTATGTCTCCTGCAAGTCTCTGTCTTCTTCCTCTCTGTCTCTGTCTGTAACGTGTGTGTAATTCTCTGTAACATGATTGAATATGTCTTCTTTCCTCTTCTATTCTTTTTCATTTTCTTCTTCTTTCCTCTTTTTTCCATGCTTTTCCATTCTTATCACGTCTTCTTCCTTTTCTTCTCCACGACTGAACGTTTCCTTTTCTGCGTTTCAGGTCCATGTGCCTCCATGCCTGGCCGTGCAAGATGGTGAGCCCGATCGAGTATATCCTTTGAAGAGTGCCTGGCTGTGCACCTTAGGAGCCTGGGTCGTGCATGAGGTTCGGGGAAGTTTCTGTTTCAAACGCCTGGTCATACTGGAATTAGTGCATGGTCGTGCACCAGGTTGCTAGTTGAGTAGCTCGGTCGTGGAGGAAGGGGTGCTCGGTCGTGCAATTGAGTAGAGTTCGGTCGGGCAGGTGTGTCCAATGCTGAGAACGGTCGTGATGAAGTTAGTGCATGGTCGGGCATTGGTGTTTCCCATTGAGCACGGTCAGGCATTGGGTGATGCATGGTCAGGCATGTGTTTGTTTGCTCAGCTCGGTCATGATATGCATTGTGTTGGCCGTGCACTTTGTTGTCTTGCCCCGTTTCTCGTTCTGTTTGCTCTGTTACAATCCTTGATGATAGCACTTTCCCGTGTGCGTTCCTTAGCTTCGAAATGAGCCAAATGTGCATTACAACCCGTAAGAACACAAAAACACGAAATCGAGTAAAACAGATACAAAATCATACGTAAACATCGCAAGTATATCGTAAACATCTCTTAAATCATACGAGAAATACGTATTAAAACGAGACGATCAGCGAGCCCGAGAAGGTAATTGAACCAAAACTTGCAGACGAGAGCAAAGACAAACAAATGAAGAATGTATCAACTAAAACACACCACGTCTTGTTGCACCAAAAGTTCTAGCCGCGTTAACCTATAGATCATACACGGTTCTTAGGCATACACAACTCTTGTCTTGCATCACTAGGAGGGACGCTCGCATCGAATTACAAACAGAATTCATCCAAATTCTTAGTAATGCAGCGTTCAGAGGGACACCCGCCGAGGATCCAAACCAACATCTTACAGACTTCAATATGCTTTACAGAACTATTAAAACCGGAGAAGGAGTCTCGGATGAGGACGTCATGCTCGCTGCCTTCCCATTCTAAGTGAAGGATAAAGCGCAAGAGTGGTTGTATTCCCAACCGGCGAATTCTATAGGATCATGGGGACAACTAGATGAGAAATTCATGACGCGGTTCTTCTCACAAAGTAAAGCTCAGCTCGCTAAGAATCAGATTAACATGTTCGCCTAAGGATCAGCTCAGAGTTTTTACGAAGCGTGGAGACACTGCACGAAACGCTCATTGATTTTGTAGTAAAGAAGGCATCTAGGTTTCATCTCGAACATCTTCCTTCTTCTCTTCAGCATGAGATGCGAAAGCCACCTATTCGTGTAAAGAATCGGAGAAGAGTGAGCCTTTCATTATGTATGCACGGAGTGCTTACGGAGGACAGCCACAAACCCTATATCAAAGATCAAAGAAGATTGCACCCGAGTTCGAACGAGGTAATGAAAAAAAAGACCATTAAACTTTTTGATGCAGATATCATTTATCCTACGTCAAGGAGCGAATGGGTGAACCTCGTGCATGGCGTGCCAAAGAAAAGAGCAATGACAATAGCACGCAACACGAACAAGGGGCGCGCTAAAGGATGGCACAACACAATGTTCGTACCTCATGACTTTCGGTCTGGTGATTTGGTTTTACTTTTCGACTCTCGTGTTAAGCTTTTTTCCGGACAAACTACGTTCCCATTGGTCTGGTCCTTTTCAGGCACTAAAGGTGTTCACACATGGCGCAGTGGAACTATGGAGCGAGACGAGCGGATTGTTCAAAGCAAATGGGCAGCGTCTAAAGCTATATCAAGCCACTCAACCGATCGAAAGCGGAAACTCCATCTTCCTATTTGATCCACCCATCGCGAGCACATGAGGCATGGAGACGTCAAGCTTAACGACATTAAATAAGCACTTTTTGGGAGGTAACCCAGTATTTTTTTTAAAACTTGAGTTTAATTTTTTAAGATTTGCGTATTATAAACAATCACAACCTTTGAGTTTGAACTGAACAGATGCAACTGTTGAACGAAGAGACACAACCTTTGAATTTGAACCAAAGAGACACAACCATTCCATCAACGGTCACAACCTTATGAACAGTCATGATTGTTCAAGGTTAACCGAATTTTGGCTCCTAAGTGCTCTATAAATAGAGACTTGCCATTGAAGAAACGAACATCTCAATCTGCTCTCTTCTGATAAAAAACAAACATACGAAGTAGATTCGGTAGAAGGCTATTCTGTGATCATTGAATCCTCTAGGCGGAAACAAATTCTGTCTTAGGCCACTGCTTGCAGGTCTGGATCGAACGTGGTATTTATATTAATTTGTTTATATTTCTATTTCATTATTTAATATTATATTGTTACATAATAAAGGATAATAAAGGATTGTTCGAACAGTGTGTATTTTGGGGAAAACCAAAACGTACTTTCCGCTGTAAAATACTAACATGAATATTATTATTTCATAATATTGAATATGAATAAAGACGATTAATTACAACTATAAATAAATCGAAATGGATTTACCATATATCAATGCATTTCAATGCTCGCCAAAATCGTAACTTTTACAAAGTCCGCTTAGGCTTCCTCGCATTGATGATTGATGGTTTTAGCTAATTTGTTCAATTATACATTGATATTTTATAAATATTATTTCCAAAATAAATACTACACTTTGGGATTGAACTTTGCAAGATCTATAAAAATTTTAATGTATCATATATATATATATATTGTCGAGATTTTTTTGGTAGCATGTAAATGATAGCATATTTAAAGTTATTAGGAATGTTACTGCGCGATGCGCGGGTTAATGATTTTTTTATTATTAAACGAAAGCATTAGATTGAATAGTTAATAGATTAAATTTTGTTATGATAATTATTTATGCATAATTTATAACAATCGATCTAGACTCTTATACACCGTCTACTCTTTAGTTCAATTCCTACCTCTTATTACTTTGATTCATGGTCCTTTGTGAGCTATTGTTCACTCGGAGAAACGAATGATGGAGGAAGGGAAATAGGAGATTTAGAGAAGGTGAGAGAGAGGATTATATTAATAATTATAATCCTCTATAAACCAACTTGTCAGCAACACTGCAGATAACACAAAGCGATCCACCTAGTAAATTATGTTAATATGTCTTATCAATTTCACTGTAGTAATAATGAGTATAATGAGAAGGTGAGAGAAAGGATTATATTAATAATTATCATCAACTCTACGAGCAACACTACTGAAATCTTCGTACCAAGTGTCCAGTAGAATCAAGATTATGTTCAAAGTATCCCTACAATACAGAGACAACATGCTTTTGATTATTGTTAATTATAAAGTCAAAACTAAAAGATGAAGAATGTTATGATAAATACAAAAATCCTTCTTCCTCACAACAATCTTGACCATCTCCTATATAAATGTTTCTCAGTAATTTGAGAATAGGCCAGAGTCTTCATCTTCTTGTGGAAGAAGATGAAGCGATGTTGCTTGCATTCTCTTCAATTACGAAACCTCTATTTCAATTACTCAACATGAGGTCATATGAAAATGAGCAAGTATTCGACCAGATCCACCAAGAATTCCAGAACGCCTGTATATAGCTGCTAGAGGAAAAGAACGCATCTTATTTTTTACAATAAATTTTATAAATAAATAGATTTTTTGGATAACCCATATGCAATGTAAGTTAGAATTATTAAATTTTGAAATAAATGGATTTTTGGATAATTCATATTCAATGTAAATTAGAATTATTAATTTTTATAAATAAATAGATTCTTTCGATAACCCATATTGTTTTGATAACCCATATTCAATGTAAGTTAGAATTATTAAATTTTGAAATAAATAGATTTTTGGATAATTCATATTCAATGTAAATTAGAATTATTAATTTTTATAAATAAATAGATTCTTTCGATAACCCATATTCTTTTGATAACCCATATTTAATGTAAGTTAAAATTATTGGATCAATTTAGATCGGGTAGTCCAAATTGGAAAGCCTGCTATAATGTCATGACCACCAACCTGAGAGACATACGGTCATTCATTCAAGGAATAGTAAGGGAGTTCACAGTGAAGCCCATTAATTTCAAACTACCTCAAAGTCAAAAGAGTTGATTTCGCCACATCATCAAAACTCATTCATTTTGGTTTTGAGTTCTTTCAATGGTCATCTTGTCCGAACGCTGACAATTGGGGATTTAAGTACCCACGCCTCAACTGAAATGTTCCATCCGTGATATTTAGATTCGCCAATCACAAAAATAATTCACCAAAACTCATTTGTTAGATTGATATTACACGCACAGACTGTTCCAATCGGACATATGTTACTATAGCTCTACTATCTTGGGGCGTTTCCTGCATTTCCTTTTTCCGGGAGCTTCACATGCAGAACTACTCTTCTCTACCGTTATATTTTCTTCATTGCTGTCATCGCTGCTCCCTCCTGATTCAGAGTCGCTATGCCCAGCAGCCAAAGGAATCACAGGGCGAGTACCAGCGATTGCTGCTTCAGTTGCGCTGACTGCTTCAGACGTGTTTAGATCAGCCACTCCGAGCATCAAGTCCTGTGGTTTGAGATTCACTTAGTCGGCTAACTATAAATCAATGGCTTTGAAATGCTTATATCATTTTTCATATGAACAGGTAATACATAAGTACCTAATGGGGTTATTTCAGAGAATAAAAATGACAATAAAAATTTTCAGTTCATGGACTTTCACGTGTACCGAAAATTAGATGTTCAAGAACCTAGCTGTTTTCCACATTCTAATATAGAGAAGATACAAATGATACATAGTCACTTATAGTTCCCAATTCTAGCCTATCTAAATAGCACAAGGGTCGATCCTCAATTGTAGACATTTCTCTAATTATTTTGAGGTTGCCATGATCCCTAGAAGATTTACTTTCTTTCTTTTGAAGTTGCCTATCCTCTAATCGTCGATGCATGACAAATTATCGCAGCTAAATTGATCCCTAAAATAAGACCAAAAATTTAAAAAAATGCAGTACAATCTGATATCATATAGAACCCAATATGAAGAAGAAATCACCTCTTAGCTTATGTTCTTAATGTAGTAAACCAAGAATATCATCATTACCCAGAGCAGCAAAAGTTACTGCACGTTGAGAAGTTAGATATCTCCAGAAGTAGATCAACACTTTAAGAGGCATAGGACATGCTATTCAATATAGACAAGTCCATATTAGAGCAAATCATCACTATTCACCACGTTAGAGGTATACTAACCTTCTTGAATATGGATTTCTTATATTTCCCTGAACGTTCACATGTAGAACACTGACAGTGTATGCTCCTGGCTTTCTTTGAGACAACACGACATAACTTTTTTATTGTATAAGGAACCAACGGAAGTGGCATTATTGTCAATATAAAAAAGAGGAAACAACGCTCTAGTTTCTTCCATGACAGCCATTGGACCCTTCTATCTAAACAGCCCTAAATCACAGAGTCTAATGTTCCTGCAGAAATAACTCTGGTTAGAATATGAAATCCAACCCCCGAAGCAGTGAAACGTATAACCAGTATACACTACATGAATATTCATGTGAGGTGTTTCATCCAATTCCTCTAGGGAAGACAAACTCTATAGAAAATTGTAGGGCTATATCTTGGGGGCTCAAATGCGTAATACGAATTGACAAAACCATTCTCCCAAAAGCTCAACAACTATTTATTGCTCATATTTTCCAATCTTGGAGTCAAAACCAACCCAAAAGATTCAATTTGGTACAAAAAAAGTTTAGTCTCATAGATGAAATTAGAAGAGAAGAACAATAGTTTACATTGACAATTAAATTTCACTAATTGAAATCATCTTAAAATCCAAGTAGCGCTAAAGTAGATATATTCTGATTTGACTACTATATCACACAATTATGCTCTATACAGGCTTCTCTTTCCCAATATGCATTGGCAAATATCGCAATACTGAGGAAAAGATGGGAATTCGAAGATCAAATCATTACTCCGCAGACTATCGACCAAATATACAAATTTGGTAGTGAAACATGAATAATCATAGCCCTTAGCTACAAACAGAATCCGGAATCGATCAAGAAACCTTACCCAACATCAAATTGAAGCGTAATTGAGCTAAGCACAGATGAGCCAAAGGTCAAATTAGAAAAATTGAAATATGGGATCGCAATATATAATGAAATCCAGAAAGGTAAAACATGAACTGCAAAACAAAATGAAGAAGAAGAATGAGGACAAGACAGAGGAGCTCATGAGAGAGATTTATTCAGAAAAGCTGGAAGCAAAGAGTAAATTATTTCCTTCATCTGATTTTTGCAACCTGAGAACGAACCTGAAGAAGATGAGCACGAACCTGAGGAAATCAGAACCTGAGCACGAACCTGAAGAAGCTGTTGGAGAAGAGCTTGCTGCTGGAAGACGGGTGATGTGCGGCATGGGAGATTATTGCAGGGTGGATGTTGCGTTGAGGAAATCGTGGGCAAGAGAAGAGAAGAGAGATCGTGGGCAAGAGAAGAGAGGTGAGAGAGTGGGAGAGACGGTGAAATAAATGCAGGTGATGGCTGAGGTGGAGGGATGTGAGAGGCGAGAAGCTCTCAGAAACCACTAAAAACTTGTCTTTTTATTTATTTACCTAGAGGAATGTAAGATTAATTTTAAAGGATTGCATTGTTGTTCATACAATGTTATGATCCTATTAAATAAACATAAAACGGTTAGAAACACAATACGAAGTATTACATTAATTAACATTATAATTTAAATATATCTATTTAAAAACAATCACATGTTTAATACATAAGATATGAAACAATTTTCGTAAAAAACCATTATATTCAAAATCGATATAAATAATAAAATAACATAAATTACCTTTAAAATATTACAAAATAAATAATAATACTCATCGCTATGACTTAAAACAATGATTCAAATAAATTTAAATTTAATTAAAAGTAATAATATAACATTTTAACACAATATAATAATAAAATAAAAATATTTTTAAAACATCTAAAAAAAATATCGAAATGTCACTGACTGCATTTCTCATTCTCAAGGAAATAACCTCTTTCCCCAAATTAAAAAATTAAAAATTAAAAAAATTCATTGACGAACCCCTAAGAGATTCGAGAGAGCCATTGTCTCAAAACGTCGATACTCTCACCATCAGTATGATAAACTCCTAATACCCCTCGTCAGAATGAAGATTGAAAGAAGGGAGCACCCCGAAAAAAGCAAAGGACCAAGGAGCAAGGAAGAGATGGGGAGAGATAACAAGTACACTTCAGACACTTATAAATACTTGTGTTATGTTTTCTGTTATATTTTTTTTATATAGCAGTTATGAGATGTAAACTTTGGGTCTATAAGGGAAAGTGTATAGAAACTTTAGTAGGGAATAATATTGAATTTCTTTGGAGATTGGTGTCCTCGAATTCACCATTACAAATCTTGATTTTATCAACTTGGTTTTAGAGTCGTTCGATTCATCCGAGAATATGAAAGTTTGAGTTTGAACCAAAAAGACACAATCTTTCCACCAACAGTCACAACCTTATGAACAATCATAACTTTGGGAATAGTCATGACTGTTTGAGGTTAACCGAATTTTGGATCCAAAAGGCTCCTAAATCTTCTATAAATAGAGACTTGTTGATGTTGTGTGTTTCCTAGGTGGAGAAGGAGAAGTCATGTGAGTAGCATATGACCACTTGAGTGAATAATATCTCATGTGCCTTTCACGTGATGATGCCTCTAGATTATTAGATGAACCCTAAAATGCAATTTGGCGGCTGAATCCCTAACTCTTGTGGCAGTGGCTTGACAGCCACCGTCAGCGGCGGTTTTTTGTTGGTCGGTCATCGCCCACTCATCATCACCAGTAAGAGCTTCTTTCTTTGTTTCACTCGATCTGTCGTCACCCTCCTCCTTGTTTGGCCCCTTGGTCTTCGGCGTCACCCCTTTTTTTGGAGATGCCTTCGTAGAGGTTCCTCCATCACCACTTGCATATGCTGCAACTGTGGACCCATATTTTCTTCTACCGGATAATCCATAAACAAGGAACCTGGTTTGAAGTTCAGAGACTCGTCCAGGCATACCCCTTACTGTTTCATCGTCGAACCCATAACCCTAGAATCAATCATGATCACATTGTGCTCTTCCCTCGGTGTTGTAAAATCACCCTGAAACTGAAATTCTTGATTCTTCAACCATTCTTCGGCCATATCTCTCCAGCCTTTCTCTGTAGAAACTTCTCTGAATCTAACCATGAGAGCCATATTGAATCCCCACCAAATATAGAATGGAGAGTGCATTTGGTGTTCATGAAACCAAGATAAGGATTCTTCGTCGATGAATCCGTAAGCAAACTGCATTTTTTTTAGATCGGTAGTATATTTGTTTTCAGTAAAATACTTCTCAACCCAATCCAACCATGATTGTGGATTTTCATCCCCAAAGAATACAAGAACAAAAATAAACTTCTCACCCATGGATCAAGGGCTCTGATACCAATTTGTTAAGAACAAAGCACCACAAATCAAGAAATTACCCGATAAAAGTTGATATTGTATATATCGACAAAGCTTAACACGAACGAAGGAATATTTTTGGAGAATCCTTCTTTCTCCCCGAACCCAAAATCCACCCAAAAAAACCTCCTTCCCTTCCCATTCTAACCCTCTCCTTATATAATGGAGAATAAGATTACAATTCCTAATTAAAGATCTCCAGAATAACCCTACGACAATTATATCACAAATACTAGTTCTTCTATGCATCTATCACGACATTAACAACCATCTTCCAGGATCCAAATCCATTTGGATTCAGTAAGACCAGAATAATAACGAACATACCAGTAGAATTCAATCAAATGTCACAGAGCAAAGCAAATGTGTTCCCATGGTATACAGCTTGAAGTTTAGGTTCTAAGTGATGACCACAGAGTCAACCCAGAGCACGACCTAAAGCTAGTTGGTAATACAGTAACAGTAAGACTGACCACATCTGGAGAGAAGAAAGCAATTGCATTTGGATCAGCAGAACGAGCCGAATTAACTGAAACTATTGTTTTGAATACAAAAGTAAACATAATTCAATTACGGCAACCTTCTCACCATTTGGCAACATCTAAGAATTCACAGCAATTGTTGTAGTTCAGTGAAAACAAAGTCTGAGATATGCGATGAATGTTTTTAAGGTGAGGGTAAATAGTTGAAAGCCAAAAATACTTCAGTGCTTCGTTCTCCATTTCCAGCACCTAAACTATATTTAGACTTTTGTATTCAAAACTGTAGTTTGACAAAACCTCCTCAAACACATTTTTTCCCATTTGGCAATCTAAGCTTCTCACCATCTGGCTAAACCTCCTTACACCCACATCCACACTTCATCTGAAATTTTTTACAGAAACATACTCATAAATAGCAAACCTTACATGCAATGCAATCTTTACAATGTTACAGTGGAAATACCGAAACCCATTAATATACACACACACACATATATATATATATATATATATTTATATATATAAATCTTAATAATTCATTCGGAGGGATGGCGGAAAAACCCAAATTTAGAGCTACAATTATCCACTACCAGAAAATATATCAAATTGAGATAAACCCAAAACTGAATCAACGGAGCCGAAGGAATTACCGTTGAAACAGTAACACGGAGTTGAAGACAGTTTAGAGATGAAGGTAGGACGACAAACCGTACCTTCCAGTTCAAACATATGAGCCAAAAAGCGGGGGCAGTGGCATGTGGCAAGAGGCGGAAGCGGGGCGTAAGGAAATAGAGAACTTTGACTTCGCGGATGGAGAGGGATTCGAAGCACCGGTGTTCCTATCAATACTTCGGTTTTCAAGACCGACTCTTTCAACCGCTCATGGCATATAGAGATTGCTTAGTATTCTCTATATCGTCCTCCCACATACCGCCAATAGACGCGTGGCCGACGGCTTGTTCTCCACGAGCAGACGCACAAACAGATGGCATCGCTTTGACAACGTATCTAGGAGCGCTGAAGACGAAGCAGTACGTGGAAAGCGGTGGAGGGGGCGTATGAATAGGGAATATAGAACGAAGGAGGCCTGCTTTCATAGAAGAGGGTTGAATCAGAGGGAAAATGGGGGCGGGTGTAACAGGAGCGAGGGAGGCGAAGAGACACCCAGGGGTTAAAGGGGGAAAATCGTGCGGGGTGTGCGGGAGAGCAAGAGGCACAAAGAGGGGTTGAAACCGGGTTGAAAATGGTACCTGTGTGAAAGGGGATTTTTCCTCCGTGCTGACATGGCAACATCAGAAGGGAGGGAAAATCTTCCCTTTTATATATATGATTATTATTAGATATATTATTATTATTGATATAGCTATTTGTCCTATTAATCCATGTCTCTATGTTCGTCCTTTTTTCCGTTTGGAGTTAGATTTAGAGGAGAACTACGACGTTCGAGTTTCTTCTATGTATTCGTTGGTTGATTGTCCTTCTCTCTCAGTTTTCGTTCTCCTCCTTCGTTCGTCTCTCTCCATTCATCTCTCTTTCTCTATTCATCTCTCTCGTCGGCAATCTGTAGTTTGTTGGTTATCTTCCCTCGTCTCGTCTCGCTGGTCATTCACCGTAAACTGTCCGTCGACGCAGCTGCATAGGAGCAGGAGAACGGAGAGAAGGTTGCGAAGAAAATATATCTTGGTTTCGGGTACCCACGAGTACATGGCTTATACCTCGGATATCAGAAACTCGGGTACTCGTAATACACGAGTTTAAATTCGGATAGATAATTCATTATTCGCTCGGGTTCGGATTCAGATATGGATACCCAAAAAGTTTTGGTTACCCTTGGATACATGACTTATGCATCGGATATCCGAAACTTGGATACATACGATTCGAATTTGGATAGATAATTCATTACCCATTCAGTTTCGGGTACAGATATCCTAAAATTTTCAGATATCCAACCCGTGTACACCCCTATACCAAACTACACTAGACTTGTGACCGTCTCTCCAATTATAAAAATGAAAACCCAAATCCAAGTTAACCATATTTCCTACAAAACAAACACCACCACCACAATTATAATAACATGATTAGGTTGAACTCTCAAGTAGAGAGACATCAGCTATCAAAAAGGAACAACCCAAGTTGCAACACCAGTTATTCAAACTTGTCATAGTGAACAAACCAACCAAGTTGGTCTCTCTACATCATCATCAACAACAAAAGCCATGACATTTTAGCTTCAAGTGTCGTTGACCCAACACCTATTTCCTTAGCTCACCTATTATTTAGTTGTCTTTTCTCTCTTATTATACAGTCCTGCAACTTCCAGGGTTAGCCAAAGTGTCTCTTTCCTCCCATTAGTCCTTAAAATAACTTTTTTTGGACGAAAAAACTCTTTATTCTATATTCTGATTTTTCACCTTCAAATTAAACTTTCTCATTCGTTATGAATATTTAGAATTTCCCTAAAACTATTTGATATTAGATATAAAAATACACGTGATTTTGAGTTACAATATATAAATCTCATCATAGCATCATAATATAAACAATTGGAAATAGATATATTACGACTCTAAATAAAATCCAATTCAAAATAGATCTGGTCATCTTGTGATGCGTGTTAAAAACACAAGATTAAAATTTATAAAAAAAGTAATATTAGATATATAAGATAGTCATTCCCAATTAATTTTTTAAATTAAAAACGCGTAAATTTTATCATTGAATCGGTGCAATGATTTATAATACAAATATTAAATGATGACACAACTTGGGTAGATACCCAAATAGAAGCATGTCCTTTGGGAGAGAGAATAAGGTAAAAGTTTTGTCAGAAGAGCACTTCTCTATGTCAGCATCTTTCTTGTCCTCACTTCGTTCTCCACCGCCAATCGCATCATATCATATGCATACACAATGTGAAACTTTGAATAACTCTAACCAAATTATGTCCTATTATAACTATCATTCATTTCGACTGCCAAATTCCAAGGAGATGAGATGAACCGACTTATTGAAACTATAGAATCATGTATTCGAAATTTAATACATCATAATTGGTTTCAAAATTTCCCTGTTTTTTATATTCAGAAATATCTTATATATTTATATTTATATTTATATAATAATGCATGGAACGTGACCATGAACATGCATAACACAGTAGCCGACTTATAATGACAAAAGTCGGCATGGGCTCACGTGAAGACCCCTTAATCTTGCCCTTGACGAATCAAGGCACCACCCACTTGCCTCCCACTGATTCCTCGATAAATATCATACACACGCTCTCACCCTTCTCCTAACTCCTCGCCAGATACGGACAGAGCCACCGGATAATCTCACCGCCGGGGAAAACTCATAGATTAATCAGTGAGAACTACACGGTGGCTCTTGGCTCTGATGGGTCTTTCTAAAGTTTCTCTCTTTCTCCTCGTTGCCCTTGCTCTCTTCAATGGCGGTTCTTGCACCACCTTCACCATTGTTAACCAGTGTGGATACACAGTTTGGCCAGGAATACTATCCGGCGCCGGAACCGTCCCTCTTCCCACCACTGGCTTTGTCCTAAACCCGTCGGAGACTCGTGTCATCCCCATCCCCGTCGCTTGGTCCGGCCGCATCTGGGGTCGAACGCTCTGTTCTCAGAACGGCGACTCCACCGGCATCGGGAAATTCACGTGCGTTACAGGCGATTGCGGTTCCTCCTCCGAGGAATGCTCTGGATCCGGCGCCGCACCTCCGGCAACCCTCGCAGAGTTCACCCTCAACGGTGCAGGAGGGCTCGACTTCTACGACGTCAGCCTCGTCGATGGTTACAACATCCCCATGACCATCGTCCCTCAAGGTGGCGTAGCCGGCGCCGGGAACTGTACAGCAACCGGGTGCGTTGCCGAGCTCAACGGTCCTTGTCCGGCGGATCTGAAGGTATCGGCAGGGTCTCCGGAAATGGAGGCGGAGGGGACGGTGGCGTGCAAGAGCGCGTGTGAAGCATTCGGAGAGCCACAGTACTGTTGCAGCGGAGCGTACGGAACACCTGAAACGTGTAAGCCGAGTGAGTACTCGGAGTTCTTCAAGAACGCGTGTCCTAAGGCTTATAGTTATGCTTACGACGACGGCACAAGCACCTTCACTTGTTCCGGTGCCGATTACCTCATCACTTTCTGTCCTTCCCCATCCCCCAGGTATTTATTATAAACCCAATCAATCTCTTATTAATTAATTAACTAAAAAAACTTTCTCTTTTATATATATGATTTTACCACATTTGTATTCAGTAGTATTCTGATAATTATGAGAAAACAAATTTTCAAAGATTCCAATTTGACAAAAAAAAAATTGGCTCTTTGGGCATTTAAAGGAAAATTTCTATTTATTTTAACTAAAAGAAATAAAAATTGTGATTCTTTATATTCTTAAGGTTTTCTTTCTAGGCCTTTTGGAGATTTTTTCGGGTTTTTACAAGCGTTAATTTTAAAGATATTTTCCCGAATAACGTGAAATGGTCGTTCGCCATTTTGTCTCTATTTTATATGGTTGGGAGATGTAACATCTAATTTGTATTTAAGAAGAAAAGTCGGTTCCCTAATTTTTAGCTATTTTCTTACTTTTAGTAAGATTTTTTAGAAATAAAATTAACACAGAGAGATTAGATTAGAAAAAACAGAATATAGAAATAAATTATGGGTTATTGTGATGTCAAATCGCGTTAATTTTTAACGGTTGAAAAAACAAAATAATGATGACGTGCATGCTCTTTTTTGTCAACTTATGAATCCCAATTAATACGAATTGTTTTCACACATTTGCATATCAATATAAACCTCATCATCATAAATATCATAGGTCCCAATCTCGGAGTCCGACACGTCTCTTATATAACATATCCTAAATTATTAGTTCCTATTATAACATCTAATATGTATATATATATATATTGTTCTATAATTACATATATACAATTTTAATTAAAAATATCTAACTTTCTTGTATATTTTGATATATAAAAATTGATATATGAATTTTACAGTTTATATTTCTTTCATATTAAATATTTAATTAATATATATTATGTTTCATGTTTTTTTTTCTGTTTGCAGCATGAAGAGTGCGTCAATGGGTCTGCACCCGGAGGCGGTTAGCGTCTCAGTCGCTTCTTCGAGAATTGCCGCCGCATTTTCCTTTAGCGTTTTGATCGCAGCGGGTTGGGTGTTGAGCCGCATCTGCTGATGTCACCATCAATACGGCGCCGTTTAGTGGACGGAGAAGATAGATATATTTTGTTCAAGAGATTAGAGATCCTATACGATTAGAAGGAAACTAGCATCATTTACTTTTCAGTTGAAGTCTTTGGGAAAGAAAATTTACATTTTCAGATTGCCTTTTTTTTCTAATTTTTTGCTCTAACTGATAATATGTTTCTTTTCCTTAATTTGTAAAAAAAATATGAACATAGAAATTTAATAATATATATATCTATAATATATATAAAATATAAGGCCAAATGAATAATATCATTGGTCGTATCAATTTCTAATTGACAGTTTATATATATATATATAATATATAGTGTTTTATGATATATACACCCACTAGTGTGTATATATATTTTTTGTCAAATGAAAGAAGTTTGGAGTCGTTTTTGATTTTTAAGAAAATTTTTTATAAAAATCTCAAAACATAATTTTTTATAATATTTACGAAAAATAAATTACCAAACCATATATATATATAAAGAATGTTATTTGTACAAGTCGTATATTTTTTTCGTTTCATTGTCTTTTATTAGTTTTATATTGATAATTCATCATATATATATATAATTATCAGAAATTTTATTCGATTTTTATCTATTACATCTCCATCCGATAAAAAAACATTCATTACTTATACCCGTTCATCAGGGATGATTCAGATCATGTTCGACAAGAGTATTCGAACATGATCTCAACAAATTTAGGATCTATTATTTTCAAAAAAATAATTAATATTTAGAATAATTGTATGATAAAAATACAAAAGGACCTATTTTAATTTTATGGCACATGATCTCTTTTCCAACGTTTTTTTGGTTGAGTCGGCCATGCCGTTCGTAAAACATTTGAATTAGACGAATAATATGTTTTTAACATCACTTTTACCAATTAAAATATCTATTTAAAATGCTAAAATTTCATTTTCTTTGGCATGCCGTCAATATACTAAATATAATATATGTAAGCAATTCTATTCCAATAATGTTTATTTATTTATTAATTTTGGGACGGTTCTAAGCATGTCCTTGAGAAGAAAATAAAGTAAATTTTGGGCAAACATAATCTACATAATTCGTCATTATTATCGACTAAAGTGATGATGTTACAACGACGACGATGATCATTTGCAATATAATAAAAAGATTGATTATCAATTGTAAATCCTTGAAGAAAAAAAAGACTATTTTCCACCAGTATACCATAATAGATTATTATACACTGTATATATTTTGTTCATATAATTCAATATACCATAATAGATTCTACAAATTTCGATTATAAATATCATTAATATAATCCAACCTTTCGAAAAATATTATATCAACTGTGATACGAAGGAATCCGATTTAACGAGATTTGGATTCCAAAACCCCGAAACTCTATTGTGAATTATATCAAAATTTGAGAAAACAAAACAGAAGATCGAAATAAATTCCTCGATTAATGGTATACGATTTGCTGCGGAATTGATCTTCTGGCTCTTCATGCAAAACCAAAAATTTGATACTGATGGGATGTATCAAGATGGGATTCTCTCTGAAATTTTGTAAAATCGTAGGTGATAATAATGAATCTCCTTTCAGAAACCAAATGAATCTCATTTATATAGGCACTTGAACCAGAGACCATAAACCGACAGATAACCAGTTAATTTTGGTCTCAATTGTATCGCATAATTTCGCCCATCATGAAATATAAATGATACTACCAAAGGTCTCTATGCATATAATCTTCCCCATTCAATTCAATACCGAAGTCCAATAAATTAAACTTAAATCTGATCACATTTAATTTGGACTAAATCGAATGATAACACTTATTACAAAAGTATTCACATATATAGGTCCACAAATATAAGATTAAACCAAGAAATCTTATAATCTCCCACTTAGACCATATATGTGACCATAAAACCATGGAATAACCTTTAAAGCGCTCATAATTGTTGTCATCAAACCGGTATTGACACCAATCTCGTCCATCGACCATATCAACGTAGAACCAAAGAGATTTAACAACAATATCAACGTAGTTAGACCACATTTGATTAATAACGTAATATAGAAGAATGACATAGATCTGAATGTGGATGCATAGCATGAAGATTACACGTGAAGTGATCGATACGTGTCTATCTCCAAATGGTCCTACCTCATCGAGATCGACTTAAATCGAATGATACAGAGTGAATACCTTAAGCTTAAAATTCAGTAGTTCCGGAACATAAAACTGAAATCCAATAAACATCCATTATCATTATCTAGAGAAATCTAGAATAGATACAAATACTCCCACTAAACCGTAATATTGTCACAAAGGACAATACCCATATGAGCAATATGCTCCTGAAATACTTTAGGTATAATACTCTTAGTCAACGGATCCACAATCATGGAGTTTGTACCTATATGCTCTATCGAGATTACCCCACTCTGTATCCTTTCACGAACAACAAGATACTTAATTTCGATGTGCTTTAACCTCGAAATACTTTTGTTATTGTTCGAGTATAATACCACAGAACGATTGTCACAATAAATCTTTAGGGTCCTATCCACACCAGTCATATTGTGCAACCCAGTGACAAGATTCCGCAACCATAAAGCCTGATTGGATGCCTTATAACATGCTACATATTATGCCTCCATTGTGGACAATGCCACGAGCTTTTTCTTAGCAATACGCCAAGAAATAACCCCACCAACGAGGATAAATATATAACCTGAAGTGGATCGAAGACTGTCGAGGCACCCAACATAATCTGAATCTGAATAAGCAGTGATCATGAACTGGCCAGATCGTCTATATACAAGCATATAATCTTTTGTTTTCTGAAGATATCGCATCCCCCCTTTGGGTGCTTTCCAATGATCAATCCCGAGGTTATTTAAATATCTTCCTTAAACGGCAACAAGGTATGCCAAATCAGGTCATGTGCAAACCTGTGCATACATTAGACTTCCTATAGCCGAACCATAAGGAATCTTCCTCATTTCTTGAATCTCCAGTTCAGTCTTTGGGCATTGTCTAAGGCTGAATTTATCACCCTTAAAAATAGGGGTATCTATACCTTTACATACTTTCATGCCAAACCGCTTAAAAACTTTATCGATGTAACTCTTTTGTGATAAACCTAACACTACTAGAAATTTTAAATTTAGGGACGGAAATTCCGGACGGATTTTGATCCGTCCCTAAATTACGGACGAAATTTTGGTTCTGTCCTTAAATTCCGGACGGATTTTAATCCGTCCGTAATTTACAAACGAAATTCTTTCAGTCCCTATTTCCGGACGGATTAGGGACTACCTCCAATGAGTCCCTAAAATACGGACGGATTAGGGACGAATTTTTTATTTTTTTTAAAAAAAATATTTATTTTATTTTTATTCATTTTTTATCACTTTTTATTTTTTTACGAAAAAAATTCCGGACGGCAAAAAAAATCAGTCCAGAAATTAAGGACTGATTTTTTGTATCCGTCCGGAATTTTTTTTATTTTTATATTATTTTATTTATTATTTATTTCTTAAATTTTTATTTTTTTTGGAAAAAAATTCCGGACGCAAAAATATATCCGTCCGAAAATTTTTTTTTTCAAATAAAATTAAAAAATTTAAAAACAAAAAATTAAAAAAAAAACCGTCCCTAATCCGTCCGAAATTAGGGACGGATTAGGGACGAATTTTTTAATCCGTTTGGAATTAGGGACAGATTAGGGACGAATTTTTTAATCCGTGTGGAATTAGGGACGGATTAGGGACGGATTATTTAATCCGTTTGGAATTAGGGACGGAATATTTGAATCCGTCCGGAAATCCAATCTTATAAATTCATTCGCAAGGAATAAGAAGAGAAAGAAAAAGAGAATGAAGAAAGAGAAAAAGAGGAATAGAGAAGAAGGCATGTGAGCGACAGCGACAGAGGTGGAGACGATGACGATGGTGGAGGCGACGGTGGAGGTGAGGTGGCGATGGCGGCGGCGACGNNNNATTCGACGTTGGTGGTGTGGTGCCGATGGCGGCGGCGACGACTACTGTTGATTTTGATGCGACGATAATGACAGAAGAAGAAGTTTAATTTATCACAAAAATGGTTTTATTTTTAATTTTTTATTGTTATTTTTATTTTTATTTTTTTTTTGGAAAAAATATTCCGGACGGAAAAATATATTCGTCCGGAATTTTTAAAATTTTTTAATTATTTTATTTATTTTAATTTTTAATTTTTTTTAATTTTTTCCGGACGGTTTAGGGACTACTAAATCCGTTCGGAATTTTAGACGAATTCCGAACGGAAATTAATTAGCGACGTTCATTTACGGACTGATAAAATCCGTCCGGAAAACGTCTGGAAACCATTTTCCAGACGAATTAGGGACG
>CM071868.1:29717194-29727885 GCA_036759665.1 Gynandropsis gynandra | reverse complement strand
AGAGGTGCTCTAGAGGAGAGAGAAAAAATGTCGTAAAGGGTAACATGGGATTATCAATATTTTAAGGGTAGATTTGAAGTTGAAACTTTTTTTTTCAGCCAAGGGTATTTTTGAAGCACTTTAGCCCTACAGGGGCATTTTTGATAATCCCCCGTTCAAAACATCTCCCGAACCCCACGCCTGAAGAATTATTATTTTGGATATATATATATATATATATATATATATATATATATATATATATATATATATATATATATATATATATATATATATATATATATATATATATATATATATGGAAAGAGTCAAAATACCGACAGTTTAGACCATGATTTTAAAAAAAATAATAATAGAAATAATCCAACCGCCCGAACTATTTTTATTTGAAAAATAATAGATGACAAAATTTAACCGAGAGTTTCTTCTTTAATCTTAATCCAAAATTATTTAATTTATCAATAATCAAATCCAAAATCTAATATAAACACAATAGATCAGCTCTGATACCACTTGAAGGAATCTGATTTAACGAGATTCGGATTCCAAAACCCCAAAACTCTATTGTGAATTATATCAAGATTCGAGAAAACAAAACAGAAGATCGAGATAAATATCTGGATTTATGGTATACGATATGCAGCGGAATAGATCTTCTGGCTCTTCGTGCAAAACCGAAAACTTGATACTGATGGAATGTATCAAGATGAGATTTTCTCTGAAGTTTTGTAAAACTGTAAGTGATAATAATGAATCCCTTTTCATAAATCAAATGAATCTCATTTATATAGGCATGTGAACCACATACCATAAACCGACAGATAACCGGTTAATTTCGTTTCTCAATTGTATCGTTTAATTTTGTCCATCATGAAATATAAACGATACTACCAAAGGTCTCTATGCATATAATCCTCCCTATTCAATTCAATATCAAAGTCCAATCAATTAAACTAAAATCCGATAATATTTAATTTGGACGAAACCAAATGACAACACTTATTCCAAAATTATTCACATATACAAGTTCATTTTATTTTATTCCAAAATCTTATATGACATTTAAGATGTGTGTGGTGGTGAAGAAACATTAAAATATTTGATACGATAATTTACGATACTACTGTGCATTTTATTTTATTTTTGGCATCCCTCGTCTAAAAATACTTGTGGTGATTTATAGGATTAGTGATCAATACTTCAGAATTTTACAGAGATATAGCCACGATCCGGTAAGGGATTGAAGAGGTGTCACTAAAACAGAAACCTACCACTTTCTAAATCCTATCCAATCCTTATAAGACCATTCATCATCTAAAACATTTAGTTTATCGGAAAGAGTACCTATTGTCTGATAAGACATCACCTTATATCATTGTGAGCTAACGCGCTATCGTAACATACAAACATACTTCTGACACCAATGTGAAAGCTGGTCCTTCTCATCGCCTTCTCTAAAGAATTGAATTACATTTACTACGGCAATGGATGGATTTTTATTTCAAATAAAAATTTATTGTATTGAAAGAATGTATATGTATGAATTATATAGAGAACATTATACGGTGATTTGGAGAATATGATTTTGAGAATATTATAATTTATTCATATGACAGGTAAGTATATATCTCGTTTATAAGAGGATAAAAAATTAGATCAGATCGTATCTTTACACAATTTCTATACAATATATACTTATATGTCCCTTAAAGATTAAGAACGATTAGTAACTTCAATCTTGGCAACCATATTGTGAAATTGTTGCCGAGGGAGGGGTTTGATGAGAAGGTCAGGCAATTGATCTTTCGAACTGACGTGAGACACTCGCAAAAGGCCACCTTGTACTTGATGTCGGACAAAGAGATAATCCAAAGCCAAATGCTTCATTCGCGAGTGAAAGACTAGATTTGCACTCAGATACGTGGCACCAATGGTGTCGCAATATATTACCGGAGGAGTGGTAAATGTGATCCCAAGTTCTGATAAGAGTGAGGTAAGCCATCGAATTTCAGCTAACGTTTCCGCAACAAGTCGATATTTTGCCTCAGTAGATGAGCGAGACAAGATATTTTGTTTCTTCGACGACCATGATATTGGATGTTATCCCAGATAGACGATATATGTCCCCGTGGAGAGAAACCCATCACGGTCACCAATCCAATCTGCATCACTAACAGTGTGAAGAGATGGAACATTAGACGCAGAGAGAAAAATACTCGTGTTGCGAGTACCAGCTAGATAACACTGAACCTTTTTTGTAGCTTATGAGTGTTCTTGATTCAGCGAATGCATAAACTGGGAAAGGCGGTTAACATCAAAGCTGATGTCCGGTCTCGTCATTATCAGATATGGAAGACTTCCTACAATCATTCTTAAAGAAGTAGGATCAGTAATAGGAGGATTTGAGTTCTGAGTTAGACGCAAGGTGGAAGCCGTAGGAGTGTGAACAGTTTTTGCTTCAGCAAAGTCAAACTTGTGAAGAATATCTGCAATGTATTTGCTTTATGTCAAAAACAGACCAGAGGTGTTGCTGAGACTTCAATATCTAAAAAATAATGAAGAGGGCCAAGATCTTTGATTGAGAACCGAGAGGCCAACGAGGTAATGAAGTCTTGTACTTTTGAAGTGTCATATCCTGTAACCACAATATCATCAACATAGACCAAGACATATATAGTGATAGATGAGTTCCGAAGATAGAACGATGAGGCATCTACAAGTGAGTTTGTAAAGCCAAGAGTGAGCAGAAAATTTCGCAGTTCAGAGTACGATACTCGTGGAGCTTGCTTAAAGCCATAGATTGCTTTGTGAAGCTTGCAGATATGAGTGAGGCGATCACATCAATAAAACCTGAGGGTTGCGACATGAAAAATTCCTCGGATAAGTGACCTTGAAGAAAAGCATTGTTTACATCAAGTTGGCGAAGGACCCAACCTTGAGAAATAGCCAAACTCAGTACAACACGATGGTAGTTGGCTTCACAATAGGGTTAAAAGTCTCATAGAAGTCAATACTGGGGCGTTGATGAAACCTTTTGGAAACGAGTCGCGCTTTGAAGTGATCCACTGATCCATAAGGTAATTTCTTGATACGAAATACCCATTTACAGCCAACAACATTGGAAGCTTGGTTCAGTGGTACTAGATCATGTCTTATTGCGAATGAGAGCATCGAATTCATCAGTCATTGCTCGTCTCCATCTGGAATCCTTTAAGGCCTGAGTAATTGTCTATGGTTCTGAATTTGCAGAGGACACAAGAGTAGTGTAAATGAGCCGAGTGATTGGCTTGGTGATATTGTTTTTGGCTCTAGTTTGCATCGGATGTTGGTTGATTGGTGCCACCAGCAAGGTATTATCTGCGTTGGATGTTGGTTGTGATGAAGCAACATCAGAGACATGTTCAAGTGCACCTGCAGAATAAAGGACAAAACATGACCGGAACTAGAAACATGACGCATAACAGAGATCATCTGTAACTCAGACAAATCATTCCTGTCAGGCAGATTTCTCCGCTGCTATGGTGAAGTATCATTGCTCAGGGGCATAGGTGTGAGTGGTGGTGCGAGTGACCGATGACTGGACGAAATTAAGGAAGCTGGAGGTGACCATAATACATATTCTGAAGAATCAGAGAAGTTGGACGCAGAAAAGGGGAAGCAAAGTGAGAACAATATTTTTCCAAAGGGAAGATAGTTTCATGAAACTCAACGTGACAGGAGACATAGAGACGAGGTTTAAAGGGATCAAGACATATATAGCCACTTTGGGTAGGTGAATAGATGAGAAAGACACAAAGTGTAGACCGAGGAAATAGTTTGTGTGAAGAGTAAGGTCGAAGACATGGGTAACAAAGCATTAACAGCGTCGACAACAACTTTGTATTCCTCCGACACACCATCGAGGGCAATCTGTCTTGCTGTTTGAAGAACATGAACTTGAATGCTCCAGATCAGGTAATTGATTGGCGTTAACTTGGTCACATTGGACATATTAACGGAGAGGAAGACACTTTGAGGCTGTTGAGGGTTGAATGCAAAGACTACAGCAGTGTTGGAAGACAATGAATCAGTGTGTTGTGTTGTGTTGCTGGTGGTCATGGTTGAACAAACAACAGAAGGAGGATTCGACGGCTAGGGTTTTTGAGAGACATAGGGCTCTAAACCATATGATGATTTGGAGAATGTTGTAATTTATTCATATGACAGATGAATATATATATATATATATATATATAGTTTACTAGAGGATTTTTTAGGAAAATATATCAGATTGTATCTTTACACAATCTCTATACAATATATATTTATACATTATAATTATTTAAAAATATTTATTTATGATTTATTATTGGTTATTTTTATTGGAAAGCACGTCTATGCAATATATATATATATATATATAAATTTGTTTAATATATATTAAACTTTTATGACTAAAATAAATAATCTAATTATTTTTATTTTAATTGTATCCACTTAATTAGTAATTGTATATCGTGATAATTTTTATTTCATAAATTCTCTAATTTTAAAATAAACTATATACATTTAAATTCAAACATATAGAATCCATCAACATCGAATTCTTAGAAAAATCTATACCATATAGCAAAGTTGAAGATTTTTTAAATTTTTTGTCATAAAATTATTTGTAATCAATTATAAATATTTTTAGATCAATACAATTGTTTACTTTATTTTTTAAATATTTTTCGATTAAATTTTTAAATTTTAATTATATTTCGTAATTAATGTTTAAAATTTAAATTTTAATCAAATATTTCAAAATTAATTAACTCAACGAACCAAATGGGAGAATATCAGAAATGCCCTCCTAGGGCTAAAATACTTCAAAACTACCCTCCTAAATCTGATGGAAAAAAAATTGGAAAAAAGACACATGTGCCCTTATATTTTGTTAATGAAAAACACATACGAAGGAGGGAAAGACAAATTTGAGAGGAGGGAAAACAAAATTTGAGAGGAGGAAAACAATGTTGAAAGCTATTTCCTTTCATTTTCGAGCAATTTCCTTCCATTTTTGAGCGATTTCTTTTCATTCTCGAGTGATTTTCTTCCATTTTGAGCGTTTTGCAGCAATTTTCGAGCGATTTCCAACAATATTTTAACCATTTTCAGTGATTTCCAGCAATTTCCAGCGTTTTTAGCGATTTCCGGTGAGTTTTGGTGATTTCCGGCGATTTGTAGGTGATTTGCAACGATTTCGACCGTTTTCCAGCGATTTCTGGCAATTTACGATGATTTCTGGCGATTTCTGGCACTTCCGGTGGTCGCACTGGGTCGCAGGGTCACAGGGTCGAATTGGGTCGCAGGGTCATAGGGTCACAGGGTCGAACTAGGTCGAACTGGGTCGCAGGGTCACAGGTCGCTAGGTCGGAGGGTCACAGGGTCGCGGGGTCGGAATGGGTCGCATGGTCGAACTGGGTTGTAGGGTGACAGGGTCGTAGGGTCAGACTAGGTCGCTGGGTCGCAGGGTCAAACTGAGTCGCTGGGTCAAACTGGGTTGCAGGGTCGCAGGGGGTATTTTGAAAATATCAACATTTATAATGGTATTTTTAAAATTAATTTTTTTTCCGGGAAGAGTATTTTTGAAGTGCTTTATCCCTATAAGAATATTTTTGAAGTTACCCTGAACCAAATTTTAATTTGTTTAATTATTCAAAACAATAGTATTAATTAAATTACTCAAACACCCTTGTGAACCCTAAAACTAACATCTTTCTCTTGTCTTTCACTTTCTTCTTCTTCTTCTCCATTTTCTCTACTTTCCTCCCTTTTCCACTCTTCGTCTTCCTCTTCTGACCTTTGTCATCCTCAAGTCGTCGCCTTCGTCGTACTCAAGTCCTAGACTTCATTGTCCTTGAGTCTTCACATTTATAGCCCTTGAGCCTTCCATTCGTTGCCTAGTCTATCATATTATTGTTTTGTTGTCTCCTCCACATTGTTGCCTTCGATTTGTCATCTTCTTCGCGTCGCCCCTCGAGTTCTCCCTTTCGTCTCCACGAGTCCTACCCTTCATTACCTAGTCTGACGTATTTTTGTTTTTTCATGTTCTCTGCATCACCGTCTTTTTGGGTCGCCGCCTTCGCATAGCCATCTCCTGTTAAGGATATTTCTGTCATTTCACTACATATACTAGGGTTTTTGTATTTACTCTTATAAGTACTCTTAATCCCTTGTACAATGTTAATTACTTTGTTAATTCAAAATCCTTCATGGTATCATAGCCTAAGAAAGTCTAAACGACAATACTAATTTTCTTTTTTTCGGCCGCCCCACTCTTTCTTTCTTTCGGCACGCCCACCTCGCCCAACCCTTCGGCCGCCCCACTCTTCTTTCCCTTTCGGCCGCCGCCCAAACCTTCAGTCGCCCCTTCAGCCGCTCCTTTGACATCACCCATCGACGCCGCCGCCCCTTCATCTGCTCCTTCAGACGCCTCCACCGATGGCCGGCCAAACCAATCTTCTGTCGCCGCCGCCGCACGTCTCTCCGACGCTGCTCCAACGTTTGATACTCAACATCCTCTCACCGCCCTTCTCACGGTGAACATGACCAACATCACCAAACTGACGCCGATCAACTTTCTCACATGGAGCGTTCAAGTTCGAGCCCTCCTTGAAGGCCAGAACCTCTAGTGCTTTATTGAGGCCAATTCCATTGTTCCTCCAGCCAAGATCTGTCGTGACGGTGTGTCCGTCGACAGTCCTGATTTCCAACCTTTGAAGCAACAAGATCGACTCCTTTTCTCGGCTCTCTTTGGAGCCATCTCGGTTACCCTTCAGCTGCTCATTGCCCGTACGCTGTCTACCTATGACGCGTGGAAAACCCTCGCCAACACCTACGGAAAAGCATCTAGGGGTCATCTTCTCCAACTCCGTGACAAAATCAAATGATGCTCTAAAGGATCTCAACCGATCGATGACTATTTGCGGACAATCATATCCACCACCGATGAACTTGCCCTTTTAGGGAAACCGCTTGACCACGAAGATCTCCTCGATGCCATTCTTGAAGGTCTTCCCGAGGAGTACAAACCCATAGCGGATGTAATCCGAGCAAAAGATACCGCTGCATCCATTGAAGAAGTTCATGAAAAAATCCTTCACCACGAAGCCAAATTGGCTACTGCCGAACCCCACACTCTCTCGGCTACTGTCCCAATCGTAGCCAATCCCACAGCCACCCGCTCGCGACCAAACCCTCGGTCGTCCGGCTCACAGAACTGGTCTCGCTGCGCCCGTCAAAATTCACCAACACACCGTAGATATCAAGGACGGTGCTAAGCTTGTGGCGTTCACGGCCACAGCGCGCAACGCTGTCAGCGCTTCCGCCTTGTCTCTTCCTCCCCCGGTATACTTGACAATCCGCCGATGCAACCGTGGCAGCATTCTCCACACGATTGGAAGTCACGTCCGCAAGCACATCATGCCATTGCCTCCTCCTATGATGCAAACTCTTGGCTCCTCGATAGTGGCGCTTCTCATCACATTACATCGGATCTCTCCAACCTCGCTCTTCATAGTCCCTACCGCGGCAACGACGATGTAATTGTTGGTGATGGCAACGGGTTATCCATCACACACACGAGTTCCATTTCTATACCCCTTAACACTCGAACGTTATCTTTACGAAATGTTGTATATGTGCCTAAGATTTGCAAGAATATAATCTCTCTCCATCAGTTGTGCAAAAATAATGACGTATCTGTTGAATTTTCTCCGTATGACTTTCAGGTGAAGGATCTCAGCACATGGGCGCAACTTCTGAAAGGAAGCACTAAAAATGGAGTCTATGAATGGCCCGTACAATCTAGTACTCCGTCATCTTTTTATGCCTTCTATAGTGTCAAGACCACTTCGTCCGAGTGGCATTCTCGTTTAGGTCATCCGTCGTCTTTTATTTTAAATAAAGTCCTCACATGTTTTGGACTACCATTGTCTCAGGATTCCCCTCACTTGTTTTGCAATGCATGTTGTCGTAATAAAAGTCATAAATTGTCTTTTTCCACTTCAACTCTTATCACCTCTCGTACCCTTGAAGTAATATTTTCCGACTTTTGGACGTCTCCTGCTTACTCCATTGATGGATTCAAATACTATGTTCTTTTTGTCGATCACTATACACGCTATTCTTGGCTTTATCCACTCAAAACCAAATCCCAAGTCCGTGACACATTCATTCAGTTCAAATCCCTTGTTGAAATGAAATTCCAAAACCGCATTACTACACTCTATTCAGATAACGGGGGTGAATATATTGCCTTGCGTTCATTTCTGGCCTCACATGACATTTCTCACTACACATCTCCGCCACACACCCCCGAACACAATGGTATTTCCGAAAGACGATATAGGCACATAGTAGAAACCGGTCTCTCCCTCCTAACGCATTCTTCCATGTCCCTACCCTATTGGTCTTATGCGTTTTCCGTCGCGGTTTATCTCATTAACCGTCTCCCGACACCCAACCTTAGTATGTCCTTTGCTTACGAGTGTCTCTTTCAACAATCCCCAAACTACACTAAACTTCGAGTCTTTGGATGCCTATGTTATCCATGGCTACACCCCTATACCGCACACAAACTAGAACGCAAATCCGATCCATGTGTCTTTCTAGGGTACTCATCCACTCAAAGTGCGTATGTTTGTCTTGATCTCCTTAGGTCCCGCATCTTCCTGTCACGCCATGTTCGGTTTTTTGAGTCCGTCTACCCCTTTGCCAACACTGCCAAATTCTTCCCACAACCCGACCCCAAAATCTCCTTGAACACCATCACCCCGCAACCATGTGGCATTCCTACTCAAACCTTTTCTCCACCACTCCTTGCTCCACCGCCGTCTCAGCCCCTATGCTCGGATCCTTCGCCGCTGCTGCCATCTGAGGCTGCTCGATCGGGCATGGCTCGGACCCGGTCGGGCACAAATTCTGAAATTGAGGCTGCAAATCCCCGTAGCCATACACGACTCTTGCCCATGGAGAACACGCACGGGCAGCAAGAGGGCCCGCTCGGGCTACAAAAGAGGACCCGCTCGGGCACAACTTCAGAAATTGTGCACAAAAATCCCCGTAGCCTAACCCGACTCGGGCACATGGAGAACACGCTCGGGCAATTTTGCCCGCTCGGGCTACCAGAGAGTACCCGCTCGGGTACAACTTCTCAGACTGTGGATAAAAATCCCCGTAGCCCTACCCGACTCGGGCACATGGAGAACACGCTCGGGCATCAAGAGGGTGCAACACAGCACTCTCGAACCAATTCACATCCAATGGTCACCCGTTCGAAGAGCAATGTTGAAAAGAACACTAACAGATTTACCTTTGTTTCCCAGGTAGATAGTGAAGCCACAAATATTACTCAAGCTCTCAAGGACCCTCGATGGCGTGAAGCAATGGATGCGGAATTGCAAGCGTTGCATCGCAATCAAACATGGCAACTTGTTCCAGTCTCTCATGCTAAGAATATTGTTGGTTGCCGATGGGTTTTTCGCATCAAAAGAAACTAAGATGGAAATGTGGAACGATTCAAAGCTCGACTTGTTGCAAAGGGATTTCATCAAAGACCGAGCATAGACTATCATGAGACATTCAGCCCAGTTGTAAAGCCTAGCACCATTTGCATAGTTTTGAGTCTTGCGATCTCTCGCGGGTGGCCTCTACGAAAACTTGACGTTAATAACGCCTGATAACACGTAATCCGTAGTAGTTTTTATATCATTCTTAGGTCTAGTTTTAGGTAGATTTGTTAGATTTCATTCATTTATCGAGTCTATTCGAGGATTTCATCTACATTTCGTGTTTTTTGTAGAAAACGAAGACATGACGAGAAACACGAGAGATATTGGCAATTTAACCCCAAAATGACAAGGTTCAGCTTGTGCAAGACCGTGGATTGAAGAGAACGTGCAAACACTGAGCGAAAGGAGCGGAAACTACATTTTAGGTTGTGCACGCTCGGGCATAGAAGGTGCCCGCTCGGGTAATTGATGCCATGACAACCCCGTAGCTTTACACGACTCGGGTGCTCAAGGAACATGGTCGGGCATGCGTGCCCGATCGGGTGGCAAAGGAGTGCCCGCTCGGGTCAATGGTCATCAAATTGCGCCGTAACTTTGCACGACTCGGGCTGAAGAGGAACACGCTCGGGAATGAGTGCCCGCTCGGGTGAAAATCGGTGTACACGGTCGGGCACAAGGCCTGCACGAGCGGGTAGAAGCTGTGCCCGCTCGGGCCCTTGTATTTCTCAACAAATTCCCAAGATTTAGAACAGCCAAATCAGATCTATAAAAGGGGGATGCTAAGAAGATTTGAAAGGGGGGACTCAAGAACAATTCTGTGCCATTAGAGACACACTTTGAAGGATCGAGAAGGACGGATCTACGGATCCGAAGCATGGAGGATCTATTGAAGACATCGGTCGAAGAATAGGGAGCATTCTCTTTCTCTTTCTATGTCGAATTTAGATTTCTTTTGTGTTTCGTTTCCCGAGTTCATGTTCAAGTAGATCTATTGCCATAGGTTAGAGAGTATTGCCAACATGTAATGAAGTCTTGTGCTTAATGAATGGTGGATCTTAATGCTTTCATACTTGTACGCCACTCGTTATGAATGAATTCGGTATTTTATCATGTTTTCAGATCTCATGGTTGATCTTAATGCTTTCATTACTTGTA
>CM071868.1:29651049-29708217 GCA_036759665.1 Gynandropsis gynandra | reverse complement strand
AATCTAGGGATTAGGATAGCGGTCGTAATGCGTCTATCCATGTAAGATGCGCAATGGATACATTGGTATATGCATGCTAGATAGTGGACAAGTCTACGCCAGTCAGTTCCTATAGGAGAGCTTGAATTCCCTGAACTCGTGATAGTATCTAAGACCAATTATCTTGTTAGAACTTCGATACATTGTTGTGCAACTCTTGATACCTATGGTGATTTGTCGCTGAGTCATTCCCATCTTAGGTTTAGTTTGCATTTGCATTTGCATTTCATCCATCTACCATTAGATTCATCACGTCTTATTCATTAGTCCAATAGCTTTAGAGTCGCATCAATTCCTTGTGTTCGACCCTAGTTGCTACACGATCCGTATCCTTGCGGAAGCGTTAGTCTAGGTAATTTATTACTTGAGTCTACGCACATCAACGCCTTTCTTCAAGATCGTCTATCGGAGGAGGTATACATGTCTCAACCTATGGGTTTTCTTGATAAAAATCAACCTCATCATGTGTGCAGATTTCAGCGAGCAATATATGGACTTAAACAAGCTCCTCGAACATGGTATTCGGAATTGCGGACCTTTCTCCTTGCTCGCGGCTTCACAAACTCATTGGCCGATACCTCCCTCTTCATCCTCCAGACCACCGAGCTACAATTATATGTGCTGGTTTATGTTAATGATATTGTTGTTACAGGCAATTCCCCATCACGGGTATAACACTTTATTGATGCGCTAGCGACACGTTTCTCAATCAAGGACTTGGGTAATCTATCCTTCTTTCTCGGAGTTGAGGCAACACGGACATCTCGCGGTCTCCTCTTGACTCAACGGAAATACATTACCGATCTTCTCAACCGCTGCCTCATGCACGAGTGAAAGCCCGTTCCTACTCCCATGCCGTCCACCTCACGTGTCACTCTCCAAACCGGTACTCCACTATCCAATCCAACGGAATACCGGTCCATTGTTGGCGGGCTACAATACATATTACTCACAAGACCGGACGTAAGCTTTGTGGTCAACAAACTGTCTCAATTCATGTATGCTCCCATGGATGTTGATTAGCAGGCGGTTAAACGGGTCCTACGCTATCTTGCTGGCACGAAGAATCACGACATCTTCTTATCCGCAACCAACTCACTATCCCTACATGCCTTCATCGATGCTGATTGGGTTGGTGACTCTCATGATCTCAAGTCCACCGGTGCATATCTTCTCTTCCTTGGTGCACATCCCATTTTCTGGTCGTCTAAGAAGCAAACCGGCCTCTCCCGCTCATCTATTGAAGCTGAATACAGATCGGTTGCGTCCATTGCTGCAGAAATTCTCTGGGTTCTTGCCTTACTCTCTGAACTTGGAATCACGCCATCAACACCACCTACCATCTACTGCGACAACATTGGAGCAACATATCTGAGTGCTAAACCAGTTTTTCATTCCCGGATGAAACACTTGGTTCTGGACTATCTTTTTGTTCGCGGGCTTGTTGAATCAAACACTCTAAGGGTCACTCATGTTCGGGCTGCGGATCAGCTTGCAGATGTTCTAACCAAACCTCTGCCAAGACTACCATTCGACCTACTATGTTCCAAGATTGGACTCACCAAAGGTGCTCCATCTTGAGAGGGCGTGTTAAAGATATTTCTATCATTTTGTATGTGGTACAATCGTCTAAGTGAATATCTATTAAAAAGGGGATTTGTGAATAACCCTATTTGTCGTTGTGTATTTATTTAGAAAACAGAAAGCGGATTTGTGATTATAGTTCTTTATATTGATGATCTGAATATAATGGGAACCTCAAAGGAGATTAAAAATGCTCGAAATTATCTGAAAGAGGAATTTGAAATGAAAGATCTTGGACAAACAAAGTCCCCCTTCTCTATTCGACGTTTCACTGCTGTTGGATAGTGTACATAACATACCTGATCTGCTTGATCAATTTTAATCAATGGATTATATTTTGCATATTGTTATGCCGGGTTGATGTAAATTCATCCCCATTGATTTTTTTCGTGTACCACTTCATATGGTTGGGTCAAACCATTGACATTCGAAAAGCATTATCTTCAATCCAACGAGACCAAGATATTCTATCTATAGGATTTTGTGCAAAATATTGTAGAAATTATCATCCTCTATTAATTATTAACGCAAACGCCGTAAATGAATGTGCCTTTATTTTTTTCGTGCTCGTAAGTATGGAATGTATATCCTTGAGTAAACATAATTGGCCACCACAATACATTTCTTAGAAAACTGTTAACCACATCTCTTAAACAAGCATGATGTATCTCATCGCCCTTAATCTATATAATATAAAAGTGAATGATTACTAATAACATACATTATTTTTAAGTATATATATGAAAATATGTGCACTTATGTAATCTCTCAACCATAAGGCATATATTGAACTTTCATTTTATTGAGTTCATCTACGTTTAGACGATGATATATACTCATTGCTTTTTCATCAAATATCCTATAATGAGAATATGTTAACACACATATATATATATATATATTTAAATTAAAAGATCCATTTTTCATCATTTTGTACCTTTCAAAAAGGTAATAGCTCTTGACAATTATACTCCTTTGGTGTTATATTCCTCAGATTTCCCTCTCATACGTCCAATTGGTGTAAAGATCTCAAGAATTGCATTAAACTAAGGATTATATTGACATAGATAGTTAGTGTATTCTTTTTCTATTCTTCTTTGTTTCGTCGGAATATGCGACTCGAAATAAAATATGTTGATAAATATGTGATTTATTCCATCATGTATTGTTTAATAATAGATCCTTCAACCGCTTCTTTGTTTTTTCCTCTATCTTTAACTGAAAGAAAAACCTTTCGAACGGATACATTCACCTGAATTGTACCGGGCCATCGAGTATTGTCGCGTCTAGTAAATGTGTTGAAAAGTTTTCTATGAAATTAAGAGGAAGACGAAAATATTCTTTCCATAGATCATAATACATCAGAGATATTATTTTTCAATAACTCCAAGTCATATCTTTTTAAATTCTTTGAACATATATTTCTGAAGAATATGCTAATTTCGTATAACATGTCGAATGGGTCGTTGTATGAAAACATGACAATCATGACTTTTTCAACCTATGAGTCCTGGACCCATAACACACCTAGCAATGTTCGATGTATATCCATATGAAAATTTAATGTCTTCTTTTAACCACTAAACTAATGTTGTTTTCGCTGGCGCGAACAATTTGAATATTGTGATAGGTGTCTTTCCATCATATAACTCCAACTCAGCTCTTCAACATATTATCTTCAAATCTATCCTTAATTGTATGTTATCCTCCGTTTTCCCCATCACATTCAAAACAATATTGATGATATATCGAAAAGGTTTTTTTTCAATATAGATAATATCCAAATTATGATACAATATGCATGATTTCCAATATGGTAATTTCTAAAAATATAATATGTTTGTACCGATTATGTCATTCATCTTGGCGTTGTAGATTTCGATGTCCACGATCTCCTCCACATTCCACCGATTCTTGTAAATCTGTCATCGTGTTTAGTCGTTCGTATAGTATTTGTGTACTTATTTGTGTGCATGATGCCTCTTCTTTCTATACCACGTTCTTTTGAAAATGTTCTCTTATCTTTTCTGAATTTTTTTCCACTAGGAAGAAATTTTCTATGACAATCAAACCAACATGATTTCTTCCCATGTACTAGACAAAATGAATATGTATCCTCCATAACTATAGACATGCCAATATCTCATACGTGCTCTATCCAGATAACATTCCATAGGCAGAGAAATCGTTAATTATCCACAACTACACCGCTTTCAATGTGAAGTTTTGTTTCGTACTTATGTCATATGCAACAATTCCACTATCCCAAAACTTATCCTAATTCATTAATTAAGAGCTGCAAGAAAACATCAAAACTTTTCTTCGAATATTCTGGTCTTCGAATTAGCAACATCAGAAACATAACTTCTATTTTCAAACACATCTCAGAAGGCAAATTATATGGAGATAAAATCACATGCCATAGAGAATATTGACTTCTGAATTGTCCATATGGACTAAAACCATCGGTGCATAAACAAAAATAAAAATTTCTCATTTCATATACAAACTCAAAAAATATTTAATTGAAATTCTTTCAAGCTTTCCCATCCGACGAATATTGCATTGCCCCTTCACTTGTTGAGTATTATGTGTGTCATCTTATTGCCACAACGACTTTTTTATTCATATACCCTTTTCAATTTGTTTTCTATAGATATATAGAACATCTTTTTATATGGTACATACTTTCATGAAAATGGTTTTTACGGACGAAAACTATTGGCACCGTAAAATTTACATTCTAAAAGGTCTTTATCTCCTCCCCAAAACATTATGCAACTATTTCTACAAACATCAATCTTCTCATGTGGCATTTCCAAATCCTTTAAAACATTTTTTTTGTTTCATAATATGTCTCGGGAGCTTGATTATTTGCCGGTAAATATACACGCACGCATTTGCAAAATGAATCCATTCAAATTTCAATTACATTGTAGTTTGTTTTTATACTCATCAATCTTGATGATAAGGATAAATGAGATTGATCTTCACGACAACCTTCATATATAGGTTGATTCACCACATCCGATAGGTTGAAATATCGGTGTGCTTCATTATTCAACCCTCTTCATGGCTTGATGGTAACAATTTTATTTTGGTGTATAAATAATGAAAATTCCAACGGATAAATGTTATAAATACCAACCGATGCCTGTTGAAATCAAATAACGATTTTGTCTTTTAAATTTACAAATGGAAATCCGTTGGAATTAGCAACAGTCATCTATTGAAATAATTCGACGATTTTTAAAGCCTTTTAGAGGATTCACAAAAAACTTTTAACATATAGTATGTGTTGATATTACGTTGGAAATTCCAACGGATTATAATGGATTGGTGCCCATTGATAATTCTCCGATTCTGTTGAAATCCTATCGCATATTTTATCAACATACAGATTCGCTGATATTTGCGTGTCTGTTCGTTGATGGTTGCATTTTTTTTGTAGTGCAGGGATTAGAAAAGACACTCAAAATTCATTATAAATTCATTTAAATTTCAAAAATTGGGTCATCTACTTATAAGGACCAAACAATAATGAAAAACAAATAAATAAGCTAACTCTTTTTAAAAAATCGGTAAAATCGCTCGGTTGAGCAGATGGATCGTTGAACCGAGCGCCATAATTATTAACTCTAAAATTCAAAGAACTAAAGTATATTGGTCTAAAAAAAATGCTCGGGTTGAGCATTTTCTTGTTGTATCCGAGCATCTTGTCTTAGCACAGTTCTGTTTTTGCCGAAAATTATCTGATCCTCTTGTTTCTTGCTCCTCTCGTCCTTCTCCCCTTATGGGACCTCTTGTAGCATTTCTTCAGTGTTCTTTGATGTCCTCGTGGGATTTGCATCCATTATTTCATGTTCAATTGTGAACATACATATCATAGCTCCTTTGTCTTTCCACTCATTGTTTATCCTCGTGTAAACACTTCTCGAAACTCATTTGCCTTTCTCTTCAGTTTTTGTCCTTCTGTGGAATCAAGATATCTTTGTTATCATTCCTTCCTTATTTAAAAGGTTTGTCTCAAATCCAGCCCTTTAGTTGCATGGATACAAGCCAAATAAGTAATTTTGAAAACCAAATCTACAATTTACTTTCTGGGTTTCGCTTTTATACGTGTTATTGTTTATGCATTTGCAGACTCTAAAAGGTCTATCTGCTTGCATCAGAAGCTGAAATTGGTTCCTTTGTATGAAATTTTATGTGGGCACATGCACCCACACATCATTTCTTGGCTTGAACATTGTCCACCCACATCTAGCCCTTTCTCTTTATTTGATGGTTTCTTCTTCCAAAAATCATTTTGGAAACCCTGCATTGAACTATAAACAAAATTAGACACTAAATTAATTTATTTGTTAGAAAACAACACCTCTTTGTACGCAAGCATGTTCTTCGATTGGGATAAAAATGTTTTAGTCTCTCACACTCAATGAAAAAATGTTATCCTGACGGGTGTGCTCTCATAGGCCTTTGTTTGGATTTCTAAGACCTCATTATTTTTGTGGTAATATTTCTCATGTTCACTCACATTCTCACACATCTCCTTCCTCAATAGTTGTTTCTATAGGTCATTTAATTCTAAGAATTGTGTCATTACATGTGATTCATCCTTTCTTGTCTCATGTTTCTCACAACTTTCATCCGAGTTGTGAAGTCCATGGTCATCCCCTGGTACCACGTGAGCATTTGGTTATTGTGCTCTTTGTCTAGATGTCCCTTTGTAAGATTTTTGTATGCTTTGACTCCCACCTTCTGTTAGTTTAGGTCGCGGTGCCTCTATTTTCTGCTCAGCTTTGTATCCTATGTTCGATTTGTCAAACTGATTTACTTCAGGCCAATAGTGTAATACCATCATCCCCTATCTCAGAACTAGGAGTATCCACCATCACCTTCAAAAGGTGATCACATATATCATCGTTCAAACACATTTATAAAACATAATAAACATTTTATTCCGAAATAAAAGTGGTCTGGACTATAACGCAAAATAAAATACATAAAATCATATTCACAACAAATAAATAAATAAAAATGTGAAATACAAAATAAAGCTTATCGATACCTCTTGCATGTTAAGGATATTTCTGTCATTTCACTACATATACTAGGGTTTCTGTATTTACTCTTATAAGTACTCTTAATCCTTTGTACAATGTTAATTACTTTGTTAATTCAAAATCCTTCATCTCCTAAGCAGTCATATCTAAATGTTATAATGATCGATTTAACACAATTGAAAAAAACGAATGTTTAATAGATATTTTTTAGTTCGAAAATAAAAATTCTTTAATGTTTACAGATGAATGGAAAATTTATATAATGATCTGACGGTAAAAAATGTTAGTAAATGTCAGTGTAGAGTGCAAACGGTCGTCTTTGTTGAATCCACAATTGAAATTTGACATGTATGAATTAAAACGGACGACACTAAAAATACCACTTCTAATCAACATTAATCTATGAATTAAAAATCTAGCACGTCCTATTCACATCAGGTTCTTTTTTTTAGTAATATTAGGATTCTAATTTCTAATATCAATTTATAAGAATATATAAACAATGTTTGCAAGATGATGGATTATCTCCAAAAGCTAACTTTAATGGAGAAGGATACCATGGTCCTATATAAGCTATCAACTTTTCTCATTCTTAATGTCAATCATATTTGAAAAGTTTGAACGAGTGGATAACTAATTCTACATTTTTTTCTTGTTTATTTTTTTTTCATTTACATGCGTATAATATATTTTTGCCAATAGATCTCCGTTTTGAGAACTCAAATTCCAATACGTTTAAGAGTTAAATTCTATTAAAAGAACCACAAAAAATATATACATTAATAGTCCCATTACATCTTTTCTTTATATATATATATGTATATATATTAAGCCGAGACTATATTATATATATATATATAATAGCTATTTTGAAATGATTATACTATTATAATGTTTTAATTTTCGTATCGCACATAAACAAAAGTCGAAATTATGTATAATTGTAAATTACTCTTTTAATTAACTTAACCATAAATCTCTAATTATGTATTTATATAAAATATCCAAATCATAATAAAATAATGGAAAAACAGCCTATTCCCCCTTGAACTTTACCATTTTATAAACTATAGCCAATTTCCCCCCGAACTATATAACTTATAGCTTATTTTCCCCCAAACTATATAACTTATAGCCTATTTTTCCCCGAACTATATAACATCTATTATATTCTCTCGAACTATATAAACTCTAGCATATTCTCTCGAACTATATGATTTCTCTAAAAGTAATATATTTTCTTTAATTTTAATGTATTATTAAATTTTTTATATTACAAAATATTAAAATAAAAAAATACTTTAAATTCTAACGATTACAAAAATTCTATATGATTTCTCTAATAGTAACATAATTTTAACATAACCATATTTCACTCAAATTTAACACGATTTCATCCAATATTAACCCGATTTCACCGAAATTTAACCTGATTTCACCCAATTTTAATCCGATTTAACCCAATTTTTACCCGACTTCACCGAATTTCAACACGATTTCACTTAATTTTTATTCGATTTCACTCAAATTTAACCCGATTTCACCGATTTAATCTGATTTCACCCAGTGTTAACCCAATTTCACCAAAATTTAACCCGATTTCACCCAATTTTAATCCATTTTCCCCAATTTTTATTCTATTACACCTAAACTTAACCCAATTTCACCCGATTTAATCTTATTTAACCCAATGTTAACCCAATTTCACTAAAATTTAACCTGATTTCACCCAATTTTAATCCGGTTAAAATTGGGTGAAATCGGGATAAAATTGAGCGAATATATTTAAAATTTGGTTTCGGGTTGAAATTCGGTGAAATCAGATTAAATATGAGTGGAATAGAGTTAAACTTCGGTGAAATTAAGTGAAATTGGGTTAAAATTGGGTGAAATCGCGTTAAATTTGAGAAAAATATATTTAAAATTTGGTTAAATTGGGTTGAAATTCGGTGAAATCGAGTAAAAATTAGGTGAAATCGAGTTACATTTTGGTGAAATTGGGTTAAATCGGATTAAATATGAGTGAAATAGAGTTAAAATTCGGTTAAATCAAGTTGAAATTCGGTGAAATCGAGTAAAATTTGAGTGAAATAGAGTGAAAATTCGGTTAAAACGGGTTGAAATTTGGTGAAATGGAATAAAAATTGGGTGAAATTGGGTCAAAATTGGGTGACAACGTGTTAAATTTGAGTGAAATATAGCGAAAATTCGGTTAAATCGGGTTGAAATTCGGTGAAATCGAGTAAAAATTGGGTGAAATATGGTAGCGAAGCGCAAGGGTTGAGGAATAGGCTGAAAATCATATAGTTTGGGGGAAATAGGTTCTTTTAAAAACTTTTAATAGACAAATTAACAGAAAGTTAGTAGAGGGGGGAATAGGATGAATTTTTAAAGTTCAAGGGGGAATAGGATGAGTAATGATAGTTCAGGGGGGAATAGGATTAAAGTGGTAAAGTTTAGGGCGAATAGGCTGTTTTCCCTAAAATAATCATTCTAACCTTTTATATGGTATTAAAGCTCTAAGTTTAAAACCCTAGCAGCATTTTTTTTCATCACCATCGTTGACTGCTGCTCGCCTTCGTCGCCCACTGCTCACCTCATCGCCTGTTGCCCACCTTCGTCGCCCGCCGCTTGCCTCGTCGCTTGTCATTCATCTCCTTTAGCGATCGTCTCTTTGTCGCTCGTCACAGTTTTCTTCGGTCGTTATCATTGTCTCTCTGTTCTAATTACCACCGTGGACCCGCTTTGTTCGTCTCCTTCAACCCGCTTCTATCGATGTTCTATCTTCAGTGGGTCATCACTCAATTTTGCCCCAATTATGCTCTTTTGTGTTAACGAATGTCGTTTTGTCCGTTCGTCTGCAACTTGACCATTAGATTTATTATTTTTCATGACACTCATTATGTTTTCTATTTCTTCCACAACTCCCATAATAACCACGAAATATAGTCTTGTGTTCAACCCCACTAAACCTAATTGAGTTTTGCTATCGATCAATATGAACCACTAAAACAAATGCAAAAATTCTAACACCATTTGCAACACAACTCTATGTTGACAAATAATCTCAACGCAATTGTAACGCTATTGAAATGTAAAATTTTGTTATAGTGTTGTTGGTAGCTGTAACACAATTTGCGCTGTTGTAACATCGAGGAAATAGAATTGATTAGCCATTGGTAATCCAAATCTAACATTAGTCTAACACAATTGTATCGTTAAAATCACATCGGGAATTGGAACGTAGTTGTGACGCAAAACTAATCCCATGTTTGCTTTACAGTTGCGTTACCATTTACGTGAAGGTAACACTGGTCGTTTAACGCAAGTTGCGTTACAAATTGTAACACAAACTCGTATAGCTTTGTAACGCCATTGTGTTCAAATTTTATAAAGAGTTTGTACGTACTAGTTCACGGGCGCGATAATAATCAACGCTATTTCACTGGTACGTTGGTGATAGTTTGATGACACGTAATCCGTAGTAGTTTTTATGTCATTCTTAGGTCTAGTTTTAGGTAGATTTATTAGATTTCATTCATTTATCGAGATTATTCGAAGACTTCATCTACATTTCGTGTTTTGTGTAGGAAACGAAGACATGACGAGAAACACGAGAGATATTGGCAATTTAACCCCAAAATGACAAGGTTCAGCTTGTGCAAGACCGTGGATTGAAGAGAACGTGCAAACACCGAGCGAAAGGAGCGGAAACTACATTTTAGGTCGTGCACGCTCGGGCATCGGAAGTGTGCCCGCTCGGGTAATTGATGCCATGACAACCCCATAGCTTTACACGACTCAGGTGCTCAAGGAACATGGTCGGGCATGCGTGCCCGATCGGGTGGCAAAGGAGTGCCCGCTCGGGTTAATTGTCATCAAGATGCGTCGTAGGTTTGCACGACTCGGGCTGAAGAGGAACACGCTCGGGCATAGGTGCCCGCTCGGGTGAAAATGGATGTACACGGTCGGGTACAAGGCTTGCACGAGCGGGTAAAGGCTGTGCCCGCTCGGGCCCTTGATTTTCTCAACTAATTTCCAAGATTTAGAACAGCCAAATCAGATCTATAAAAGGGGGATTCGAAGGAGATTTGAAGGGGGGGACTCAAGGACAATTCAGTGCCATTAGAGACACACTTGGAAGGATCGAGAAGGACGGATCTACGGATCCGAAGCATGGAGGATCTATTGAAGACATCGGTTGATGAATAGGGAGCATTCTTATTCTCTTTCTATGTTGAATTTAGATTTCTTTTGTGTTTCGTTTCCTGAGTTCATGTTGAAGTAGATCTATTGCCATAGGTTAGAGAGTATTGCCAACATGTAGTGAAGTCTTGTGCTTAATGAATGGTGGAACTTAATGCTTTCATTACCTGTACGCCACTTGAATGAATGATGTTAGGAGTCTAATAAACCAACGCCAGGGCATTAGACTTTGGAACTTAGCCATGATTTAGGGTTTAGCCGGTTTAGGATCTACGCCAGGTCAATCGGTTAAACCTAGGGATTAGGTAGCGGTCGTAATGCGTCTATCCATGTAAGATACGCAATGGATACATTGGTATATGCATGCTAGATAGTGGACAAGTCTACGCCAGTCAGTTCCTATAGGAGGGCTTGAATTCCCTGAACTCATGATAGTATCTAAGACCAATTATCTCGTTAGAACTTCGATACATCGTTGTGCAACTCTTGATACCTATGGTGATTTGTCGCTGAGTCATTCCCATCTTAGGTTTAGTTTGCATTTGCATTTGCATTCCATCTACAATTTGATTCATCACGTTTTATTCATTAGTTTAATAGCTTATAAGTCGCATCAATTCCTTTTGTTCGACCCTAGTTGCTACACGATCCGTATTCTTGCGGAAGCGTTAGTCTAGGTAATTTATTACTTGAGTCTAGCCACATCAATAGTAACATAAGGGCAATGCAATTGTGTTGAAAATTATGGGTATATATATGCTCTGGATCTCATACCGGTTCACTCATAACTAAAACTACAAAATCTTTTAAATGCTCTCACTCACTTGTATAATATCTTGTACCGGTTTAGATATTTGGTCACTCTAAAGGTGGATGTATGAGAGGTTTGGCTAAGAAACAAACATTGTCGAATTCAAAAGTGGGTTAGAAAGTTTAATAACATTTTCTACAAATCAAGTTGGATATGCAAGAAACGGGAAGTAATACTTTCTTTGCTGTAGGTGTAGAAATAAAAAACTGTTTAGTGCAGACGTTGTATTGAAACACATATACAAGAAAGCTTTTGTGAAAAACTAATTATTTGGTTTATTGTGGCGAAGATATGAGCACAATGACAGCTTACACGCACGTTAACATTGAACAATCACATGATATTTATCGTAATTACGAAGCGATTACAAATGAAAGTAATTTTCATGACAAGTATGGATATATGGAAATAATTGGGGATGCTTTTCCCGATTATCATATTATGAATGATGGAAACATTGATGAAAAAGTGCAAAAAGCTGAAACTAATAAGTTTTACGAGATACTTGGTGAAACCAAGCAACCTTTGTAAGAAAGTTGCGAGGATCATTCAAAGTTATCACTTTCAGCTAGACTAATGAGAGTGAATACAAGTTTCAATGCCACAAAATTTGTACAGATCAAATGTATTAGACGTTGCATGACATTTTACCTAAAACTTAACTCACATTTAACATTAATTATTTTTTTGTATTTTCATATCTGGTCCGGATCCGAAAAAAAATCTTTGATATATTTTTACAACCATTGATTGATGAATTGTATTATCTTTGAAAATATGGTGTTAAATCATATAATGTTTCAAAGAAACAAAATTTTCACATGGAAGTTATGTCGATGTAGACAATAAACGATTTTACAGTTTATGGGATGTTGTGTGGTTGGAGCACGTGGACATATTTTGTATCCATATTGTATAAATGATATAGATTCATTTGTACTAAAACACGGTAGAAAACCATGTTAGTTTGATTGACATCGTCACTTTTTTCAATAGATCATCCATTGAGACGAAATAAAAAAAATTTAAAAAAAGATGGTGGATAAACATGCACCATGCATGTTAGGACATGAGATATTATTTGAATGATTAGATTCCATTGATGTATAGTGGATTGCAGTGAAAATGGGCATGATAAATGCAAATGATTTCAAAATTACAATATTGTTATAAACACAATATTTTTGGGATATTCCCTATTGACGAAAATATCTCCTTCATCATAATCTTGATGTGATACATGTAGAAAAATATTCTTTTGACAATTTTATCAATACAATAATAAATGTCTCTTGAAAGTCGTAAAACAATGCAAAATCCATGTTGAATATTATAGATTTATGTGCACGAAAAAGTGTTTGAACTAAGTAGAGATGGTAAAACACTCGTACCCATTTTTAGACTTAATTTTACAGTTCAAAATGTAATGATAAAATGGTTGGAAGAAGATGTTAAAGTTTTGAAGACCTATGCATCAAACACAACTCATTGTGTAAATCACAATGATGGAAAGTTACAGAGCATAAAAAGTCATGATTGTCATATTTCCATTAATCTTGATGTGATACATGTAGAAAAATATTTTTTTTGACAATTTTATCAATACAATAATGAATGTCTCTTGAAAGTCGAAAAACAATGCAAAATCAATGTTGAATATTATAGATTTATGTGCACAAAAAAGTGTTTAAACTAAGTAGAGATGGTAAAACACTCGTACCCATTTTTAGACTTAATTTTACAGTGCAAAATGCAATGATAAAATGGTTGGAAGAAGATGTTAAAGTTTCGAAGACCTATGCATCAAACACAACTCATTGTGTAGATCACAATGATGGAAAGTTACAGAGCATGAAAAGTCATGATTATCATATTTTCATTCAACGACTTATTCCAATAGCTATTGTTATACTGATTTGCGTCAAATTGCTGCTAGACCGAGTAATGCAACTTTGTGTTGTCATTGGATTACCATTTCTAATGCAAAATTTCATTGGGCTCCTTGATAACTTTGCCAACGATAGTTTCAACTCCTTTTCCCTAAAATGTTTAACGCAACCATGTTACCTTTGCATTAAAAAGGTAACTCCAAGTAGCGTTATAATTGTATCACTAATTGTAATGTAGGACCAACAATTGCTATTTACCAACGATCTTGTAGCCAACACAAATGTTTCATTAGTTTTCCATTGGAAATAGTAGTTCTGGATGCAAAACCGACCATTTCCATCATAAATTTGTGTTGGTATTCTACAAGTTTTTAGTAATTAATGTCACCAAGCTTACACCTTCCGATTACTTAACAAGGAGTGTCATGGTCTTATTACTTCATCCATGAGGAGAGATCGTCCATCCGCAACAATTCTCATCGATGATGTTTCTCACATGACTCTGACATTTAAACCCATCAAATTGCAAGATTTTATTCTCTTTCAACACTCATTTAGATACTTTTTATTCCCCTCAAACTAATTATCATTCGCTCCAAATCTGCATGCATGGAACTTTTTTCAACATATATGAAAAATTGTCTCGAGGTCATGTGAAGAATCTTAATAATCAACTCCAACGAGCCAACACATGTACTCAAAACATTGATGAGTAAATGCAAGTTATTGTCAACAAGTCTGACGAACTTGCATTTCTCGGTAAGGTTGTTGACTTGGAAGACCTCTTTAAATACACTTTTAATTGTCTTGCCGTGGAATATAAATCTCTGATAGGAATATAAATCTCTAATAGATATGTTAATGCATGTGACATTATGATTCCTCTTGATGAATTGTTTGAATGAGTGCTGAATCATGAAGCAAAATTAACCCCTAATGAAACTGTAGAATCAAAATTTTTGGTCACAGATTGAGGCCGCGGGTACTCACATTGGACCTGTGGTTTCTCCTCTTCCAGTAGACATGGATATCAAAGGAAATGTCAAGCATGTGGTATGTTTGATCATAATGCAAAGCGCTGCACACAATGTCAGCTCATCTCCCATGCCAACTTCAATGGTCATCCGTCCAACTCTTCATCATAGCACGCATAATCACGTTTAGGCTAACCTCATGCACACAACACGATGCTCTCATCTCACGCTCTCAACACGTGGATTCTTGACAATGATGCAACCCACCATATCATGTTTAATCTCAATATTCTATCTCTTTCACAATTCGTATGTAGGTAGTGGCACGATGGTCATTAGCAATGGATCGACTCACTTTATCACACACTCACATTGACGCGAACCCGTTGGAACGAGCTCTAGACTAAAGATCGGATGGATAGGCTTTACTGCAATGAGTTGCACTAGGTGGGTGGAGCAATTGGTCACACGAGAGTTGCGGAAGGGCTCTCGATTCACCGGTCTGTCTTCGAAGGATATTACGCACCAAAGAAGAACGAACGAACGTTGGATATGACATACCAACGGGTTGCTGGATATAACGCACCAACAAAGGATGATTTCATAAAGGAAAATCAAAGATAAATTCAAAATTCAAGATTGTCTTCTACATCACATCATGGTCGGCCATAATAAGCAAGAAGGCCATGCAATCACATAAATGTAGCATTAAATGCAAGTCATGGACTCGGGTTAATAATTAGGTCACGAAAGTGAGTCATGATCTCGTAAAATGTGCCTTCGCCAATATCGATTGTTGTCGAGTTGTGTTTCGGCTTGTAGTATGATGTGGATGTCGGAACTTCTTTGTGGACTCGAGCACTTGTCTTGAACTTGAATGACCATGAGAAATCACGACGGTAGCCTCCTTGAGCTTTCTAGCTTTAGCTCGGGTCACGGGACCTGCTTGTATGATCAGGGCTTCCTCATCTATAGCCCTAGCACAGGTCACGGGAACAACGTCCGTCTTTCGGGTCGCGTCCATCTTCCGTCCTTTCGGTTCAACTCGAGTCATCTCTTTTGTGGCACGTTTTGTGTCCTTTGCGACGTGGGTCGCATGCTCGGCAACATGGGGTGCGTCATCGGAAACATAGTTCGCGTCCTCCTCAGCATGGGTCGCGTCCTCCTCAGCGTGGGTTGTATCCTTCTCAGCACGGGTCACGTCCTCCTCAGAACGGGTCGTGTCTTCCTCAGCGTGGGTTGCGTCTTCTTCATCAGGGTCACGTCCTCTTCATTCGCCATGGCTCGAGTTGTGTCATCTACGTTGTCTAGGATCATATCACACATTCGGCCATCATACCTACTTCATCCAGCTCTCGTAGTCTTGATGACGTCCTTTGTGTGCCCGTGGTTAAAGAATCTTGTTTTGATTCACAAACTATGCAATACTAAAGATGTTTTGGTTGAATTTTTCTCTAATGCTTTTTATTTGAACGACCGAAGCACGATCTATATTCTAATACAAGGAGCAATTAAGAATGGTGCGTACAAACTGTGTTATCCAATAAATTGTCGTCCACTCAAGTGTCTCCCATTTCCCTTTATTTAGCTTCTAACCCACTTTTTTCGAGTGGTACTCGCGTCTGGATTGTCCTATTGTTCCTACCTTAAGAATATAATTTCCATGTTTTCATTATTTTTCTCTCTAATTAAGTAATATTTATTAGGCAATGCCTGTTCAAATAATAAAAGTCATATTTTCCATTTTTTTAGTCTAATGTTACATCATCTTGCCCACTCGAATTTGTTTTCCCTTATGTATGGATATCCCTTATAATTTCTCACCTTATCATACATCCACACACCCCGAACATAACTATATTCATTATCTTCACAATGTAGAAATTGGTCTAGCCCTAAAAAACAAATAATTTCTAATGGCCAAAACTATTGAATATGACTCCTTTACCATGGGAAATGACTGTTTTCAATGGATTCCAACAAATTTCAGCCCGTTGGAAATCACCCGTTGAAAAAAAATCCATTGTAATTTGCAACGACATTTCAACGAACACAATCCGTTGGAAAATATCAAGGAAATGCAACAGATAACACCGTTCGAAATTACACCGAATGACCATTGAAATGTTCCAACGGTCATCTGTTGTAAATATTGCTTGGATACCAATGGGCATCTGTTGCAATTATTCATGGGAATTACCAACCAATACACGTTGGTTTGTTCTTTTATCAACGGACATCTGTTGATAATTTGACAGGTTATTTAAATTTTTTATCTATATAAAATTTTTTATACAACATTTAAAACCTGATTTTCTACATATCATCTAAACCGATAGTGTCGTCTTCGTCTTTGTCTCTGGAAATGCCTCGGAATGGGGTTGCATCAGAGTCGATGATCGATACTTGTCTCAGCAGTGTTTCCTCCGTTGGTGATGGTGGCTGATACGCTTGACCTATTATCAACTCGATGATACTCTCTATATGACGCATCTGCGCTCACATTTCTCGAAGTGCTTGTGTTTCTCGAAATGTAGCTTACGTTTCTCGAAGTATAGTCTAGAACTGCTCTATGCATTGTTCTTGCGTGAATGTCTCTTGGACCATGGGGTACCATGGTAGCGTCCTCTACGATATCTTTTTGTAGAGAACCTAGACCGTATAGATGCCCTTTATACGGCCTAACAGACTACAATATGAAACAAATTAAAGTTAGTATATTGATTTAAATTTTTTATAAATTATTAACATTATTAATTTTATTTACCCGTAAATATTTTTTCCTTTAGTAAAGGACTAACCGACGGTTTGTGATTGTTGTGTGATCTTCAGCGTCACAACTTTCACCATCTGCTCTGCTCGAGAGTTAATCATCTCGGGTTCTTTGACCTCTTCCTGACGATGGGTTTCTTCTTGGAATGATTCTCAACGACAAGGCCAAGAAGATTTGGTTCTCTTTCCATACTCTGTATCTATCAAATTTAAATAATATTATAAATATAAATGTATTACCAAATCTTTCTATCTTTTCGGATACTACTTCGCTCCGGAGGTATGGCGATGCTGACCATTCCCGAGAACTTTCTTTTCGTGCCAACATTTTTTGGCCTTTTTGCTTTTGGCCTTGAAGTCCTCTGAATCCCAATGTTGGACAAGTTGGTTGAATACCTCGTCCATTGCCTATTTCAGTTTGGCATTCTTTTTGTAATAGTAAAGCTTGGCATTGTTCATCATCATACGCAACCAAGCTTGCATATCACGTATCCAGGTGGTATAGATGCGCGATGTATCTTTCTTCCGCCATCTATATGCACACTACATAATTAATTGTAAATAAATTAATTTATTAAAAAATCAATAATAATATTAAATTAAATCTTATAATATATTACATAAGATAAATGTACACTTGCTAGGAATATTACAACCGATCTTGTAAAGAACCTTGGATGATGTTGTTGTTTGTGTGTTTAAGAACATCATCCACATAAAACCTACAAGTGTAAATAAAATTGTTAGACGATTTAAAGGCATCAATGAAGATGTTTAGACAATAGTGGAGTCAGGTAGGAACCCCCCATTGCAACTGGACGTGGAAGGAAAGACAGTTCCCAAACAAAAATCATTATGGACACCGGTAGAAAAACGTCTTTCAATGTACAATGCAAAATGCTATCTATTATCTTTATGAATCAATTCAAACAAATTCAATCATGTGAATCAACAAAAGAGACTTGGGACAAATTTCATATACAATACGAACGAACAACGAGCGTGATTAGAACTCGTCTTGATATTCTCGCCTCACAATTTGAAAACATGGGGATGGATAAGGACGAGAAGATCACTAAATTTAGTGCAAGGCTGAATGCACCACCAATGAAGCGTATAATCTAGGAAAGACGTACATAGAGGATATCGATGTTTGTATCCTCCTACTGGTAGGGTTTATATTACAAGACATACAATCTTTGATGAATTATTATTCCCATTTCAGGAATGGTATTCTTACTTGATTCCTGAAGTTGGAACTCCATTATCAAGAGCATTGCAATCAGGCTTCAGATCAGATCAAGTTGTTATCACTCCTCATGTTTCAAGGTATGAAACTCCCTCTCCTGTACTGGATAGTATTCTCTCTAATACTGCTGGTTCAGGAGATTCTTCCTTCATTCAAACCCCAGATGTCTTACCTATAACAACGTCTACCAATACCTTTTTTAATTCACCAAATACCTTTGTTTCTTCTTTACCAGACATTTCTGTATCTTCTTTACCATCATCATCATTAGAACATGTTAACACCCTAAACAGCCATCCCACAAACAGCCATCCCACAAACAACCATCTTACAAATAACCACCCCATGATTACTCGCCAAAAGTCTGGTATTGTTAAACCAAATCCTAAGTATATTCTCCTTACAACCACTGATATACCTCAAGAACCAAAAACTATTAAAACAGTCCTGAAACATGAAGGATGGTATAAAGCTATGATATCTAAAATTGAAGCTCTTCAACTTAATGATACATGGTCGTTGGTATCTTCAACACCAGAGATGAATATTCTTGCCTGTAAATGGGTGTTTAGAACTAAGCTGAACTCTGATGGAACTCTGAATACATTAAAAGCAAGACTTGTGGCAAAAAGGTTTGATCAAGAGGAATGAGTGGATTATGTGGAAACCTTTAGTCCTGTTATTAAAACTGCAACAATTCGTACTGTTTTGTAAGTAGCTACTGTCAACAAATGGAAAATTACTCAGCTGGATGTAAAGAATGCATTTCTTCACGGTGAGTTGTCTGAAATTGTGTATATGAAACATCCACCAGGATTTGAAGATGCTAATCATCATGAATATGTGTGTAGATTACACAAGTATCTTTATCGCTTGAAACAAGCTCCAAGAGCTTGGTTTGATAAATTCAATACTTTTTTATTGAATTTGGGTTCACTTGCAGTAAAGTTGATCCTTCATTGTTTATCTATCATCAAGGTTCTGAAATCTTATATCTACTTTTATATGTAGATGATATGATTTCAACAATCTTGTTACATCAGCTTGTTACAGCTCTTCAAAACAAATTTTCCATGAAGGATCTTGGTGATCTTCATTATTTTCTCGGTGTACAATGTCAGGTTTATACAGAAGGGTTGTTTTTGCATCAGCAAAAATATGCCATAGATCTTCTTCTTAAAGCTGGCATGCTGGAATGCAAACCAATAGCAACACCTTTACCACTAAAATTAGATGGCACACTTGCGAAATCAGATAAGTTTTCTGATGCTACATACTCTCGTAGCTTGGTTGGTGGACTGCAATACCTTACGATTACACGCCCTGATATAAATTTTGCTGTGAACTTTGTTTATCAAAGGATGCATGATCCAACTGTCTCAGAGTTTGCATTATTGAAGCGTATCTTGAGATATGTTAAAGGCACTGTGTCTCTTGGTCTTTATATTCATGCTTACAGCAACTTTGACTTGGCTGCATTTAGTGACATCGATTGGGCTGGATGTGTGTCCACTCGACGTTCTACTACAGGGTTTTGCACATTTCTTGGCTCCAATCTTCTTTCTTGGTCTGCAAAACGCCAACCAACAGTTTCAAGATCTTCAACTGAGGCTGAATACCGAGCCTTAGCTTCTACAACAACAGAAATCACTTGGTTGAATTTTATATTGCGAGATCTTGGTATTTCTCAATGTTCTCCATCAGTTCTGCATTGTGACAATTTATCTGCAACTTATGTTACTGTAAATCCCAAGTTTCATGGACGTTCAAAACATATTGAACTTGATTATGACTTTGTAAGGAAGAAGGTTGCTTTGGGTTTGGTGGTTGTGAAACACATTCCAAATACGTTGCAGATTGCTGATATCTTTACCAAATCCTTACCAAGAGAGCACTTTGTTCACCTCCGAAGCAAACTGAATGTCGATCTTCCTCCCGACATCAATTTGAAGGGGAGTATTAGAACACCACGAGCTGATGACCAGAGCACAATAAACAAGAGGCTGATTCTCAAAAAGAAGGTTTCAAAGGAGCAGAAGTTCGGCTACAGACATAGGGTTTCAAGGAGGCAAAGCCGTGGCAACAAACAAAGGGTTTCAAGTCCAGTAATGGCACTGCTGAAGAAGCCTCTCTCTCTCTCTCCTCTGCCAGAATGGTCCCTCCCTCTGTAACAGATTTGCCGTTTGTAATTGTTGAGTGAGTGAGGGTTTGTTTTTCAGTATAAACACTATATATATTTACCTTAAGCATTGTATTCGGTATTCAAAGAAAATGATTTGAAAATGAAGTTCTCAGAAACGCTTCTTCTTCTTCGTTTAAGTTTTTCAAAATTCTCTTACAATTCTCACAAGTTCACAGTCCCATGCTCGACACCACCGACTTCGAACTATCCAAGGGAGCCTCTCGGACCTTCCCTGCACCGACTCGTTGTTCCGGCCGGTTCCAGGGACGAACTGGCTGCAACTTCGATGCCTCGAGCCGCGGCTCTTGCTCCACCGGAGATTGCGGCTCAGGAGAAATAGAATGCAACGGCGTCGGAGCCAACCCGCCGGCGGCACTCGCCGAGTTCACCCTCGGCGCTTCTGGGTCACAAGACTTCTAAGATGTCAGCCTCGTCGACGGCTACAACCTCCCGATGATCGTGGAAGGCAGTAGCGGTAGCGACGGAGGCTCCGAGGGCGCGTGCACCACAACTGGATGCGTTTCCGACCTGAACCGGAACTACCCGACGGAGCTCAGGGCGAAGGGATGCCGGAGCGCCTGCGAGGCGTTCGGATCGCCAGAGTATTACTGCAGCGGCGCGTATGGTTCACCGGACACCTGTAAGCCAACAATGTACTCGCAAGTGTTTAAAACAGCTCGTCCGAAGTCGTACAGTTACGCGTACGATGATGCCACAAGTACTTTCACCTGCAGTGGTGCAGATTATACCATCACATTTTGTCCCAACTTTCCCAGGTAAGCAACCGACTGATCAGGATTCTCATAAAGATCCCAGTTGAATGATATTTTTATCAGACAAGTGAACACAAATGTGTTTCTTTGGTGCAGTGTGAAATTTTGGACGGAGCCTGCCCCAACAGATTCACCCTCTGAGCCGAAAAACATACGAGTCTGGTCCAGAGACAGGTTTGGGTTTTGAGACACAACCTGTGGACGCCAGCTCGTATCTGGCGGATTCAGTCATAGGAGAATCGAGGTGATATGATCCATCTTCTGTTCTTCGATATGCGCTTCCAGTCCCTTTGATCTTCTGTTGGATCAATTTGTAGGGTTGGATCTGAAGTCCTGATCCTGTGGAAACTTGGAAAGAGTGAAACAGAAGCAGAAACAAAAGACCAAGGATGGGAGGGTTATCCTGAAGAAAACTCGCATTGTAAAGCCAGATTCATTTCAACACCATCTAATTTTAGTTCAAAGTAAATGCTCAGATTACTTGAGTGTATGCAAAGTATGTCATCCGAGAAAATTCAATTGAAAATTTCGGGCAACCCTGGCTCATTTGGTACCTTTTCTTGCATTAGTTAAATATAAAAAAGTCCTCGATTCTTCTATACTCTATGACTAGAAGAGAATCTTGACATTTATTACAGACAAATCGAAGTGCCCTTCAAATTGGCCTGATCACATTGAGATGTCTAGACCCACAAAAACACAGATTCTTCTTGACAAAGAAGAAGACAAGCTGGGTCCACCTCCAATGATTCCATGGGAGTTCCTATAATTTTCCATCGCTTAGTAAACCACAAAACTAGAAACCAGAGAGCTAATGTGGTCCATCAACGTTGAGCATCTTATAGCTTTTTAGCATTGCTATGTATCGTCCATTCCACAAATAGCTTTGCCTACTCGTGTGTGTGGACCTCAATGCTAAAAAGGAAGATAAGGGCATCTTGCAGAGAGTCAAAAAGTTTCAGTGCACGCAACAATATTATATCCATAAAGGCAAACATAAGATTATAAATAAAGAAAAAGCATGAGCCTTGCATTTTTCCCGGTCCATAGCCGCAAATCTTACATAAAATATTCCGGCTAATTCTGATTGGTGATTCGGATGAGAAAAGGGTAGGAATGGTTTTGTTCATAGCTAGGCCAAGAGTCATCTCCGTTCATAAGCAACTCATGACGCTTCCAAATTTTTTCATCATAGTTTTCGGTTAAGCTGAAGTGCATACCCATTTCTTGAATTTTCACCAGAAACTTGTCCAATGAGTCACCTCTCTTGGGGCTGAAGAATATAGCCTCAGAGGGTTCTTCGGCTTTAAGCAGCATCTTGATGATTCTAGCAAGGTGCTTATGGAAATCTTTGAAAAAGGTACTGAAAATAAAACAAAAGGTTTGAGATAAGGGATGCGTTACATGTATCAACAAAGTGGTAGACCAAAATCAAGGATACTGAAAAGGGAGATATTTCAGTACCAGTCGCTTGCTACGATGATGTCAAAACTGTTGGTTACTTCCGAAAGTTCTTCTTGATTCCAGTGCAATTCCATGGCTTTCACAGTTGTGCCGCCAAATGCCTTGGAATTGGATTTTATATTATGCTCAATGTCTGGATGTTAAGTATTCACGGAAGAACTTAAAACAAAGGAAAAGGAACTTGTTCGACATTTCCATTTCATAAGTCTTAAGCCAGGGAAGACCTAAAACATGAATTTCCCCTTCAATTCCACAGGATAAGTATAACAAGTCCAAATAGGATACAATTGACTACTTGAGGATTTCCATCAGAGATCACCACTTCTGATGCCTCAGTGGCAGTTGCAATTACTAAACCTGCCAATCCGTAACCTGCTCCAAGCTCAATTACTTTTTTACCTCTGTTAAAGTCAGTAACAATGTGTGGAACTGGTGAACAAAAGAAAACACAAGAATATGGAGAACTGAGACCACAAAAATGGAGAATTGTTTCTCCACATTCTTGATGAAACACAATAGAACCTGAAAAGATCTGGCTGAGACATGCAAAAGTATGCAAGAACTTCTTCCGAGGGCCATTGACCTGGTAAACCCATTACCAATATTTGAATCACATAGACAAAATCAGCATTGAACCAATACGTTCACTAGATAGACCAAAAACCTAATGAGGCATAAACTATACTACCGGTGACTAACTAGTTAGAGCTGACTTAAGTCCACAGACTTGGTTTTGTCTTTGAAGCCATAAATAAGACAACCAGACATATACCATGGTGGTACAAGGAGCAAGATCAACTTACAGGCAAGTCCTGTAGTGTCGATGTTGTATCGATTAGATACCTCAAAATCACCGAGATTAGTGCAATTGCCAACTCTTTGCCTGCGTAAAATGAACAAGCAACACTAAAAGCGAAGCATCTATGAGAGAAAAAGAATCGTTATTGTTCGCATTCCTGAGCTGTGAAACATTAATAGTTTCGGGAATTGTGTTGAACGAAAGGCTAAAAACAAAACATAAATGGCGGATAACACTAACGTTACGTAGAGTTTCGGGGACCCAGAGATGGGTAATGAGTAGCAAAGGCATGCCTCTTGAGAATTCTCCGTTCCCGTTGACGAACCCACCATCTGAACCGGAATCAAGTTGAATCCTTCATTTGATTTTCTGGAAACCCGTTTGATCCTTTCTCGGGACTCTGAATCTGACGATATTGAAATATATATATATATATATATATATAGAGAGAGAGATGATCATTTGGCTCCAAAAAACGTAGATCCAGTCATATGCGGAAGAAAGAATGTTAACGCACCAGATTTGCGAAGTAGTGCTTGACGAAGGATCTTCCATCTGAGAGAAGAGGAAGAAGAAGAAGAGGAAGGTGGTGCTTGCATTGATGAATCGTTACGGCTTCCTCTGCTGCCTCAGCCGTAGCTCTCCTAGACGACGACGGACGATGAGCTTGGTCCTCCGGCAAAACCGCTCTCTCAACAGCGGTTTCTCTTAAGACTTTCTTAGAAGAAACCGCTGCGTCATTTAGCGGTTTTGCCTTAAAATTTGTGCTAAATAGTGATAATGAAGATTGTGATGATTATACGAGTTTGCTGAACTAACACAAAACATTATTCTCCTACAAACTCAAAAACAATGGAAAAAAAATCTAAGATGTCAGAGTAGGTATCGATCCAAGATTTGCGACCTAGATTCTTCGTTATAACCACAGCTCCACAAGGCATTTCTGGTGGACGTCTAGACGCTTGTAATTTCAGCTCGTCCCAATTTTCTTTTGCACGATTTGTTTTTTTAAAGCCGAACGATGCCATGTTTCTTGAATTTGAAATATATATATATATATATATAAAAACTTTGTTAAAATACTTTTACGGGAGGGTTTTATCGAAAACGTAAGGAAACATGGAGAAATCCGATCTGTCTCTGTTCCGAGTATCTTTGGTATTTATTGGCGGTGGTCTTCCGTTTTTCCATCGTTTTAACCTTTTTTAAGTTTAATGTCCTGGCACGCGACCCTCACAGACTAAGGTGACAACCCACACGCGGGCTCCCATTCCACTTCAACCTGAGCGGGTTTGGTGACAGCCCGAGGAGTGCTTAATTTTCTGGACGTGCAGCCCGCACGGGCTAAGGGGACCACCCCGTGCGGGTTCATGGCTTTTCATGGGGCACGGCCATGGTTTGCTCCTTTCGCTCGATTGTTGGGTATTCCGTGCGGTTCCTTGGCCTGAATATGCTTCGAGTGATTTGTAGCTCCAAGTATGTGCAATTGACTCCAAGAATTAACATTCTTAAGCTCGATTATGCCTTGTTACTTTAAAACCTGAAAGCCCGATCGTGCTCCATGGCTTCATCATGTTTATTCGTGCACCGAGGAAAGAGCTCGATCGTGTATTGTTCCCCGTCTCGAGAGTTTCTTGACCAGCAAGGTAACACCATATCTTGCTCATTTCTTGTTCGTTTCCCATCCCGTTTGCTCCATGGTGATCTTCGATACTCTTATTCCGTTCCGTGTATGTTCTTTATCTCTGAAACGAATCAAATATGCCTCAAAACTTGCAGTAATATGTGAACACGAAAACAAGTAAAACAGATACAAAATCACACGTAAACATCGCAATTATCATCACGAACATCTCTAAAATCATGCAAGAAACAAGTACGAAGAACAAGATGATCAAAATCCCCAAACTTGATGTTTGCTTGTCCCTAAGCAAACGTAAGCGTGGAATACATGGGAGATACAAAAACGAGAACTCCCTTTTTTCCTAGAGACACCGCCAAAGCGGACCTAATCGATCAACTAACAAGTTGTGAGCAAATTCGGTCTATTACTTTTTGGTCTTCATCCTAGGTTCACCATGGCTAACCACGGGAAAAAAATCAAAGGCAAACCAAGTAAGAAACCGCAACTCTCTCCACCTAACAAGACTTCGAACAAGTGCTAAACATAGAATAAAAGAGGATTCTTGTTTCGTTTACGAGTTTCTTTGTTTCTTTATTCTCTTGTTCTTCTTTTTTTATTTTTCGTTTTTTATATATTATGCAAACACACTAAATCTCTAGGACGTCGGATTTGAAGGGATCCAGCCACCACTTAAACCCAGGCTACTAGTGACGGTATACTCTTAGCAGTGGAGCAGATGACTTTTTTTATTGTGTCATGTCCTTAGGATCTAGAAAGATGATCTCCAACCCATCACTTAGCCCGAACCATCGAAAAGGTATCAAGCTCGATGCACTCATATCAATTTTAGATCATGCTTTTAGGCATTATTTCTATCGACAACGGAGTGTTAGTGTGTGCTCTTATTATGCAAAAACAAGCTCATTTTCATACGATCGAACTATCCTCATAAAAAAGAAGTAAAGCATTGTCTACACGGAGTATAATCATCTATATAGAGAGAATGAACAAGAAACCAGCTTAGCAGCCTCGTCTAAACCTCCCACAAGAAACACTAGCCAAAGAACTATGACCTTTTTCGCTTTTCAACCGACTAATAAGCTCTAACCTTAGGAAAACTTAACTTATACATGCAAGATATCACAGAAAAGGCTAGCTTCTTAAGCATCCTAGGTTCAGGGTTCATCTCAAAACGTGGCACCGAACAAGTGCCTAAGACGACTCTGACTCAAGAAAACAAAATCAAACTAAAACTAAGCTAAAAACTACAAAATCAAAGAGAAAAAGTAAAAGAAAAGGAAACGAAATCACTTGACAAACGTGAGATGCTCTCCTAGACTTGAATCGAATGGCTTACTTGAAGTGAAGCTTCGATGGAGGGCAAGAGAAGTGTGATCACGTTCTTTTTTACCAAAATCGAAGTCCTAGACTAAAGAGCAAAAATGAGAAAATAAAATGTTAGGTTGCCTCCCAGAAAGCTCTTATTTAACATCCTTAAGCTTGACGCCTCTATGCCTCATGCGTTTGCGATGGGTGGATCAAAAAAGGAAATAGAGTTTCCGCTTTTGATCGGTTGAGCAACTTGGTAGAGCTTCAATCTCTGACCATTAGCTTTGAACGTTCCACTCATCTCGCTCATAGATTTTGCTCCATGCGAGAATACCTTACCTGAAAAGGACCAGACCAACGAGACCGTAGTTTGCCCGGGAAAAGCTTAGGATGAGAGTTAAAGAGCATAACCAAATCACCTGGCTGAAAATCATGAGGGAGGATCTTCTTGTCGTGCTATCTCTTAGTGCGCTCCTTGTAGATCTTAGAGTTCTCATAGGCCTTGACTCGGAACTCATCTAGCTAATTGACCTGCAAAAGTTGTTTCTCACCTGCACTCTTAAGATCAAAATTAAGGAGCTTTGATTCCCAATAGGCGCAATGCTCTAGCTCGACGGGGAGGTGGCAAGAATTTCCAAAACAAACTGAAAAGGAGTCATGCCAATGGGAGTCTTAAACGCAGTTCTATAGACCCATAATGCATCATCTAACTTCATAGACCAATCTCTACGGGACCTAGACGCATTTTTCTCCATAATGCTCTTGATTTCCCAATTCGAAACCTCAACCTATCCACTAGTCTGCTGGTGGTGCGATATAGCTACCTTATGGTTCATGCCATACTTCTTAAGGAGGGCCTCAAATTGTCTAACAAAACGAGGGAAAACAATTTTCTTGAAGAACTTCATAACCACCCTAGAATCATTAATCAACATAGCCATAGCTTCTAGCCATTTAGACACATAGTCTACACCTACCAAAATATATTGACGACCACATGAAAAGGGAAAAGGTCCCATAAAATCTACACCCCAAACATCAAACAATTATACCTCAAGGATGTAATTCTATGGCATCTCGTTCCTCTTACCTATATTCCTTTTTCTTTGACATCGATCACTAGAGGAAACGTACCTGTGGGCATCTCTGAAGAGAGTAGGCCCATAAAAACCTGCTTGTAGCATCTTTCAAGCGGTTTTGAACTTGGTGAAGTGGCCCCCATAATCTGATCCATGGCAATGGAAAAGGATTTTCCCTATCTCTTCTTTGGGGATGCATCTCTTAATGACCCTGTCTGCGCATATCCTGTTGAGAATTGAATCGTCCCAATAGTAGTGCTTGACGTCCATAAAGAATTTCATACGCGCATGAAAAGACAACATAGGGTCTAGTACACCGCTCGCAATATAATTGACAAAATCATTATACCAAGGATCGAGTGTACTTGAGGTCATCGTGCAAATGATGTCATCTCTCAATGAGTCGTCGATGGGCCTCTCGTCCTCCACGATGATGCGAGAGAGGTGATCTGCAATGACATTCTTTGACCCCTTTCTATCTCTGATCTCAAGATTAAACTCTTGCAAAAGAAGGATCCATCCAATAAGGCGTGGTTTTGCGTCCTTCTTCCCTAGGAGATACTTGAGAATCGCATGGTCCGCGTAGACAATCACCTTCGAGCCAGCCAAGTATGACTTGAACTTTTCAAAGACAAAGAAAACGAAAAAGAGTTCCTTCTCAGTTGTGGCATAGTTGATCTGAGCATCGTCTAAGGCCTTGCTAGCATGGGATATGATATGATATGATAAATATTGTCTCCGCTGTCCTAAAACAGCCCCAACTGCATAGTCGCTAGCATCACACATGATCTCGAATGGTAAGTTCCAATCCGACGGTTAATGATAGGCGCTGAAACCAATGCTCTCTTGATCTTGATGAAGGCATCATGGTAATCTTTGGAGAACTCGAATGTAGCATCATTGGCCAGCAACTCCATCAATGGTTTTGTGATCTTGGAGAAGTCTTTGATGTACCTCCGATAGAAACCGACATGCCCTAAAAAGCTGTAGATCTCCTTGACAAAACCGGTGGAGGAAACTTCTCGATTACCTTGATCTTTGTGTTATCTACTTCAACGCTTCTCGATGAGATCATGTGTCCTAAAACAATCCCTTCCTTCACCATGAAGTGGCATTTCTCCCAGTTAAGTATTAGGTTAACTTCCTTCCTTGCTAGCGTAGGATATGATATGAGAAATATTGTCTCTCCTCTGTCCTAAAACAGCCCCAATTGTATAGTCGCTAGCATCACACATGATCTCGAATGGTAAGTTCCAATCCGACGGTTAATGATAGGCGCTGAAACCAATGCTCTCTTGGTCTTGATGAAGGCATCATGGTAATCTTTGGAGAACTCGAATGTAGCATCATTGGCCAGCAACTCCATCAATGGTTTTGTGATCTTGGAGAAGTCTTTGATGTACCTCCGATAGAAACCAACATGCCCTAAAAAGCTGCAGATCTCCTTGACAAAACCGGTGGAGGAAGCTTCTCGATTACCTTGATCTTTGTGTTATCTACTTCAATGCTTCTCGATGAGATCATGTGTCCTAAAACAATCCCTTCCTTCACCATGAAGTAGCATTTCTCCCAGTTAAGTATTAGGTTAACTTCCTTACATCGCTGCAACACTCTGGAAAGGTTAAGAAGGCAATCACTGAATGTAGAGCCATAAACATAAAAATCATCACGCAACGCTGGAAAGTAGTCGGACCATTGCAGAGGCCAAAAGGCATACGGTCATAAAGGGCGTGTGAAGGTCGTCTTCTTCTGATCTTGAGGGTGGATGGGAATTTGGAAGAAACCGGAGTACCCGACCAAGTAGCAAAAGTAGGCGTGATTCGCTAAGCTTTCTAGCATTTGTTTAATGAATGGAAGCAGAAAGTGATCTTTCCTTGTAGCTTTGTTGAGCTTGCGGTAGTCTATTCACATCCTCCATCCTATGATCGTCCTTTTCGGAATCAGCTGTTGTTCGCATTGCGCACTATCCTTTCTTTGGCATGACATGCACATGGCTCACACATTAGCTGTACTAGTGAGGATAAATGATACCTGCATCCAAAAGTTCTAGGATCTCCTTTTTCACTACCTTTTTAAAATTCGGGTTCAATCTCCTTTGAGCTTCGGTGGAGGGTTTGTGGCCGTCCTCCATGAGAATTTTGTTCATTCATAATGAAAGGCTCAGACCCTTGATGTCGTCGATGGCGTATCCGATCACTCTCCTATGCTTCGTTAGGCAAGCAAGTAGCTCTCGCGTCACATATGCGCTCAAGTTAGGGTATGTTTCATTGCATCCAAGGTACTCATACTGAAGAGAAGAATGGAGAGGTTTGAGCTCGATTTTAGGTGTCTTCTCCACTGCGAAATCAGTATGTGTTTCGCGCAGAATCTCCTCGTGTGGGGCGTTTCGTAGTGCGTCAATGGCACTCACGAATTCTGCATAGAGCTCGACTTCTTCGTTTGTGAGTCCTACGTCCCTGCAAACCTACGTCAAGCATCTCTCAAGAGGATCATAGATACTTACCTGATCAAGCATGTCAATCACCAAATCTTCCAACAAGTCATCTCTAAAACAAGACTCCTTGAAGGAGAGTATGTTCATAAAGCTGGACAAGTTGAACTCTATCTTCTTGTCTCCGACACGTAGAGAGAGTTTCCTTTGTTTTACGTCGCTCATGGCACTTGCAGTGGCTAAGAAAGACCTACCCAAAATAACAGGCCCCCTAGCGTCTTCTTCAATGTCTACTACAACGAAATTTACAAATATACAAAAACTATCTACTTTGGTGGGGATGTTTTCAACAATTCCCACTGGATACCTTACCGAACGATCTGCGATTTGTAGAGATATCCTGGTAGGCTTGAGCTCTCCGAAGTTCATCAGCTTGTAGACCACATGTGGCATGAGGCTCACGCTTGCTCCTAAACCGCACAAAACCTTGTCAATGTCAATGTCCTCTATGGTGCATGGAATGAAGAAGCTTCCGGGGTCATTCAACTTCGAGGGCAACATGGTTTCGAGAATGGTGCTGCATTCCTCGGTGAGTGCTACCGCCTCAATCTCTTCGATGTACCTCTTGTTGCAGAGAATCTCCTTGAGGAATTTAACATATGTAGGCATTTGTTGGAGGCTTCCATGAACGAGATGTTGATGTGGAGCTTCTTGAGGATCTCTAGAAACTTTCCAAATTTCTCTTCATTTTTACTGCTCACCAACCGTTCAGGAAACGATATAGGAGGTTTGTACGCCGGTGGAGCAACATAAGACTTTTTTAGATCCAGTTTAGCCCCTTCCATGATCGCGATACCTTTTCTTTTATCCATAGATTTTCCAGCAGCTTTCTCTTGCTCTCTGGAGGGCAAATTCTCAACCACATTCTCGTTGCGCAAGGTAATAGCATTCATATGCTCTCTCTGGTTGAGATTAGGCTTCCCAAGGAGTTTTCTGGGATTCCGGGAGGACGAGGCAGCATGTTGCGCTATGGAATTCTTTAGCATCTTCACATGCATGCTCATGGATTCCATATGAGTTTTGAGATATTTAATCGTTGCCCCCATATCTGCATTGAGCTTGACTTGAGTCGATTGTTGTTGCCTTTGCTTCTTGATGAACTCAAGCATTACCGCCTCAAGGCTTGATGAAGGAGCCTGAGGAGGTTGAGGAACTTGAGAAGCTTGATGGAATTTTTGAGTACCCTGTTGGTACGGCTGCATACCTTGCGTTTTCTGTTGAAAACGTGAGAACTTAACCAATTGAGTCGTCCAGTAAGAGAAGTTCGGGTGGCTCCTCCAGTTTGGGTTGTAGGTCTTCCCGAATTGCATATTTCCCTACTGTTGGGCATAACTCATCTGCTCCATATCCTCTTGCACTATGCATTGATACGCTCAATGTTCTAGAAATCGGCTTAGGCGGCTGCATAGGCGCTAGGCGGTGGCCGGACACCCCTATTAATCACTAATCGGAGATTCTAGGCGGAATGGACGTCTGGGTGGTCTACGCGAGCGCCTAGGCGGTCTAGGCGGACGATTAATCGCTAGGCGGCCATCTAGGCGGTATTCTAGTTTTAAAGGTAGAAAAAAAAATTAAGACAAAAAAAACTTTAACAACTAATTTATCAAGATGATAACGAAATTAGAATACTTTAAAATGAGTAAGTGGTTAACAAAATTCATTTATTTATTTTTTATTATAGTTATATTAATAATCATTTGTGTTCTTGTGTAAGTAGGTATACACAAAAAGGCGAAACCGGCTTGATAGTAAAAGGTTGAATAATCTTGTTTATTTTAATTCAATGTGAGGTTGATGGTTTAAAATAAAAATAAATGCACAAAGCTTTGAATGTATTTCTATCTAATGGTCCATATCATTTTCAAGATTGGATTGTTGATAATGGAAAAACGGACGATGAATCAATAGAAGAATATGAAGGATCAAACCAAAATGTGTTGATGTGTGAATGTTCAAGAGATCGAGCACATGGATGATTTGCTTATAGATAGAGAGTTTGATGAATCATATTTTGATTCCGAAGAAGAAGAAATTAACATACAGTTTGAATCTGATGAACAACATTTCAATAAGAATATAAAAAAAGTTGAATGAGATAATTAAAAAATTTACTTATTTATTTTTGTTATTTATTTTAATTTTATTTATTTATATGCATTTTTAAACAATTAAATATAAATTTTTTAAATTAAAGATTTGGATTAATATTACATTATATATATATATATATCCGCCTAGCCCCCTTGCGCCTAGCGTTTTCTTGAACCTTGGATACGCTACATGCTCCGTATTTCTGCCGTTTACACAGTACATGACATTTGCATTCCCCATTGCTTTGCCATGGTTCACCTCGTAGAGACCCCTTTTCTTGTTCGGCATACCCCTCGTTGTGGACCACGTGTGGTTCATGGCAAGGTTATCGATCAGCTCATATGCCTCTTCTACACTCTGTCCATGAATGATCCTCTAGTAGCATTGTCCAATGTTGTTTTATGCTCGTCTGATATCCCACTGTAGAAAGTCTGGATCACGTACCACTACTCTAGATCATGGTGTGGGAACATATGTAGTAGGTCGTTAAACCTTCCCTAAGCCTCAAATAAAGTCTCCCCTTCTCTGCATCTGAATGTTGTAATCTCATCTGAATCGTCTTGCTGGAAGAAAAGAACCGTGATAGAAAAAAGTGTAGAGCTGGTCCCAGATAGTGATGGAACCCGCGGGAAGAGACTGTAGCCATGTTTTTGCATGTCCCCCGGTTGAGAAAGGAAAAGATGCAACAAAATTACATCCTCTGAGACTCCATGTATCTTGAATATCGCAGAAAACTCTAGGAAATGCCTGAGGTGCTGATGGAGATCTTCATGGTTTCCACCCATAAACTACATCTGATACAACATATTAATCATGGGAAGCTTGATCACAAATTGCTCTATAGAAACAGTAGGTGCCTTTATTTCAGTCTGGACGTTGTTTAAGTTCAGTACCACGTAATCTCGAAGCCGAAATGGTAGTTGTTGCTGATGTAACAGTGCGACATTACCAATGGGTAACTAAGGTTGTCCATTCCCGCCCAACACAATGTTCTGGTCATCCATCTTTCCATGATTGGTTGACTCTACTCTCCCTTTTCCCTTGCCCCTTTTCAACTGTCTGCAGGTTCTCTCGATCTCAGGGTCGATCTGAAGTAGGTTTGAAATACCGTGAGACCTAGGCATGCACCAACAAAGGACAAGTAGAAAGAGTTAGTAAATAAAAACGAAAAGAAAAGAAAACAAAAAGCAATTATGACCATATGTCCGGCTCTAAAATGTGTTGACAAATAGTCCCCGACAATGGCGCTAAAAACTTGATGCATTCCAAGTTAAATAAATTAACCTAAACTACCTGCAAGTGCACGACACGTGTGTAGTGCTCTAGGTAATGATCCCACCGGGACTAAGCAACACAATTTAAACTCAAACAAATAAATCAAACTTGCTACGAATGAATATGGTTTAGAGATCAAATAACTAAAGGCAATAAACTAACGAGTTCTCGACAATCAAACAAACGCTCTAGGATTATGTCACCATAAGGCTTTCTAGAACCAATAATCAATCAATCTAATTGTGCATTCACAATCAATGTATCTAAGGCGGACGATCCTAATATAATTTTTACCCTCTTGTAAGGCATAAAAATGTGATTTAATCAAGTTACTCCTACTTTCGTGGCTGATACCTTAACCTAAAACCATCAAGTTCTATGATTCATTTGATTTCAAATCCTCAACCGTTACTACTCTAATTTCGTGCTGAATGTCCATGATCAGAATTTTCCTTTTGGTCCTTCTCCCAAATCCCTAAAACATGCATCTACTTGGCCTTCGCAAATGCACGACATTCAAATACTCAGAAAAAGAATAGAAAAATCAAAGTAGGGAATTGCATTCATAAATCAATCAAAAGAGGTTTCGGGATTGCCTATGGACAATCTATTCTCCTAGAATAAGGCTACTACTTAGATGAATTTGAATAAAAGCATCATAAAAGAAATAAATAGTCTAAAGAGCATAGAAATCAAACAAAACGAGATCCGGATCGATTTTCCAATGCTCTTTGAATGTCTCCTTGCTAAGATTGCTCATAAGATGACGAAAAGTCTAAAAGAATCCGATCTCCCTCTATTCTGAGTGTCCTTGGTATTTATTGACGGTGGCCTTCCTTTTTTCCATCATTTTAACCTTTTTTAGGTTTAATGTTCTGGCACGCGACCCGCGCGAGCTAAGGTGACAACCCGCACAGGCTTCCATTGCACTTCGACCCGAGCGGGTTTGGTGACAGCCCGAGGCGTGCTAAATTTTCTGGATGTGCAGCCCGTGCGGGCTAAGGGAACCAACCCGTTCGGGTTCATGGTTTTTATGGGGCACGATCATGGTTTTCTTCTTTTGCTCGATGCTCGGGTATTCCGTGCGGTTCCTTGGCATTAGGTTACAGTTTTGAAGACTCACCATCACTTTCTGACTATCACTCGAACGGATTTTTCACCATCATTACACTTGAACAGTGAATTTTTGGGTTGGCCGATTGAATGCGAGATAGTGTTTTTCCTTGGACGAAAAAGGATCGATGGAAGTTTTAGACGTAACAAACCCGAAATGATCATGTCGTTTCGTCAGTGGCGTCGTTTTGGCTATGATGGTGTTTGGTCGATGGTGGTTTTAATATATATATAACTTTAAAAAACTAAATGAAACAGTTTGTATAGGTTTTATTAAAATAAAGGAAAAAAATTAAAAGATTTTTTCCTAAACGGATTTGAACGTGGAACCAGATGTGGATATGGAAGCGCATAGCCACTAGGCCGAGCGTAATTCTCAAATATTATGTTGCATAGTCGGTTTATTATGACATATCTATATTGCATTATAATATGCCCTGACAATATTTTAAGTTTTAATCGACATTTGCGTTCATAATTTCAAATTGTATATGTTAATACTTTAAGTGTTTAATTGAAACAATAAGACACCAAAGTGTCCTCTATTGTTGATATTTTCCATGAAAATTATTGGGTGTCATATGTATGGATATCCATGCCAGTATTAATCGATCCAAAGGTAGATTATATTTGGTCAGATTTCATATATATGTATATATATATTATGGTAAATATATGATAATAATATGGTTTTACATGTAATAATAAATTGATCCAAATATGGATTTATTATTCATGTATAATTATCATTGTTTGATCCTCACATCAAGAATACCACTAGTTGTTGAATTACTATCCAAAGACTTGATATTGATGTTTCACTTGGTATCTTGATTTATGTTTGTACAATTATTTGATTATAATAAGTTGATTGATTTCATTGATCATGTTATCATAATCTTTTCTTTTCAGTTAATCTTGTTTCGATATCTACCAACATAGATATGATTCCAGTCCTTAATGGTTCCAGTTTTAAGGAATAGAAAGATAAGGTCAAGATAGTTCTGGGGTGCATGGATTTGGACCTTGCATTAAGGATTCAGCCACCTATTTCCCCTTTAGATTCAAATTCTTCCGAAGAGAAGAAAATTTATGAAAAATGGGAACACTCAAACCGCATTGGTCTTCAGATTATTATGAGCACCATTCCATTAACCTTTATAGTGAAAAGATCAATCTCAAGGATTTCCTTACTGAGTTTGAAAAGAGTTTTGTACAAAGTGATAAGGCTGAAATATGTACGTTATTATACCGCTTTAGCACCATGAGGTATCATGGTAAAGGAAACATACGGAAATACATTTTGGAGATGGCCAATATTGTTTCAAAGCTCAAGACTCTTAAGATCATCTTCTCGGAAGATGTTCTTGTGTATTTGCTTGAACTCTCTCCCTCTACACTTCAACCAATTCAAAATAAGTTATATATGTCAAAAGGAGTCATGATCTCTTAATGAGCTCATCTCTTACTGTGTACAAGAGGAAGAGAGAATGAAACAACAAAAGACAGAAAGTACTCATATGCTTCATACCTCTAAAGGAAAGGGCAAAAGAAAGAAAGTTCTAAGAATAAAGATGCAAAGGATCCAGAGAAAAAGAAACACAGAAAACGGTTGAAACCAATTATTTTTTCCGTAAAAAAATCTGGACATGTCAAGAATGATTGCACCGCTTATCACGCTTGGTGTGTGAAAAATGATATATTCCTTATTTTGGTATTTTCTGAAGTTAATTTAGCTTCAGTGTCAAGAAATACTTGGTGGTTAGATTCTGGTGTTACTACTAACATCAGTGTTTCTATGCAGGGTTGCTTGAGCTTCCAAAAGCCAAATTATGTTGAAAGATACATTTATGTGGGAAATGGAAAATTGGTAGGAGTTGAGGTAGTTACACATTTTAGATTATTAATGTGTATTGGATATTATTTGATTTAAAAGACACTTTTATTGTACCGTCTTTTAGACGAGATTTGATTTATGTTTCTTATTTGGAGAAATGTGGTTATTCTTGTTCATTTGGAAACAATACTTTGTCATTAAATTCAATTATTATTGGAACCGGTTCATTTTTGGGTTATGATAATCTTTATATGCTTGACCCTATTGAAACATACCATGCAAGTTTGAATTCAGAATCACATGGTATAAAGCGTAAACTGAATGACACAACTTCAGAGATGTTATAGCATAAACGTCTTGGTCACATCTCTAGAAATATAGTTGAACAACTAGTATCGGATGGAATCCTAGATTCCATTGAAATCTAAGATTTTAATGTTTGTGTTGAATGCATTAAACGTGCATATAGAGAATAGGTGCATATAGAGCTACGGAAGTATAGAATTGATACACATAGATATTTGCGGGCCATTTCCAATTCCATCATGGAACGGTCTGGAATATTTTATGATAACGTCTTTTTTGTTATGGTATTTTAGTTCATTTTTCATACTTAGTTTAATTATTCATTTAGACTTTTCCGAGCATAAAGTATCATTTAATCCTCTCCTAGCGTTTTCTCGTGTTTTTGCAGGAGATGAAGTATTGGAATATCAACACGAGTAAATGAAACAAAACTAAGCAAAACCGCTATCCAATCAGCTATGCATGGTCAGCATCTAAAGAATCATAAACCGGAGAAGAGAAATGGAAGCAACGGCCTCTTACTAAAAATAGAAATAATGGCCGCTTACAAAAATGGAAACTTTCGGTGGTTGGAACAAAAATGGAAACTCTTGGTTGCTGGAACAAAATTTAAAAGAGCACGGTTGGAACATGAAAATGAAACATGGTTTACATAAAATATAAGCAAATTGTTGGAACAAAATGTAAACTTCCAACCGCCAACCCAAAAATGGAAAGATAGCCGCCTACACGAGAATTGGAAATTGCGACCATCGGAGATAGAAAATCGAAATGGCTGCTGGAACAATTAATGGAAACGCTAGGAAAAAAAATAAGGCATCCAAGCAAAGAGGAAAAGGGAGGAAAAAAAGAAAAGGAAATCGTTGATGCATAAGAGGAAAAGGAAATACAAGTTTCTAAAGAAAATGGAAAATAGCCAAAGAGGAAAAGAGGATGAAAAAGAATGGGCTGGAGTGCTTAGATTCGGCCAAAGAGGGAAAGAAGGCGAAAAGGAAATAAATGAAAGAGGAAAGAGGACGTAGGGGTCAAGAGGGCAGAAGGAATTCGGACAGAACACAATACACACACCATACAACACACGTAGAGAGAAGAGAGAGACAAGCACGTCGGAAGGCTGGAAACGGGCGACAAACTCGGAATGCGAAGGAGCTATTGAAGACATCGGTAATAGAATAAGGAAGGATCTCATTCTTTATCTATGTTGAATATATATATATCTTTTGTGTTTCGTTTTCTAAGTCCATGTCCGAGTAGTTTAGTAGCTACGGGTTAGAGAGCTTTGTCGATATGTAATGATGTCTTCTGCTTAATGCTTGGTTATAATATTTGATCGTTTTCGGATAGATTGGTTGTTTGTAATGCTTTTATTCTTGTGAGTAGCTTGAATGCATGTTTATAAAAATCTAATTGCATTGGGAGATGAATTGGATTTTGGAACGTAGCCATGATATGAAATTTCAATTGATTTAGAACCTTGGCCGGTCGGTTAATTGAACTTAGGAATTAGGATAGCGATCTTAATGCATCTAGCAGGTGAGATTACACAATTTGGAGATTGGTAGTACACATGCTAGATAGTGGGTTTAGGCATCGGGAGAGTCATTCCCTAGAAAAGAGTTTGAATTCTCAGAATACGTAATGATATCTATAACCATGATCTTGTTAGAACTTCATTGCATCATCGTGCATCTCTCAAAACCTGCGGCATTTAGTTAATTGATTTTAATTCTTTGATTAGTTAGTTTAGCTTTATTCACTTTCCACACACTTATTTATTTTTACCGTCCTATACATTAGTTTACTAACTTAAGAGTTGCATCAATTCCTTGTGTTCGATCCTGGTACTATACGATCCATATTCTTGCAGAAGCGTTAGTCTAGGTATTTTATTACTTGAGATTAACCACATTAAGTTTTTGGCGCCATTGCCAGGGAATTGATTACGACTTTAGAGTTAGGATACTTTTGGATTAGGACATAGTCCTTTCCGGATTCTTATTTCTTTTTTCGTGTTTTTGTTTTATTTTCTTTTTCTTGTGTCATTTTTTTCATATTTACCTCTCGAAGCCTAACTGATTCTTATGTTTCTATTGTGTGAGGTACTTTATTGCGCGAGACAGAACAAGAACAAATGCAATAATGTCGCATCCTAAATGCGCCACAAATTCCTGCCGCGTTAGCCTATGGAACATACATGGCTCTTATGCATACGCAACTATTGTCTTGCATCATTTGAAGGAACGCTCGTGCCGAATTATAACCATCATTCATTCAAATGCTCAAAAGCACAACGTTCAGAGGGAGACCCACCGAGGATCCAAATCAGCATCTTACCGATTTCAAGATGTTTTGCCAAACTACTAGAGCGGGAGAATGAATCTCGGATGAGGACATCATACTTGCTGCCTTCCCATTCTCAGTGAAGGATAAAGGCAAGACTGGTTGTAGTCCCAACCGGAAAACTCTATACAATCATGGGGGCATATAGAGGAAAAGTTCATGACGCGATTCTTCCCTCAGAGTAAAGCTCAACTCGCCAAGAATCAAATTAACACATTCGTCCAAGGAGCAGCTGAGAGTTTATACAAAGCGTGGGAACATTTCAAAGGCTATCAACGCCTTTGCCCATATCACGACATGGATCAGAGCTATCTTATACACCACTTTCTGCAAGGACTCATGGACAACATGAGAATTCTGATCATTGTCACAGCTGGAGGTACTTTGAGCAACCTCACATTTCAGCAGATCGAGGATCTAATCGATCATATGGCTGATGAAGGCAGCACGCCACTGGAGAATATAATCGTAACGCTCCAGCAAGGGTGGCTAACTTGAACAAGACGCATGCTTTATATGCTGGTCTAGCCGAGGTCAAAGACCAAGTCGCAGGGTTCTAAAATCTCCTATCTGAGTCACGTCGTCCTCATTATTCGGAGAAATTAGAGGAACAAGGGGTTCAAGGGTACGAGGAAGTGAATTATGTAAGTTACAACAACCTTTGGGAAACACATACAATCTCGGATGGAGGAATCACCCTAATCTCTCCTACAAGAACTCCTACGGTGCCTTTAATGCGCAACAACAATCGAGGAATTTTCAACCATGGATGCTGCTACGAAATCAAAATTTTCTGCCAAGAATGCAGCCCCAAACTTAGAACTATCAGTCATGTGCGCCTCAGCCACAACCAAACCAATCCAAAGCAGACCCCGACATCAACACCATGTTCACCCGTCTCCTCCAATTCCAAGAAAATCAAAGCAACTTGTTGACGCAAGTGCAACAAAATCAGAATAAATTGGTGATGGAAGTAAAAGCGGATCAAGAGAACACCAAGAAGCAGATAGAGAGCTTTCAAACTCACCTTAGACACGTGGAGACGCAAGTTGCACAACTTGCACAAGAGGCAGCACGTCCACAAGGAGTTCTACCGAGAAGGCTAGAAATGAATCTCCGTGAGCACGTCAACGCCATATACCTAAGGAGTGGTAAGACGGTGGATCAACCCATTCCTTTGGTATTTAAAAGAGGTGAAGCATCTAGTACAGCGGTGGAAAAGGGCTGCAACATTGAAGAGCACAAGAAAAAACCGAGGAGGAAGAAGAGCCAAAGTATGTAAAACCCAAACCAAGACCGCCTCCTTTGCCGATTCCACAACATCAACGCCAGAGACTGATAGATCAGTCCACTCCTTCAACATTTGATAAAGACGAAACGTCTAGTACAACAATGGAAAAGGGCAGCAATGTTGAGGAGCACAAGAAGAAAAACGAGGAGGAAGAAGAGCCAAAATACGTAAAACCCGAACCAAGACCGCCTCCTTTGGCATTCCCACAATGTTAACGTAAGAAACTGATAGATCAGCCCACTCCTTCAACATTTGATAAAGGTGAAACGTCTAGAACAACAACGAAAAAGGGCAGCAATGTTGAAGAGCATAAAAAGAAAACCGAAGAGGAGGAGCCAAAATACGTAAAACCCGATCGAAGACCGCCTCCTTTTCCGTTTCCCCAACGTCAATGCAAAAAGAACGAGGATGCTCCATTTGCCAAGTTTTCTGAGATGTTGAAGAAGATGTATATTACCATTCTATTCCACGAAGCGTTGAAGAAGATGCCTTCATACGCTAAGTTCTTGAAAGAGGTGCTTGCGAACGAACGAGACGTGGAGATGGAAACCGTCATGGTGACTAACTCGATGCTGCAGCCAAACCTACCCAAAAAGATGCCCGATCCATGTATATTCATGATCCCTTGTAAAATAGGTGATTTTGAAATTAACCATGCACTAATTGATGTCGGAGCAAGCATGAGCATGATGCCATTGCCGTTATATGAAAAATTGGATCTTAGGGACATGTTTGATCTTAAACCTACACGAATGGCACTCAGCATGGCTGATCGAAGTGTTTGAATACTCGAAGGAATGCTGGAAGATGTGCCTTTACAAGTTGGGAAGTTCTTCGTCCTGGTCGATTTCGTCATCTTGGATATTGAAGAGGACAAGAAAATCCTAATTATTCTCGATAGGCCATTTCTCAATACGGTAAAGACGATCATACAGTGTGTTGAGGGTAGACTCACGCTTAAATTCGAAGATGAAGAAGTGGAGTTCAATCTGAACGACACACTCAAGCAGCATTGTATGGTGGATTCGGTATTCCACGTCGGCGTCCTAGAGAAACTAGCCGAAGAAGTCTTTGAAGAGTTCAGGAATATGGATTCCCTTGAGATGGCTCTTTTAGCAGCTGAAAAATAACTTTACAAAGACCCAAACGAGGCAACATACTATACTAAGCTTATGGGCGAAGAAAAGATGAAGGAGATCCCGAACACCGAGCCAGACGCACTACGAGCAGATTTCTGTGCGATCCGAGCACAACAGTTCATAACCCAACCAAAAGGTAAAATTTCTAACAATCCTTATCAAGACGAGTGCTCAACTTACAAACACATAAGCACAGCTCGAGTGGACATCAATTCAGGTCAAGAAAACTTCCTAAATCAGTGCGCAAACCTCTGCGCGTGCAAGGTAGATTTCAGCGTGTATCAAGCAGCATGCAGCGCGAGTTCAACCACTCCCAAGACGCCTAACAGCCACGCCAAACGTCCAGAACCTAATTAGGGTATTGATAAGGCACCCAAGGTGAAGATGAAGCCTTCACCACAAGGGCTCAAGCACCAACAAATTCTGGAGATGTTGAAGGAAACGAGAGACTAACGCCTAACCAGTTTCATGGAGTGCATAACGGGACTTATGGATAGCTCAACCAAATTCTTTGAACAGCACGATCTAGCCCCCAACATAGGGAACTACACGACCGAGCTAAGGGATGACATGACCGATCGTGAAAGGAATCCAACTGATCTGCGTGCTACACCCTATCGAGCACACTATGCATGCGAGATGCTACGTACACGACAATGTCAAGGATGTCCACCTAATGAGTAGCACGTTTTGGTCAGGCTCGTGACCTTAATCAAGCGCTTCTCGGGAGGCAACCCGAGCCCCATATCCTTTTAGTTATTTTATTTTAATTATTTTAGAATTCGACTCGTATTCCTTTCACAAGCATGCACCTTACCAACAACCCTGATGTATCGTACTGTGTCCTTCGTATTGTGTGACTTTTGTTATAGGTTTTCAACTTTGAAATCATCCACAACATAAGGGAGAGACGCATATCCCAGCTGCATCAACTCGAGACAGCAAGCACGCATCAAGTGCACATGTTCCTATCTATTCTAATTTTCCCCGAGTTTTTGCATGCTAGCCCTTATCTTAGGTTTTGAAAACCGGGATAATGTTTTGTACAAGTCTAGAGGGTACTCTTCAAATTTCATGGTTGTTATTAGGATTTAGATGTCGAGTTCATCATATTTTTTAGCTTTTACGTTAGTTTTGTTAGGATTAAACGAACGGATATCTAGTACGAAAAATTTTGAACTTTAGCCATCTCTATGCAACTTTGTCGAATCTGAAACAAAAATCTAGGTTTGTTGAAACATACCTTTAAATATCGATTAGTTAGTGGTCATGCATGAATCCATAGCCTATATTTGTATTCCGCCCCCTAAGTTTCAATCCCAAGCACTTATATCTCCGAGCATACCGTTCATTCTTTGTTTTGTTTCGATCGTTATATTTCCATGCACTTGCACTCCGTTGTCAATAGAATAAGTTCTTTAACTATTTCAGCCTTACATTTACATGAGTGCATCGATATTGATGGTTTGGGTCTAAGTGGTGGGTCGAGGCTGTTTTTCTATGTCCTAAGGGATAGAGTCGATGCGTAATAACAATAGCTTAATCAAAAGAAAAAAATCAGCAATGATGTAACCTCTTCACTCCGCTAAGGTTAGAAGACCTTGTGAATGTGCCAATCGGCAACCTGGGTCTAAGTAGAAGGTTGTTCTCTTCAACTCCGATGTCCTAGAAAGCAAGTGCAAATTTTCAAAGAAAAATGTGTGGGAACCGAACAGAAGAAAAAGAGAACCGAAAAAGAAAAATAATTGTTTTAAGAATGGTATCGAATTGTTTACACATTAGAATAGGTATGAGATAGCTTGGATGTTGTCTAGGGGTTAGTGAAATAAACTTAGGACATGTGTAAGATTGCACGGTTAGCGGCTTTCGGTAGATAAAGGTCAAAATTTGATACGCTTATATCTATGTTCGTCTGACGCTTTGTTGTGTAGGATGACTGACTTTTCGAGTTATTTGTTCTAGTATCCGGTTGTTGTCTAACTCTTCTCATGCTTAGTTCTAGTCTTGCTCGAGGACGAGCAAAGGTTCAAGTCGGGGGAGTTTGATAACGTCTATTTTGTTATAGTATTTTAGTTCATTTTTCATACATAGTTTAAGCATTCATTTAGACTTACCGAGCATTAAGCATCATTTAGTCCTCTTCTAGCGTTTTCTCGTGTTATTGCAGGAAATGAAGTATCGGGATATCAACACGAATAAATGAAACAAAACTAAGCAAAACCGCTCTCCTATCAGCTATGCACGGTCAGCATCCAAAGAATCATAAACCGGAGAAGAAAAATGGAAGCAATGACCGCTTACAAAAAATGGAAACAATGGCCGCTTACAAAAATGAAAACTTTTCATGGCTGTAACAAAAATGGAAACTTTTGGTTGCTGGAACAAAATTCAGAAGAGCACGGTTGGAACATGAGAAAGAAACATGGTTTACATAAAATAGAAGCAAGTTTCTGGTACAAAATGTAAACTTCCAACCGTCAATCCAAAAATGGATAGATAGCCGCTTACACGAGAATTAGAAACTGCAACCGTTGGAGATAGAAAATGGAAATGGTTGCTGGAACAATTAATGGAAAGGCAAGAAAAAAAAAAAGAATTCAGCCAAGAAAAGAGGAAAAGGGAGGAAAAAAGAAAAGGAAATCGATTATGCACAAGAGGAAAAGAAAATACAAGCTGCCAAGAAAATGGAAACCGAGAAAATGGACACTAGCCAAAGAGGAAAGGAGGACGAAAAGGAATGGGCTGGAGTGCTTAGATTCGGCCAAAGAGGGAAAGAAGGAGAAAAGGAAAGAAAGGAAAGAGGAAAGAGGACGTAGGGGTCAAGAGGGCAGAATGAATTCAGACAGAACACAACACACACACCACACAACACACACATAGAGAGAAGAGATGGAGCAGCACACCGGAAGGCTAGAGACGGGGCGACGAACTCGGAACACGGAGGAGCTGTTGAAGTCATCGGTAATAGAATAGGGAGGGATCTCATTCTTTATCTATGTTGAATATATATCTCTTTTTTGTTTCGTTTTCTAATTCCATGTCCGAGTAGTTTAGTAGCTACGGGTTAGAGAGCTTTGCCGATATGTATGAAGTATTGTGCTTAATGATTGGTTATAATAATTGATCGTTTTCGGATTGATTGGTTGTTCATAATGCTTTTATTCTTGTTGGTAGCTTGAATGAATGTTTATAAAAATCTAATTGCATCAGGAGATTAATTGGATTTCGGAACGTAACCATGATATGAAGTTTCAATTGATTTAGAAGCTTGGCCGGTCGGTTAATTGAACTTAGAAATTAGGATAGTGATTTTAATGCATCTAGTAGGTGATATTACACAATTGGAAGATTGGTAGTATGCCTGCTAGATAGTGGGTTTAGACACCGGGAGAATCATTCTCTAGAAAATAGCTTGAATTCCCTGAATATGTAATGATATCTATAACCATGATCTTGTTAGAACTTCATTGCATAATCGTGCATCTCTCGAAACGTTGGCATTTAGTTAGTTGATTTTCATTCGTTGATTAGTTAGTTTAGCTTTATTCACTTTCCACACACTTATTGGTTTTTACCGTCCTATACATTAGTTTACTAACTTAAGAGTTTCATCAATTCTTTGTGTTTGATCCTGATACTATACGATCTGTATTCTTGCAGAAGCGTTAGTCTAGGTATTTTATTACTTGAGATTAACAACATCATTTTATATCATTCATAGACTATTACTGTAGATATGCATACTTATATCTCATTCATGAAAAGTCTCATTCATTGGATGTGTTCAAAGCTTTTAAAGCTAGAGTTGAGAATCAACTCAACAAAAGAATTAAATATGTTAGACTTGACTGTGATGGTGAGAATTTAATGATCAATATGATGGTTCGGGTGAACAACATCCAAGACCTTTTGCTAAGTTCCTAGAAGGGTGTGGAATTATCCATAATACACCATCGTCCGGGTCACCTTACATGAATGGTAAAGATTAAAGACGAAATCGAACACTCAGGATATCATAAGGAGTATGATTAGTCATTCAACCTTATCAGAAACACTTTGGGGCAAGGCACTAAAGGCTGCAGTTTATATTCTTAATCGAGTGCCAAAGAAGGCAGCTGCGAAAACACCTTATGAGCTTTAAAGTGGTAGAAAACCAAGTTTGAAGCATCTTCATCTATGGGATGTCCAACTAAGGCAAGGCCTTACAAGCCACATGAAAAGAAACTGGAACCCTAAACAGTTAGTAGTTACTTTATTGGTTACTCTGAGCGATCAAGAGATTACAAAATTTTTTATCCCAAATTAAAGTCAATTTTTGAGACGGGAACTGCCACGTTCTTTGAGGATATTGAGTTTGGTGGGAGAAATAAATTTAGGAATATTTTCTTTGAGGAAGATTTGGTTTTAGTTCCTTAACCTATTCCTATAGTAGTTTCAGATGAAATAAGTTTAGATCCTCAATCTGACATTGTTCAAGAAAAGCAAGCTCAACAACCTCACGAACCTGAGCAACAAGATCAATTGCCTTTAAGGTAAGGGTGGGTATTTCGGGTTACCGGGACCGACCCGGACCAACCCAATCCAAATAACCCAACCCATGAGATATATGGGTTTTATAGAAAACCCATATGGGTTCAATATCAAAATCCAAATGGGTTCGGGTCGGTCTGGGTTCGGGTTCGGGATAACCCGAGGAACCCGAACAACCCGAAAAAAAAACTAAACAAACCCTAACCCTAAAACGTGGGTCGTGACACAGCCCCCTCTCCCTTTCCCTCACACGTCTAAAATTCGTTTAAAACCCGAATTACCCGTTTAAAACCCAAATTACCCGTTTAAACTCGAATTATTCGTACTAAAATAACCCAAAAAAACCCGAAGAACCCAAATTATCCAAAATATCTAAATAACCCAAATACAATTTGGGTTTTTTGGGTTCAATGTTTCAAAACCCGAACAACCCGACCCCAGACCGAAACCCGAGGAACCCGTCCCGAAAACCAAATGGATTTTTTTAGGTTCAATTTTTTATAACCCGAGGAACCCGAACCCAGACCGAACTCGAGGAACCTATACCCGAGACCCGGATTGCCCACCCCTACTTTAAGGCGGTCTACTAGCGAGAGAAGGAGAGCTATTTTGGATGATTATATAATGTTTCTTCAAGAACATGAGGAAAATAATAGTATGGTGGATGATGATCTAGTCAATGTCCATCAAGCTATCAGCAGTTCTAACTCGGAAAAGTGGATAAAGGCAATGAATGAAGAGTATAAATCTATGCAAGACAATAAAGTTTGGGAACAAAGTCCTTTTACCAGAAGGTAAGAAACACATTAGTTGCAAATAGATATTTAAGACCAAACAAGATTCTAAAGGTAATGTGGATAAGTATAAAGCTCATCTTGTAGCAAAAGGATATACTCAAAAGAAAGGGATTGACTATAAAGTGACTTTTTCTCCAGTTTCATCTAACGACCCTTTTAGAACAATCATGGCTCTTGTTGCACATTATGATTTAGAGTTTCATCAAATGGATGTCAAAACAACGTTTCTTAATGGAGACATTAAAGAAACGATTTACATGAAACAAATAAAAAACTTCGTATTAGAATATCCAAACAAAATAGTTTATAAATTGACAAAATCCATATATGGGTTCAAATAAGCATCTCATCAGTGGTACCACAAAATTTCATCAAGTGATTATCTCATTTGGCTTCGATGTGAATCTTATTGATGATTGTGTGTATCACAAGTTCAGTGAGAACAAATTTATTTTTCTGGTTTTGTATGTTGATGACATATTACTTGTCACTAATGATATAGGCATAATGCACGAAACCAAGAGATTTCTTTCAGAAAATTTTCAAATGAAAGATCTTGGTGACACCTACTTTGTCTTAGGAATTTAAATCTATTGGGATCGAACCCATGGTATTCTAGGTTTATCAAAAAAGAACTATATCAATAAAATACTTAAAAGATTTGGCATGCAAGATAGTAAACCAGGAAACACTCCAGTTGCTAAAGGAGATAAATTTAATATCAATCAGTACCCTAAAAATAATCTTGAAATTCAGGAGATGCAGAAGATTCCTTATGCATCAGTAGTTGGAAGTCGTGTTCTCAAATGTGTGCACATCCGGAAATTGCGTACGTAGTTGGTGTGTTTGGTAGATACCTAAGCAATCCAGACATGGAACATTGGAAAACAGCCAAAAGAATCATGCGGTATTTGAAGAGAACAAAAGATTACATGCTCACTTATCAGAGATCAGGTCATTTGGCGATCATTGGGTATTCTAACTCTTCTTTTCCTGGATGCTAAGAAAGTATGAGATCTATTTCGAGCTACATCTATTTGTTGGCTGGTGGAGCTATTTTTTGGCACTATAGCAAAATCAACCATGGCTGCAAAATTTATATCTTGTTTTGAGGCATCAAACCAAATAATTTGGTTGAGAAACTTTGTCACATGACTGCGAATTGTAAATGGTGTAGGACGATCATAAAAGATATATTATGACAATAAATCGACCGTCTTGTACTTTAACAACAACAAGAGCTGAAAAAAATCAAAACATATCGATATTAAGTTCCTAGTTGTAAAAGAAACGATTCAGAGTGGACAAATTTTCATAGAGCATATTGGGACGAATTTCATGATAGTGGATCGTCTTAGTAAGGGACCCAAAGTTTTTTCATTAGCATACTACTCGAATGGGTGTTTCAGAGTTTGAAGATTCTATCATTTAGTGAGAGTTTGATATTTATTTTGTATTTTGTGTTCTATGTCTTATATTCGAATATATATACCTTTTCTGATAAAAAAATAAAGTAATCTTGAGCTTATTTCACTTTGTATAACAAAGTATTCTGTGATCCACTTAAATAGGACATGTTGAAAATCGATATGTGTAGCTCACATTCATGGGGTTTTCATACTACATGTTCATAACAAGATTTATGTCATTTAGTCATATCGGATTTAGTGACCATGGAAGGTTTAATTACGAAAAGTGTAGTGAAATCCATTATTATTCTATATTTTTTGTGGTTAATGGACGAAATTTTTTTATACTTTACGGTTATGATGGTAACATTTGAGCTCATACAGCACATACATTTGGATACATATATGGCCCAGTGCGAAATTGTAAGGATTTTTTGGACCATATATGTTTAATTTAAGTGTATGGTGCCATTATATTATTATCCAAAACTAAAATGATCTTATATAGTAACTTATGACTAACAAGTGTAATTGTTATGAATTAAAAGTGTAGAAACCAATTCGTAATTTCTGATTTGTTGAGGGGCCAAATTAGAAATAATTAAAGTTGTATTTTCTACAAATACATGGGTTGTGGTCCCCAATGACATATAGATAAAGACAAAATATTTTTGTTTCATAATTAAGAAGAAACTAAAAGTCTATCATTGTTACGAGTTGTTCATTTGAAGATTCAATCCGAAATTCTTCGATATCCTCGATGGATCAATGTACGCTTTCGCAAATTTCGTAAACTTTCTAAATTCTACATTCCTCGTTCCAGTTCTACCTCTCCCCTTTCTTCCAATCTATATCCTTCTCTCGATATCCGTGATTTCAACTACTACAAGCTGTCAATTAACCACCTTAGATACTATTGGTTGTTACAAAAGATTATAACAACAATCTAGATCCGACTTCGGATTTCTCGAGTTTATAAAAACTAGATCCGAATTGAATCCGAATGTTATTCGATATGAGTTTTTTGGATTTCGATTCGAGTTCTGGAAAATCAGAACCGAATGGGTTATTTGGATTATTCTGTTTTTTTTTTTGTTGATTATGATTTGAGTTATTCGAGTTCTAACATAAAAAATCAAAGAAAACATACAAAAATAAAATTTAAATTACTAATTAATTAAATTCATAACAAATGTATTCAAATCCAAAATCTTTTTATCTTTTTTATCCACTGTGAATTCATTGGTATAAGGTAAAATACGAGTCATGGCAAAAGGCTTTAAGCATTCGACATGCTACTTCCAACAACTTTTTTGTTGTGTTCCCAAATTAACCAACATTCTATAAGAGCTTTATCAGGCAAATCATGCATGATTTATCATGTGATTAAATAATCATGTTTTGACTTAGAAAAGGAGGTTGCGCTATTAGTAAAATGATTGATTAACAAACAACTAAAAGGTTGGCAACGTGAAGATTCCTATAGAGATAGCTTGGGAAGACCTTCGATTCTTGCTTGTGTTTGATATCTCTCAGTATTCTCCCAGATCTCTAAAGACCTAATAAACTTTTCCAATCTATTTCTTTCAACCGTCTATGCAATTATTCTTATTGGCTTAGGAGTCTACATGGTCGTCGCCCTTTCTGTCCGAACGAATGGTGGTATGATATTTCCAGAACATCAGAGGTAGCCCTCAAGAAACAACCAAACATGTAATTTAAAGGCTGAAATCCTAATGTTCCAGAAAAATAACTTCATTGAGATGTACACAAGTATGAACATTAGAACTAAGATTGTTGCGCTAACATTGCTTCTCCTCTCCATAGAAACACAACACAAGACATTAAGAAACTCGGGTTTCATCGAACGAATTAAAGTAATATCAATTTTTATACTTTGGCTCATCATCAGAAACTTCCCCAATTTCGACAAACCCAACCTTCGAACGTGTAAACCATCTTTAACCCCATGAATCTTCATATCTACCATCTAAGTCCTAAATCAACTTATATATTACCACTCAAAACAATACACACCTCTTCTCGAATGCACAACTTCCTTAACGGCACAACTCGGTTTCTTCGTCGGTCTCAGCCTCCTCCTCAGGGAACAAAACCCCATCAATCTCCTGAACCAAAATTCGACCACCTGTATGAATGTTAGGATCGAACAAATATACAGACCGATCACCATGTCCAATTTCACTGATCCATCAACCCATAACCTTGTAAGAAAAATGTAATGTATCATACTTCACCTTCCCAAATCTCCTAATCGCATTATACATACTCTTCTCTATTTGGTACTCTGGTATTATATGCCCACCACAACAAAACAGAAGCCAAAACCCTATTTTTTGGTTAAACCTGGACCCAGACCGAACTAGTCTGAACCGAATGGGTTTTGAGATTTGAATCTATATGAGTTCTTAGGTTAATCCATTTATAAAATGATTCGAGTTTTTTGGATCGGTTTGGATAAGTCCGATCCACGTAACCCGGATTGACCATCCCTTATAGAGTAACCAACAAAAACAAACAATGAGAAATATATCAAAAACTACTAGCATATAATATCATCTCCAAAACTCCCCTTCAAGATGAAAAGTAAACAGAATGAATTTCCGTCTTGGACAATAATGATGAGCCTTATCCACACTCAATGGCTTAAAGTAAATCTACAATTTGATGATCTGTCTTAACATGTAAAGTTTGAAAAATCCAATTTTGAATTGATCACAAAAAATAACAATCTACTTCGATATTTTAATGCACTCATAATATAGTAGATTATTGGCAATATGAATAGCAGACTGGTTATCACAAAAGAGAGTGACATGTCTCGGAAAGGGCACAACAAGGTCTTGAAGCAATGAAGATAACCAGAGAAACTCACAAATTGTTTGAGTCATTGTCCTATACTTAGACTGAGCATTGTTTATTTAAATTGTATGTTGCTTTTTAGACTTCCACAAGACTAATGAAGTGCACAAGAACACATAAAATCTAGTCACGTATGGTCTGAATTCAGGGCAAAAAGTCCATTCAGCATCAGAGTAATCATTAAGCTGAAAATCAGGAAAAGAAGAAGAAGATACAATAAACCATAAGTTGGAGAGTTCTTCAAATATCTCAAAATTCTCATGGTTGCTTGATAGTGTTCTAAAGTAGGCCGAGACATGTATTGACTTAGTTTTGTAACTGAAAAACTTATGTTTCGACGAATAATTATAAGATAGATAAGTTTTCCAATCATCTGCCTATATGGTAAAGGATGTGCCAGCAAATCACTTGAATCTTGACCAAATTTTAACTTGATATCCATAGGTGTTTTAACAGGTTTACAACCAAGTAAACCATATTCATCATGTATCTCTAAAGCATATTTTCTTTGGACAAATGTAGCTTACTCTGTCATCTTGCCACCTCTAAATCCAGAAAATATATAAGATCACTCAAATCTTTAATTAGGAAGTGAGCATGCAGAATAGCCTTTAAAGGATTAATCAAAAGCAAATAATTTTCAGTAATCATGATATCATCAACGTATATCATCATAACAACAAAAAAGTCAATCCAACAAAGAAAAGAACTTGATATAATTTTTTCTAAGCTTGTTTCAAACCATACAAAGATTTTTGAAGCTGTAACATGTAAATATCCTCTATCAGATCTCTATTTAAAAACAAAAAGCATTGGATACATCCATATGACGTAAATGTCAATGTTGAGATGCTGCTAAGGCTAAAAGAACTCGGACAATAGTCATTTTTACCACTAGACTGAATCGTCTAACAATATCTTGGATTTAAAAAATAAAGATCTTGCTACATTTAGGATATGTTGATGTTTTCTTTAGACGATTGAGTTTTGTTCAAGGGTACAAGGACAAGAAAAATGATGAATAATCCCTTTTATTAACAAAAGATTTGTGAAAGATAACACTTGTGCATTATCAGAATATATAGCTTTTAAGTTTTAGTTAAACTGAGTTTCTTCCAGATTCAAGAAGTTTAAAAAATAGAATGAATATCACTTATATGGACAGGCAAATAAACCATTGTAACATGGGTACAATCATCAACAATGGTAAAGAAATATTGATAACCTTCATGTGTAGAAATATGAAAAGGTCCTCAAATGTCAAGATGAACATGATCAAAGGGAGAAGAAAAAAGTATAAGAGAAATAGGAAATATAAACGCTTTTGTTTAGCTAAAGGACATTGAAATATTGTTTACAGGTGAAAAAATTCTAAAATTGTTCCCTAAACTTTGAATTTTGAGATAAGAGGGGTGTCACAATCCTTGATGCCATAAATCCATTGTGTTTGTGCCAACATCAATATAATGTTGAAGGAAGACTCATTTTTCTAGAAACTTGACTTGTAGGAGACTCCATTTGTTTGATGGACAAATTGTGATGAAGCTCACCATGTCAATCCCCAATTCTTGAGTAAGGTCCTTGAAAATGCATAATTTATGCGAAAATTGGACCAAAAAAGGTGTATGATAAATAACAGAACTGACCCTTAAGAGATTAAAGCAAAAATAATTAATTGGAAACAATGTGAGAACATAAGAAAGTTGGATAGTTCCAGTGACCAGTTCAGCAACTAATCTTTCTCTTTTTGATTAAGCAATCTCAATTTGGATAAACTTTAAAAGGTGAATTAATTTTTACCTTTTTGTCAAAATGATAAATGTTATATATTATAACCAGTGTTCTAAAAATCCCGCCTAGGCGCCGCCTAGGCCCCGCCTAGGCGCTAGGCGTTCCCTTACCGCCCGATTAATTTCTAGGCGGTCCTTTTTTTTTAAAAAAAAATTGACGTCAAAACGACGTAGTTTTGGTACTTAAAGAAAAAAACTAACAATGACATATATCCATGCGTTTATCTTTTATCGATTTTCCTATTGTCATTTCATTTGTCTTCTTCTATCTATGGCATAGTTTATTGTCTTCATCTAAATCTTTTGTCCTTGCATTCGTATCTCATTCTCGTCTTTGTCTTCATTCTTTTTTTATCTTCTCTCATATGTTGTTATCGTCTTCATCTTTTGTCATTGTCTTCATTTCTCATCTTCATATTTGTTTCATCTCCACCCTTGGCTTCATCTCTCTTTGTTTTATATTGTTTATCATTGTAAGTTTGATATTGTGAATTTGATACTTGTAAATATTTTTTTATAAATACTAAACTGTATATATTTATATGTTTTTTCGTAAAATTAAGTATTTATAAATATTTGGAATTAAATATTTATATTATAATTACATTAAATAAAAATAAAATATATATATCCGCCTAGCCCGCCTAGACACCGCCTAAGTCCCGCCTAGGCGCTCTGGGCGCTAGGCGCTGGGTGTCTGCCCGCCTAGCGCCTAGCGCTTTCTTGAACCTTGGAAAAGAGGATAGATCGCAACAAACATGGCTACTGACTCCAATATTTATTATCCACAATGTTTTTCGGAATGTAAAGTTGGGTTCCAAGAGTGCAAGAATAGGATGAGTACCTGGTATAGTGTATGTGGCATGGGAATATAATGGTGAAGAATATGAATATGAAAAACCTGAGTTAGTGAATGAGTTGCTGAGAATTTGAAGTTGTGCAGTTAGATGAACAATCATTGTTTGAATATTTTCAAAAGCTTGTTTGCTAGGAGAAGAGCTGACATACTTTATTTCTTTTGGAATTAACCTCAGAAGAAGATCATGCCATGTTGACATGTCCAGAATTTGCATCTGCTAAATGAACTATTGGTTTAACATAAGCAAATTTAATAGTTGTGTTGGTCTATGGCCTAAATCCAGAAGAATAGTCGTAAAGTTTATAGCACTTGAAGATAAGAACTCCAAGCATTCTACAACGAGTATATTGTATTTTTGGTCTATTTTGAGAGATAATAAGTGGATACTGATGTGGTACATTAAATACTAGAGCATTTAAAACATTATTGATAATAAATTTTTGTTGTTATTCTTGTGAGATCATATTGTGAACCTTATTCAAGCTTCTTTTTCAAGCTTGGCAAAGGATCAATCAAGAATATATGTCTTTGTCTTCTGGCAGGTGTATAGACATCAATCAGTTTCTTTAAGAATTTTACAATATTACGGCCTTCATACAACAAAGACCATTGCTCATCCCCTCCACAATTGCACCTACCATAAGTACACAATGGAATAACTTCATAATTCTTTAATTCTTTCCAAAGCGCATTCAGTTTTGTATAATAAATGTTGAGATAACTTTGATAAAAAATTTCAAATCGTTGCTAGATATTGTAAATTTTTGAGAAATTTTCTGGCGAAACCTAGTTTTAAGATGCTTTAAACATACGAACATTATAAAAATAATCAATGAGGCTACCAAATTTCTTTGGAAACAAAATTGTTTAGCCAGATACATACCAAATCATTGCAACGAGACCAAACACCATAATCCGAGACATATCAATAAGTTTAGGAAGAGTTTCATGGACAAAACCTTATTTGTTTGCATTGAATGCCTTCAACATATATCTATACCATGTATTGTTATTAGAATCACCAATGAATTTCTCTGAGACAAACTAACGTTGGAGAAATCAGTAGCATGTAAAAACAGATGATTTGAGTAGGGATCTGGATACAGAAACGAGAAGATAAAACAGATGCTAGTTCATCGAATTCGACATAGAAAAGAATAACAGAGAAGAAATATTTTCAACATGAAAAAATAGAAAAAAATTGGATATAATTAGTGATCTAAAAGTCGGTCTAGACTAGGGCTGGACAAATTACCCGGAGAACCCATCCCGATCCGAAACCCGTCCTGAATCCGCGAAAAATTACTCGAACCCGCGGATTCGGGTTCGGATAATGAAATGTCATTACCCGTGGGTTCGGGTTTGGGTTCTAAAATAACTGAAACGGGTACCGCGGGTACCCGAGTAATCTTTCCCTTTCGTCTCCCTCTCTTCCCTTTCGTTGAGCACCTCCCTTCCCTCTCGTCTCCCTCTCGTATCCCTCTCGCGGTAGCATCTCCATTCCCTCTCGTCTCCTTCTCGTCTTCCTCTCGCAGCAGCACCTCTACCGACTTGACCAACGACGCTCCCTTCGGCTCCCTCTCTTCGCCTCCGTCTCTTCGGCTCCCTCTCTTCGTCTCCCTTTCTTTTTCCGACGCAACTCTCTTCGTTTCCATCACCGCTCGCTTCGCTTTGTCTCCCTCTCTGCAATTCTCTTCTAAACGCAACTCTCTTCGCCTCCATTGACGCCGGTCGTTTACATTCGGGTTTGGGTACCCGCGGGTATCCGGTGCATTTGGCGAGTACCCGAGCCCCGGGTACTCGAACTCCTCGGGTTCGGGTTCAGGTACGAAAATGACTACCCATTCGGGTTCGGGTTCGGGTACCCTAAAAAATCGGGGTACCCGACCCGTGCCCAGCCCTAGTCTAGACGGCCGACTAGTCGACGCCTAGGCGCTCGGCGGTGTCCGACCGCCCGATTAATAGAAAATCGATCTTATTTTTTTCAAAAAAAAAACATTTTGGCTATATTTAAAAAAATTGAACCAAAACGACATCGTTTTGGTCGTCTTGTTTTTCTAAAAAATAAATCAAAATGATATCATTTTGGTTCTTTCTCTCTTTGCTATGCGGTTCTTCTAGTTTTGAGCGTCATTGGTCGTCTTCGTTCGTCGTTCATCTAGTTTTAAATGTCGTTCGTTGTTGGTTCGTACCCATCTTCGTCTTCATTTGATGTTTTGTTTCTATTGGTCTATTCGTTATCTTCGTCTTCATTCGTCCGTACACCATCTTCATTTATTTGTATGTATGCCATCTTCATATATCAGCAATTCCGCAAAGCCGTGGTTCAAGATCAATGATTCAAACAAAAGGCCATTTTGGTACCGACATCTAAATTTCTCTATACACTGCAGATATTAGATATTTAGATCTTCATTAATATTTTGTTATGTTGGACCTAACTAATTCCAGTTCATGTCCTAGCCGATATGGGACAACTTATCATAACATTCCCCCTCATGCCCATGCTCGGTCCTGGAATGTGTACATCGCAATTGGGGGCCTAATATCGGTTTATTCAAATCGGGACGAACATAACTCTAATACCACGTCAAATATGGATTTCGACCTAACTAATACCAAAAATTAGCTCAAGAATTTAGGGTTTTCCAATATCATGTATAGAAGTCCAAAGTTCATGTTCTAACATAACTTATCATAACACTTGTCATTCAAATCCACTATTTGAATTGTCTCATTAGGAGACATTTGATAACATGTAATCCGTCGTAGTATTTACATGATTCTTAGCTTATTTTATTAGAATTCTTAGATTTCACCGATTTATCGAGTTTATTCGAGGACTTCATCTACATTTCGTGTTTTGTATAGGAAACGAATATATGAAGCGAAACACGAGTGATTACGGCAATTCAACCCCGAAAATGCGATTGAATGACAAGGTACAACTTGTGCAAGACCATGGAAGCAAATCAAACACTCAAGCATCGAGCGAAAGGAGCGGAAACAACATTTGATAGTGTACATGCTCGGGCATGAAGTGTGCCCGCTCGGGCTGTGTTTGTGCACCCGATCGGGCTACTCTTGTGCCAGCTCGGGTCCACCTTTTTCTCAACAAACTCCTTGATTTTAGAACGGCCAATTAATGAGAAAAGAGACCTTTTAGAGCTAGGATTCGAA
>CM071868.1:29612179-29622556 GCA_036759665.1 Gynandropsis gynandra | reverse complement strand
AGTGTACCCGCTCGGGTGCGGCTAGGGCAGTTTGTGCGCGTCCTGTGGTGCTGGAATGGTGCCCGATCGGGCATGGCATGTGTGCCCGCTCGGGCACAAGGCAAAATGGTCCTAAATGCTTGCCCTAGTCGTGCTAAATGGTCCACACAATTGGCCGTAGGTTTTGCCCGATCGTGCAAGGGTTGTGCCCGACCGGGTGAGGCTTTTCCATGCTCAATCTCGTCCCGTTTGTCCCGTGATGATCCCCGAAGTGCTCCTTAGCTCTGTGCATGCTCCTTTAGCTCCAAAATGGTCCAAATACGCGTAAAAACCTGTAAGGACATGAAAAGCACGAAAGCAAGTAAAACGGATACGGAATCATACGTAAAACATCACATATGTATCGAAAACGTCTCCTAAATCGTGCAAGAAATACGTATGAAAACGAGATGATCACGCAACACGAGAGACAAACGCAAATAGGAAGCGAAAGGAATATCCGAGAGACAAACGCAACGCAAGCGGCGTATTGACAAGAAATGACATTCGTATCCCAACAAACTCGAAAAGAGCATCTTCCGGCCCTAAAAATCAATCGTATCGACCTAAATAAAGCATTTTAAGCTCAAAAACGGGGTCGGGCTCCCTTCAGTAGCCCGCAGCATCGTTTATCTCGAAAAGAGGAATAAAGTGTGGAAAAAATCATGTAATTCGGAGCTTTGTACAAAGTTTTGGTATTTCAAAGCCTGTCGTACAATTCCTTGTTTTAGTCATCTAATCACGTGAAAACAAAATCAAAAAGCGGAAAAGGGGTGCAACACGAGAGACAAACGCAAATAGGAAATAGGAATCAAAAGGAATATCCGAGAGACAAATGCAACACAAGCGGCGTATTGACAAGAAATGACATTCCTAAACTAACAAAATTGAAAAAGGGCCTCTCTCAGCTCTAAAAATCAATCGTTCCGACCTAAATAAAGCATTTTGAGCTCAACGTTGTAGCGCTTTCGAACCATTGTAGCGCTTGCAACGTTCGTGCAACTCCATCCATCAATGATGACGCTACAGACTTTGCCGTGAACTAAACAGCGGGTGTGGAACAGATTCTCACGCTGTTCTTGCTCGTCACACTTGGGCTGCGTGTTTAGAAAGCGCTGTGCAAACAGCAACTTGCCCGTGGCCGGTTCTTCTTCACGCGTCTCGTCCGACATCTAACCCGTTTCGTCCTCGGATTCGAATTCTTCGTCGTCACGAAGGATCATGTCTTTCTTGTTTGTACATTCAGTGGCATAGTGTCCTCTTCCGTGACACTTAAAACATTTCACATCCCGAGCCCTCGAAGTTGTGGCCTCGGTCCTCCCTTTGTCTCGTGGCGCGACTTGTCCAGTTTGCTGCGCGTCTCGGCCCGCGGCCTGTACCTTCGGTGTGTCATGGCTTGCTGGAGCCGTGCTGTTCTTCCTTGGATAGCTCGGTTTCTCGTCTCATGATTGGCCATATTTCCCAGCCCCATAGCCCGAATGGGGGTTTCATCGCCGTTGGAGTTGTTGTTCGATGAGAATCGCTTTGTGAAGCATCTCCTCGATCTCGACATACTGTTGTAGTTCAAGTTGATCTTGGATGTCTAGGTTGAGTCCTCCAAAGAACCGAGACATCGTGGCCTCCGTATCTTCTGTAAGTTTAGCCCGCAAGATTAGTAATTCCATCTCTTGGAAATACTCCTCCACAGAACGGCTTCCTTGTGTGAGTTTCCGTAACCGCCGATGAACCTCTCGGTGGTGATGGTTTGGCACGAACCTCTTGCGCATAATCGTCTTCATTTCCAGCCAAGTAGCTACTGGTTGTTCGCCATTTCTTCATCGAGAAATCGTGAGTTGATCCCACCAACTCAACGCATAATCGTAGAACTCTATGGCTGCCACCCTAACCTTCTTAGCCTCATGGTATGCTTGGCAACCGAAAATAAGTTCCACCTTCTTCTCCCATTCTAGGTATGCTTCCGGGTTGGCCTTGCCATGGAACGCGGGGATTTTTAATTTGAGACCAGCGAGGTTGTCCCTCGGGTCATCTCTCCGCTCCCTAGGCACACGTCGTCGCCGATGACTACTTCGGGACGAGGATGAGCTGCCTCGTTCGTAGTAGTTGTTGTCCTCCTCATGCGGGTTCCTCTCACGTTGCTGGAACGCTTGAACAACTCTTGGTCGTACAGTACGTTCGGCCTGAAACTCTTGCTGAAACTCCTCCATTTTGTCTTTGATGCTTTGCTCTAGGCGAGCCGCGAGAGCCCCAACGAGTCTCTCATTGACACGGCATTGATCGGCTCCCATTTCACCCATGTCATCCTAGGGTTTTCTTGCGTGTACCTACTCGTAAGTTCTTGCACACTGATGTGTGGGATCAGAGTTTTAATTATTTCCGAGACCACTCTACCGCAAGTATAGGGTTCGTGTAGTACAAGGGTTGAATTCTGGGGACTAAGTGCAGCTTTCAAACTAAGATATCTCAAGAAGAAGATCGATTAATGGATGCGTAGTGAACCAGAAAATAAAGATAAGTAAGATGACGAAGCTGGACTAGACAATGAGAAGTATCATGGGTGTCGGGAATACCGGAACATGCAATGGATGTTTCTATGGATCATGAAATTCGGTTTGTGTCAATCGATGGGGAACTAATATCTAATCCTCTACCTAGGAAATCAACGTCACTTATCTCTCGATGTAGCGCGGTACGTCTAGATGCATGAACAGTAGGGAACTCTACCCCTAATGCTAGAAATGACTTGGCGTAAGCCTAAATCTACTACCTAGGAAATCAACATCACCCATATCTCTATGCGGTGCGAAACTTCTAGATGCATGACGAACGATGGGGAATTGAACCTCTAATATCGGATGGGAACTCGACCTCTATAAACGGATGAATCCTTCGGATGCCCAAAGTCTTCAATCCGTGTTCTCTCCTCTTTCTTGTGTGTCTCTAGGTGTCCTCTCTTGTCTATGATTCGTCCCCTAGCCTTTGATGGCTTCAATTTCCTTTAATTTCCCGTTCAAAATTAAAGGAGTTTGTTGTGAAAAAGGTGGACCCGCTCTGGCACAACCATTACCCGCTCGGGTAGACCACATGCCCGCTTGTGTTCACTTTCCAGCCTGGTCGGGCTCCCTTGCCCGCGCATGCACATTGCCAGCCCGAGTCGGACAAGTTCTCGGTGTTTTTATGCTCCAATTTGCAGCCCGATCGGGCATCATACACAGCCCGAGCGGGCACACATGCCCGACCATGTTCTTCAATAGCCCGAGTCGTGCTTACTCTCAAGGATTCTTGGCTCTAATTTTGCAACCTTAGCCTGAGCGAGCACACCCCATGCCCGAGCGTGTACTCATCCCATTGTTGTTTACGCTCCTTTCGCTCGAGATTTGAGTGTTTCGTTTTCTTTCGTGGCCGTGTACATGAGGTATCTTGTCATTTCGTCAAGTTTTCGGGACAGATTTGCCGTAATCTTTCGTGTTTGCTTCAATTCTTTGTTTCCTACGCAAAACACGAAATAGTAGATAAAAGCCTCGAATAAACTCAAATAATCGGTAAAGTTCAAGAAATCTAATTTAATCTAAAACTAAGAATGATGTAAATACTACGACGGATAACTTGTTATCAAACTCCTCCAGACTTAACCTTTGCTCGCCCTCGAGCAAATCTAGAGTCGAGTACTAGATGAGTAAAACAAAAATGGATACTAGCATGAAAACTTCGAAGGATTAGCCATCATGCAAAACAACGCGTCACATGAACGCAAGCCTAAGCGCACCTAGTTCAGACTCCTATCAACCGAAAGTCACGAGCCATGCAATCTTACCAATGACCTTAGTCTAATCCATACTCCTAGATAACGTCCAAGCGATCTCCATACCAATTTCCTAAGGTTGAGATATTATTAAACTCATATTCTCGTTCTTATTCTCTTTTTCTTTTCTTTTTTTTTATAGATCCACGCTTGGTTCCTAGGAAGTCGAAGTCGAAGAGGGATAGCTTTCTACGTAGATCCAGGCTGCCTATGGCACACTCATAAGGTCTTGTAACCTTAGCGGAGTGAAGAGCGGCATCATTGAAGAACTTTTTTTTCTTTTTTTTTTCTCTTTTTATTTTTACTAAAGAATACGCATCACTCTAACCCTTAGGACGTAGAATAGCGCCTCGACCCACCACTTAGACTCGAACCATCGAACTCGATGTACTCATGTCAATATAAACCTGAAATAGTTAGAAATTTATCCAAGGTGAGAGCGAAGTATAAGCGTGTGGAGTCTAATAATCAATGAACGATAAAATATATGAAACAAGCAAAGATCAATCGGTATACACAGAGATATGGATACTTGGTACGGAAACCTAGGAGATGAATGCAACTATAGATCATGGTATTAAGCACAACCACTCAACTAATCGGTATCCAAAAGGCTTCTAAGCAAACCTACACTATTGTTCACGATTCGACAAAGTCGCACAATAATTCCTAAAACTCGAAATTTCATACTAGGTATCCATCCGTTTATTCCTAAAAAAATCAACATCTAATCCTAATTATCTAATCCTTATCATCTAATCCAAATGACATGATACTCGACGAACTCCCCCAGACTTGAACGAAACACCATCTCGGTGTTCAAGACCTAAGAGAATTTCGCATACCAAACTACGGGAAGTAAGGGTTAGAACGTGTTCACCTTGTGTATCTTGCTGTCCCAAGTTGGCGATGCGGCTGGACGTTGTATGCGTCTCCTCCTCAAGGGTGATATCAACGTCGAAAACCGGTGAAAAAGAATCACACAATCCAAAAGAAAAAATACAAATCCACCGAGTACATCAATATGAAAAGAAAAAGAATAAGTCCGAAAAAAATGAAATGAAAAAAAAAGTGTGAAAGTCCGAAAGTCAGGTTGCCTCCCGATAAGCGCTTGGTTAAGGTCGATAGCTTGACCGAATGTCTCCTCATAATCGTCGAGGTGGACGTCCTCGCCTTCGTATCCGATGCCTCCTGCGTCGTGTCCTACGCTCGGGTGTGTCGCTCGTCATCCGCCTTGCTAAATAAGCTAGCTCTCCCATGCTTTTATCTTGCCCGATCATGTCGCTGTTCAAGATCAGCGTCTTGTTCAACTTGTAATTCTGTTTGGTTGGGCGTACTTTGCTGGGTTTGGCCGAAAATGTTGCACGATTGGGATTTAGCTTATGGTTGGTCGTGCTTTGCTTGCTGTTTTGTGCTGGCCGTTTGTGTGCATCTTTTCCTTGCACTTCTTTTGAAGCTCTCGAGAGATGTCCGTGCCCATGGTCGTCATCTTGAACCGTACCCCTAGCCGTGGGATCTTGCAATAGGTCACTCGTGAAATCAACAAACCAAATGGACTCTAACATAGGTACTTTCTTCAGATGCTTATTTAACCCAAACTGCACTGTTGCTTCCCCTATCTTCATCGTAAATTTCCCCTCTCTCACGTCGATGACGGCGCCAGCAGTATTGAGGAATGATCTCCCCAAGATAATCGGTATTCTTTAATCTTCTTACATGTCCAAAACCACAAAATCAACGGGAACGTAGTAGTCGCCTACCCTAAGTGGTACATCCTCCACAATACCGATTGGAAGTTTCGTTGATCGATCAGCCATTTGTAACGCCAACTTTGTGGATTTAATCTCTCTCAAATCAAGCTTCTTGTACAACGACAACGGCATGATGCTGACACTAGCCCCTAAGTCACATAGGGCATTATGAATGGTCACGTTTCCAAGCTTGCAAGGAATGAAGAAGGGACCTGTGTCGGGTAATTTCGGTGGTATCCCATGTTGAATAACGACGTATGTTGCATCGGTGACCATCAATGTCTCCTCCTCTTCAACTTTACGCTTTTTGCTTAGGATTTCCTTGAGGAACTTAGCGTAAGACGGAATTTGCATGATTGCTTTGTGGAAGGGCATAGAGATATCCAACTTCTTCACCCTCGCTGCAAACTTTTCAAATTGTGAATCTTCAACTCGTTTCCTTCGGCATGAGGGAAATGGAAGTGGAGGGCGTCTTGGTGGCGGTGCCACATACGGTTCTTCTTCATCCTCAACTTGTACTTCCTTGTGATGCTCTTGGTTGTTATGCGTCATTGTTGGACTCTTAGAGCATTCTCCTCTCTCAAAATTCTGAGGTGCGACGTCCGCAAGTTTTGTCACGCTTCTCAAAATGACGACATTGCAATGCTCACGGGGCTTCAGCTCAGGCTTTCCCAGTAAAACTTCTTGTCGATTAAGAGTATTTTCTGTAATTTGCGCCACTTGAGTGTTTAGGATTTTTAAGTGCTTCTGCATTTCCGCAATTTGCCTCTTTGCTGCCTCTTGATCTCGTCTTACAATAGTCAGCTCAACACTTATATCTTTTTGTCCATGTAGAATCTGAGTGAGCATAGACATGATCTCATTGTTCCCCTCTTCTTGTTGAGGAATTGGCGCTAGAACTCCTCTCGGATGAAACCTTTGATAGTCTTGCGTACTAGGTTGAAAATTCTGATGTTTTGGCTAGTAATTTCCTTGCAACGGATTTAAAACATTATCGGCGTTCTTGTAGGACAGATTCGGGTGATTCTTCCAGCCCGGATTGTAGGTGTTGGAATATGCATTATTGGCAATGTAATTCAGGTCTGCAACATCCTTGAATCCGTGAGAATCGGGAGACGCTTGGTGCATGTTTACCATTTGTAACTTCAACTCGGCAAGCTCAGCTCGCAATGCAAGCACCTCGTTGTGCGCTCCCTTGGCTAGACTGCACCGATTGAATTCCCCCGAGATAATATTTCTTCCTTCGGCCATCTTCTCAATCTTGGCCTCAATAGGGGTGAACGGGAGGTCATGTAGAGATCCTTTACAAGCAGCGCTCAACAAATCTCGAACTTCATCACGAAGACCCTCAATGAAAGTAGCGATGAGGTATCATTTATCCATCCCGTGGTGTGGGCATTCGCGTTGATATCCTTTAAATCGCAGCCATGCCTCTGGAAGACTCTCTTTATCCTCTTGTTCAAACGAATTAATCTTGTTCTTCCATAGCTACGTCTTGTGGGGTGAGAAAAATCGCATTATGAAGCGTTCTTCGAGCTAGCTCCACGTATGAATGGAAAATGGGGGAAGCGTGTAGAGCCACTCGAGTGCATGCTCCCTACCTGAGAACGAGAAGGCAAGCAACATAATCGTTTCATCATTTATTCCGGGGTAAGCTTTCATGTTCGAACACAACATCTTGAACTGAGTGAGATGCTGGTTCGGATCTTCCATAGATCGTCCCCTAAATGGCGATTGACTCAACATCCGAATGAAGGCCGGCTGTAACTCCAGTCTGTTCCGATCTATCTCAGGCCTTCGAATGCAGAGAAAAGCTGCGTGTGTTTAGGCACTGTGTACGCCCCGTAGGTTTTCGGTGCTTCCTCCTGTGCCATCTCTTCTTCACTAGACAAATTTGTTTCTCGCTCACTTGTTGTTTCCTCTTTATTTTCGGGATCACTACGCCTCGCTTTTTGCTGTTTCTTTAATGCTCGCGTAGTCTTGTCGATATCGGGGTCGAAGAGAAGTTTTTTGCCCCTCGAACTCCTAGACATGTTTCGAATAGTCTGCACGTGGGAACGACAACAAACAATAGATCAGCTCGGAAGAGATGCAATGACTCAAAATAAAAAAAAGGAAAAAAACAAAACAAACAAAAGACTCGGAAAGGACTGGATCTCGACTCAACGAAACCCTAATTCTAAAAACCGTGACTAGTCCCCGGCAACGGCGCCAAAAACTTGATGTGTAGGATTAGAGTATTATTTTTTCCAAGGCCACTCTACCGCAAGTATACGGTTCGTGTAGTACAAGGGTCTAACTCTGGGGACTAAGTGCAGCTTTAGAACTAAGATATCTCGAGAAGAAGATCCGTCAATGGATGCGTAGTGAACTAGAAAATAAAGATAAGTAAGGATGACGAACCTGGACTAGGCAATGAGAAGTATCATGGGTGTCGGGAATACCGGAACATGCAATGGATGTTTCTATGGATCATGAAATTCGGTTTGTGTCAATCGATGGGGAACTAATATCTAATCCTCTACCTAGGAAATCAACGTCACTCATATCTCAATGTAGCGCGGAACGTCTAGATGCATGAAGAACAATAGGGAACTCTACCCCTAATGCTAGAAATGACTTGGCGTAAGCCTAAAACTCCTACCTAGGAAATCAACATCACCCATATCTTTATGCGGTGCGGAACTTCTAGATGCATGACAAACGATGGGGAATTCAACCTCTAATGTCGGATGGGAACTCGACCTCTATAAACGGAAATGACTTTGCGTAAGCCTAAATCCTCTATCTAGGAAATCAACGACACTCATATCCGTATGTAGTGCGGAACTTCTAGATGCATTAAGAACGATGGGAATTCTACCTCGATTATTACCGTTCCTAAATAGATTGATCGCCGGTCTCATTAATCTAATTATTTGAGGGTTCAATCATGAGACTCAAATCTGACTCTTCCAAGCCTAGACGAATCTCTAATCTCCATCAAACGTGTCTAATCTCAGTAGAATAAATCTAGTCTTATCCAAACTTGAAATCAACAACGTATGAAGACATTAAATGCAAATCTATAACCTATCAAACCATTCAATTGAACAAAACCGAAAGTCAAGCATTAATAACTCAAAACATCCATTACAATGGCATCCCTAACCCATGACAACAGATCTACTCAGAAATCATAGAGAAACAAACAAAAACGAAGTAAGTGTTCGTCTCCCCTATCATCCCGAGCGTTGTGGTTCGGATGAATCCTTCGGATGCCCAAAGTCTTCAATCCGTGTTCTCTCCTCTTTCTTGTGTGTCTCTAGTTGTCCACTCTTGTCTATGATTCGTCGCCTAGTCCTCGATGGCTTCAATTTCCTTTAATTGCCCGTTCAAAATTCAAGGAGTTCGTTGAGAAAAAGGTGGACCCGCTCAGGCACAACCACCACCCGCTCGGGTAGACCACATGCCCGCTTGTGTTCACTTTCCAGCCTGGTCGGGCTCCCTTGCCCGTGCGTGCACATTGTCAGCCCGAATCGGGCTAGTTCTCGGCGTTTTTCTGCTCCAATTTGCAGCCCGATCGGGCACCATGCACAGCCCGAGCGGGCACACATGCCCGACCATGTTCTTCAATAGCCCGATTCGTGCTTGCTCTCGGGGATTTTGGGCTCTAATTTTGCAACCTTAGCCCGAGTGGGCACATCCCATGCATGAGCGTGTACTCATCTAATTGTTGTTTCCGCTCCTTTCGCTCGAGATTTGAGTGTTCCGTTTGCTTCCGTCGCAGTGCACATGCCGTAATCTTTCGTGTTTGCTTCAAGTCTTCGTTTCCTACGCAAAACACGAAATAGTAGATAAAAGTCTTCGTGTTTTCAGATTTCATGGTTGTTCTTAATGCTTTCTCTACCTGTTCGCCACTTGATTGAATGATCTTAGGAGTCTAATAAACCAACGCCAGGGCATTAGACTTCGGAACTTAGCCATGATTTAGGGTTTAGCCGGTTTAGAATCTACGCCAGGTCAATCGGTTAAATCTAGGGATTAGGATAGCGGTCGTAATGCGTCTATCCATGTAAGATACGCAATGGATACATTGGTATATGCATGCTAGATAGTGGACAAGTCTACGCCAGTCAGTTCCTATAGGAGAGCTTGAATTCCCTGAACTCATGATAGTACCTTAGACCAATTATCTCGTTAGAACTTCGAAACATCGTTGTGCAACTCTCGATACCTATGGTGATTAGTCTTAGAGTCATTCCTACCTAACTTTAGTTTAGTTTGCATTTAGGTTAGTTTGCATTCCACCACTATTTGATCCATCACGTCTTATTCATTAGTTTAATAGCTTATAAGTCGCATCAATTCCTTGTGTTCGACCCTAGTTACTACACGATCCGTATTCTTGCGGAAGCGTTAGTCTAGGTAATTTATTACTTGAGTCTACGCACATCAAGTTTTTGGCGCCGTTGCCGGGGAATTGATCACGATTTTAGGGTTATTATTACGTTTGAATTAAGACATAGTCCTTTCCGGAGTCTTCATTTGTTTTCCGTTTTTGTTTCATTATAGAGTCAAAAGAAAAAAAATATATAAAAAAAAAGAATTTTTACCTCTCGGAGCTTAATCGAATTTTGTTCTCTATTTTGCGAGGTAAAATGAACAACAACAACTTTTGGAGTGCCAATAAAGCTGAGATGAACTATCAATTTTCCGAACCTCGTCATATGCCATGGACGCAACCCCAAGCTCAGATTTATCAATCATATGCGCCCCCGTGTCCGCAACAAGAGGCAAAAATGCAAACCTACGGCGAATTCTTGGCAA
>CM071868.1:29590836-29605678 GCA_036759665.1 Gynandropsis gynandra | reverse complement strand
ACGCATTAAGACCGCTATCCTAATCCCTAGATTCAATCGATTGACCTGGCGTAGATTCTAAACCGATTAAACCGTAAATCATGGCTAGGTTCCAAAGTCTAATTCCCTGGCGTAGATTCATTAGACTTCTATAATCATTCATTCGAGTGGCGTACAAGAATGAAAGCATTAAACACAACCAATCAATCTGAAAAACGATCAAGTACCGAATTCATTCATTTCAAGTCGCGTACAAGAATGAAAGCATTAAGATCCACCATTCATTAAGAACAAGACTTCGTTGCATATTGGCAATACTCTCTAACCCATGGCTGTAGATCTACTCGGACAGGAACTCAGAAAACGAAACATAAAAGAAAACTATATTCAACATTGATAAAGAAAGAGATTCCTCCCTATTCATATACCGACGTCTTCAATAGCTCCTCCATGCTCCAGATTCTTCGTTCCGTCCTTCTCCTCCTTCTCTATGTCTCCAAGTGTGTCCTCTAATCTCTCCTTTTCGTCCCCCCTTCAATCTGGTTCGAATCCCCTCTTTTTAGATCTGGTTTCTCATTAATTGGCCGTTCTAAAACCAAGGAGTTGGTTGAGAAAAATGGGGATCCGAGCGGGCACAGCCTCTACCCGCTCGTGCATGCCTTATACCCGATCGTGTACCCTCATCTAGCCCGAGTGGGCACCCATGCCCGAGCGTGTAACTCTTCAGCCCGAGTCGTGTAAACCTACGGCGAGTTTTGGCAACAATTAGTGCCCGAGCGGGCACTCCTTTTCCACCCGAGCGGGCACACCTTCCCGATCGTGTTTCTCAAGTGCCCGAATCGTGCAAAGCTACGGGGGTCTTTTGCCTCAATGCCCGAGCGGGCACACCTTCATGCCCGAGCGTGGAGGTCTTAATTTGTTTTTTCCGCTCCTTTCGCTCGGCGTTTGAGTGTTCACTTCAATCCATGGCCTTGCACAAGTTGAACCTTGTCATTCAACTACGTTTTCGGGGTTAAATCGCCATAAGCTCTCGTGTTTCTCCTCATGTCTTTGTTTCCTATACAAAACACGAAATGTAAATGAAGTCTTCGAATAAACTCGATAAATGGGTGAAATCTAAGTAATCTACTCAAAACTAAACCTATGAACCACGTAAATACTACAACGGATTACGTGTTATCACCTAACGAACTCGAAAAGGGCATCTCCCGGCTCTAAAAATCCAACTTATCGATCTAAATAAAGCATTTTGAGCTCGAAAACGGGGTCGGGCTGCCTTCAGCAACCGGCATCATGGTTTACCTCGAAAAGAGGAATATAATGTGAAAAAACCATGCAATTCGGAGCTTCGTACGCCAAGTTATGGTATTTCAAAGGCCGTCGTACAATTCATTATTTTTGTCCTCTAATCACGTAAAAACAAAAACAAAAAGCGAAAAAGGGTTGCAACACGAGAGACAAACGCAAATAGGAAAAAGAAAGCAAAAGAAATATCCAAGAGACAAACGCAACGCAAGAGGCGTATTGACAAGAAATGACATTCGTAACCTAACAAACTCGAAAAGGGCATCTTCCGGATCTAAAAATCCATCTTATCAACCTAAATAAAGCATTTTGAGCTCGAAAACGGGGTCGGGCTCCCTTTAGCAACCCACGGTATGGTTTATCTCGAAAAGAGGAATAAAGTGTGAAAAAACATGTAATTCAAAGCTTTGTACGCGAAGTTATGGTATTTCGAAGCCCGTCGTACAATTCATTTTTTTAGTCGTCTAATAACGTGAAAACAAAAACAAAAAGCGGAAAAGGGGTGCAACACAAGAGACAAACGCAAATAGGAAATAGGAAGCAAAAAGAATATATGAGAGACAAACGCAACGCAAGCGGCGATTGACAAGATATGAGAGACAAACGCAACGCAAGCGGCGTATTGACAAGAAATGATATTCGAATCCTAACAAACTCGAGAAGGGCATCTTCTGGCTCTAAAAATAAAATGTATCGACCTAAATAAAGCATTTTGAGCTCGAAAATTGGGTCAGGCTGCCTTCAGCAATCCGCAGTATGGTTTATCTCAAAAAGAGGAATAAAATGTGAAAAAATCATGCAATTCAGAGCTTCGTACGCAAAGTTATGGTATTTCAAAGCCTGTCGTACAATTCATTGTTTTAAACGTCTAATCACGCAAAAACAAAAACAAAAAGCGGAAAAGGGGTGCAACACGAGAGACAAACGCAAATAGTAAATAGGAAACAAAAGGAATATCCGAGAGACAAACGCAATGCAAGCGGCGTATTGACAAGAAATGACATTCGTATCCTAACATACTCGAAAAGGGCATCTTCCGGCTCTATAAATCAAACATATCGACCTAAATAAAGCATTTTGAACACGAAAACGGGGTTGGGCTGCCATTAGAACCCCGCAGCATCGTTTATCTCGAAAAGAGGAATAATATGTGAAAAAATCATGTGATTCGGAGGTTCGTACGCAAAGTTATGGTATTTCAAAGCCCGTCCTACAATTCATTGTTTTAGTCGTATAATCACGTAAAAACAAAACAAAAAACTTGAAAAGGGGTGCAACACGAGAGACAAACGCAAATCGGAAATAGGAGGGTGCAACACGAGAGACAAACGCAAATCGGAAATAGGAAGCAAAAGGAATATCCGAGAGACAACGCAAGCGGCTTATTGACAAGAACTGACATTCGTATCCTAACAAACTCGAAAAGGGCATCTTCTGGCTCTAAAAATCAAGCGTATCGACATAAATAAAGCATTTTGAGCTTGAAAACGGGGAAGGGCTGCCATCAGCAACCCACAGCATCGTTTATCTTGAAAAGAGGAATAAAATGTGAAAAAATCACGTAATTCGGAGCTTCGTACGTAAAGTTATGGTATTTCAAAGCCCGTCGTACAATTCATTTTTTTAGTCATCTAATCACGTGAAAACAAAAACTCAAAGTGGAAAAGGGGTGCAACACGAGAGATAAACAAAAATAGGAAATAGGAAACAAAAGTTATATCCCAAAGAAAAACACAACGCAAGCGGCGTATTGACAAGAAAAGATATTCGATCCTAACAAACTCGAAAAGGGCATCTTCCGACTCTAAAAATCCAACGTATCGACCTAAAGAAAGCATTTTGAGCTTGAAAATGGGGTCGGGCTGCCATCAGCAACCCTCATCATTGTTTATCTTGAAAAGAGGAATAAAATGTGAAAAAATCACGTAATTCGGAGCTTCGTACGTAAAGTTCTGGTATTTCAAAGCCCGTCGTACAATTCATTGTTTTAGTCGTCTAATCACGTGGAAAAAAACAAAAAAGCAAAAAGGGGTGTAACACAAGAGACTAACAAAAATAGGAAATAGGACAAAAAAGGAATATCCCAGAGATAAATGCAACGCAAGCGGCGTATTGACAAGAAATGACATTCGATACTAACAAACTCGAAAAGTGCATCTTCCGGCTCTAAAAATCAAATGTATCGACCTAAGTATATCATTTTGTGCTCGAAAATGGGGTCGGGCTGCCATGAGCAGCCCGCAGCATCGTTTATCTCGAAAAGAGGAATAAAATGTGAAGAAATCATGTAATTCGGAGCTTCGTATACAAAGTTATGGTATTCCAAAGCCCGTTGTACAATTCATTGTTTTAGTCGTTGAATCACGTGAAAACAAAAACAAAAAGTGGAAAAGGGGTGCAACACGAGAGACAAACGCAAATAGGAAATAGAAAGCAAAAGGAATATCCGAGAGACAAAAGCAATGCAAGCAGCGTATTGACAAGAAATGACATTCGTATCCTAACAAACTCGAAAAGGGCATGTTCCGTCACTAAAAATCAAATGTATCGTCCTAAATAAAGCATTCTGAGCTCGAAAACGCGGTCGGGCTGCCATCAGCAACCCGCAGCATCGTTTATCTTGAAAAGAGGAATAAAATGTGAAAAAATCACGTAATTCAGAGCTTCGTACGTAAAGTTATGGTATTTCAAAGCCCGTCGTACACTTCATTTTTTTAGTCATCTAATCACGTGAAAACAAAAACTCAAAGAGGAAAAGGGGTGCAACACGAGAGATAAACAAAAATAGGAAATAGGAAACAAAAGTTATATCCCAAAGAAAAACACAACGCAAGCGGCGTATTGACAAGAAAAGATATTCGATCCTAACAAACTCGAAAAGGGCATCTTCCGGCTCTAAAAATCAAACGTATCGACCTAAAGAAAGCATTTTGAGCTTGAAAATGGGGTCGGGCTGCCATCAGCAACCCTCATCATCGTTTATCTTGAAAAGAGGAATAAAATGTGAAAAAATCACGTAATTCGGAGCTTCGTACGTAAAGTTCTGGTATTTCAAAGCCCGTCGTACAATTCATTGTTTTAGTTGTCTAATCACGTGGAAAAAAACAAAAAAGCAAAAAGGGGTGTAACACGAGAGACTAACGAAAATAGGAAATAGGAAAAAAAAGGAATATCCCAGAGACAAATGCAACGCAAGCGGCGTATTGACAAGAAATGACATTCGATACTAACAAACTCGAAAAGTGCATCTTCCGGCTCTAAAAATCAAATGTATCGACCTAAGTATATCATTTTGTGCTCGAAAACGGGTCGGGCTGCCATGAGCAGCCCGCAGCATCGTTTATCTCGAAAAGAGGAATAAAATGTGAAGAAATCATGTAATTCGGAGCTTCGTACACAAAGTTATGGTATTCCAAAGCCCGTTGTACAATTCATTGTTTTAGTCATTGAATCACGTGAAAACAAAAACAAAAAGCGGAAAAGGGGTGCAACACGAGAGACAAACGCAAATAGGAAATAGGAAGCAAAAGGAATATCCGAGAGACAAAAGCAATGCAAGCAGCGTATTGACAAGAAATGACATTCGTATCCTAACAAACTCGAAAAGGGCATGTTCCGTCTCTAAAAATCAAATGTATCGTCCTAAATAAAGCATTCTGAGCTCGAAAACGCGGTCGGGCTGCCATCAGCAACCTGCAGCATCGTTTATCTTGAAAAGAGGAATAAAATGTGAAAAAATCATGTAATTCGGAGCTTCGTACGCAAAGTTATGGTATTTCAAACCCCGTCGTACAATTCATTGTTTTAGTCGTCTGATGGTCGGGATCAGAGTTTTAATTTTTCCAAGACCACTCTACGCAAGTATACGATTCATGTAGTACAAGGGTCGAACTCTGGGGACTAGTGCAGCATTAGAACTAAGATTGTCATGAGAAGAAGATCGATCAATGGATATGTAGTGAAATTCGGTTTGCATCTAGGAAATCAACAACACTCACCTCCCGATGTAGCGCGGAACGTCTAGACACGTTAAGAATAGTAGGGAACTCTACCCCTAATGCTAGAAATGACTCTCCCAAGCCTAAATCTCCTACCTAGGAAATCAACGTCACCCATATCCCTATGTAGTGCGGAACTTCTAGATGCATGACGAACGATGGGAAATTCAACCTCTAATATTGGATGGAAGCTCGACCTCTATAAACGGAAATGTTTCTGCCAAGCCTAAATCCTCTACCTACGAAATCAACGTCACCCATATCCCTATGTAGTTGCAGAACTTCTAGATGCATGACGAACGATGGGAATTCTACCTTGATTTTTACCGTTCCTAAATAGATTAATCAACCGGTCTCATTAATGTACTTCATTTGAAGGTTCATTCATGAGACTCAAGCCTAACTCTCCCAAGTCTATACGAATCTCTAATCTCCATCAAACGTGCCTAATCTCAGTAGAATAGATCTAGTCTTATCCAAACTTGAAATCAACAATGTGTGAAGGCATTACGCACAAATCTATAACCTATCGTAGCATTGATCATCTCGTTTTCATACGTATTTCTTGCACGATTTTAGAGACATTTACGATATGGATGCGATGTTTACGTATGATTTTGTATCTGTTTTACTCGTTTTCGTGTTTTAGTGTTCTTACAGGTTTTTATGGATATTCAATTCATTTTGGAGCTAAAGACGTACACGAGACAAAGTACAAACATCGAGGATCATCACGGAAAAAAAAGGGACGAGAATCGACGAAGAACACCCTTGCCCACGCGGGGCGTTTAGTCGGCAAGTCTGTCCAGCAACTTGAGCCCGACCAGGGCACACCCATTCCCGACTGGGGCACACCTCAGCCCGACCGAGGCACTCCCAAGCCCGACTGAGGCACCTCTTTTCATCGCGTTCTTGCGCGATCTTCCGCGTCGTACCCGAGCGGGTCATTTTCTCTGCCCGCACGGGTCGCGACTGTCACCTGCAACATAAAATAAGTTAATTTGACTTAAAACAAATGGAAATTTGTGGGGGACTCATATAATAAGTAAAATGACTTTAAAGGTGGAAAAAGGGGCCAGAGATCGAGAGGGATTCATTCATTATTCAGTTCTTAATCGAGGGAGAAGAGAAGGTTCTTGCGAAGGAGACTTACGAGGAGCATTCGAGATCAACTTCAGACTTCGGTTTCAATTGGTTTTCATGTTCCTTAGATCAGCTATTTCGTTTATGTTTGTTTATAGACGCATGAGCGAGTAGTTTGTTTGTTCTAGGAGAAGGAATTAACCCTTGGCTATCCCGGAACCAATTTTGATTTATCTTTGAATGCATCTTCCCGTTTTCGTTTATGTATTCTTTATCCGAGTGCTTAAATGACTTGTGTTTACAAAGGCCATGTAGATATATGTGTTAGGGGTTAGGAGAAGGACCGAAAGGAGAATTCTAGTCCTAGAAGATCAGGTATAGAACAACCGAGGTTAGGCCACGAAAGTAGGGTAGTACGGTTGATGGTAAAACGGATGAATCACAGATCTTATGGGTTTAGTTCAGGGTGTCAACCACGAAAGTAGGGGGAACTTGACTAGATCACGTGTCTATGCCTCGAGAGAGGGTAGACACCATATTAGGATCGCCTGCCTTAGATAACTTCACTGGGATTGCATGATAGATAAATTGATTGTTGGTTTCCATAGTCTTGTGGTGAAACCGGTTTCCTGGAACGTTTATCTCATTCTTAAGAACTAGTTTGTTTATTTCTTTTATTATTTCATTCTTGAAACCATATTTCGTTCGTTAGCAAGTTTGATTCACAGTTAGAGTTTAGTTTGTGTTGCGTAGTCTCTGTGGGATCGACACCTGAAGTACTACACACGTGTCGTGCACTTGCGGCTAGTTTAGGTTATTTATTAAACATTGAGAACGCATCAACCATTCAATTGAACAAAACCAAAAATCAAGTATTAATAACTCAAACAATCCATTACAATGGCATCCCTAACCCATGACAACAGATCTACTCTGAAATCATAGAGAAACAAATAAAAACGAAGTAGGTGTTCGTCTCCCCTATCATCCCGAGTGTTGGCTTGGGATGAATCCTTCGGATGCCCAAAGTCTTCAATCCGTGTTCTCTCCTCTTTCTTCGGTGTCTCTAGGTGTCTCCTCTGGTCTGTGGTTCGTCCCCATGCCCTAGATAGCTTGTTTTTCCTTTAATTGCCCGTTCAAACCTTCAAAAGAGGTTGTTCCGGATTAGGAGGCCCGCTCGGGCACAACCTCCACCCGCTCGTGCAGAACATAGCCCGTTCATGCACCACACTCAGCCCGGTCGTGCTCTAATGCCCACGCGTGTAAACTACCAGCCCGAGTCGGGCTAACTCTCGGCGAATTTCTGGTTCAAATTGCAGCCCGATCGGGTACACATGCACAGCTCGGGCGGGCACACATGCCCGACCATGTTGTTCATCAGCCTGAGTCGTGCTTGCTCTCGGGGATTTTTGGCTCTAATTTGGCAACCTCAGCTCGAGCGGGCTCACTCCATGACCGAGCGTGTACACTATCATTGGCTGTTTCCGCTCCTTTTGCTCGAGGTTTGAATGTTCTGTTTGCTTCCATGGCCATGCACATATCGTCTCTGATCACTTTGTCACGTTTTTTGGGTGGATTTGCCATAATCTTTTGTGTTTGCTTCAAGTCTTTGTTTCCTACGCAAAACACCAAAATGGTAGATAAAATCCTCGAATATGCTCAATCACTCGGTAAAGTCCAAGAAATCTAATCAAAACTATAACGAAGAAACATGTAAATACTAGGACGGATTACATGTTATCAAACTCCCCCAGACTTGACCTTTGCTCGTCCTCGAGCAAATCTAGAGTCGAATACAAGAAGAGTAAAACAACAATGGATATTAGTACGAAAACTTCGAAGAATTAGCCATCATGCAAAACAACACGTCACATGAACGCAAGCCTAAGCGCACCTAGTTCAGACTCTATCAACTTAAAGTCACGAGCCATGCAATCCTACCAATAACCTAAGTATATTTCATACTCCTAGACAACATCCAAGCGATCTCCATACTAATTCCCTAAGCTTGAGATATCATTAGACTCATATTCTCGTTCTTATTCTCTTTCCTTTTCTTTTTTTTTTCATTTTCTATAGATCCACGCTTTGTTCCTAGGACTTCAAAGTCGAAGAGGGATGGCATTCTAGTTTGACCCAGGCTGCGTATGGCACACTCATAAGGTCTTGTAACCTTAGCGGAGTGAAGAGCGGCGTCATTGAAGAACTTTTTTTTCTTTTTTTCTTTTTTTTTCTCTTACTATTTTTGCCAAAGAATACACATCACTCTAACCCTTAGGACGTAGAATACCACCTCAACCCACCACTTAGACGCGAACCATCGAGCTCGATGTACTCATTTCAATGAAAACCCGAAATAGTTAGAAACATATCTAAGAAGAAGAAATTGACGGCGGAGCAAAAGCGTGTGGAATCTAATGATCAATGAACGATAAAATATATCAAACAAAGCAAAGATCAATCGATATACACGGAGATATGGATACTTGGTGTTGAAACCTAGGAGGTGAATGCAACTATAGATCATGGTTTCAAGCACAACTACTCGACTAATCGGTATCCAAAAGACTTCTAAGCAAACCTAGACTATTGTTAACGATTCGACAAAGTCGCACAATAATGACTAAAGCTCGAAATTTCATACTAGGTATCCATCCGTTTATTCCTAAAAAAATCAACATCTAATCCTAATGATCTAATCCTAATCTCATGTATGATACTCAACGAGTACTCCCCCAAACTTGAATGAAACAGCGTCTCGGTGTTCAAGACCTAAGAGAATCTCGCATACCGAACTACGGGAAAAAGGGTTAGAACGTGTTCACCTTGTGTATCTTGCTGTCCCGAGTTGGTGATGCGGCTGGGCGTTGTATGCGTCTCCTCCTCAAGGATGATATCGACGTCGAATACCTATGAAAAAGAATCACACAATCCAAAAGAAGAAATACAAATCCACCGATTACATCAATGTTAATAGAAAAAGAATAAGTCCGAAAAAAATGAAATGAAACATAAAGTGCGAAAGTCCGAAAGTCGGGTTGCCTCCCGATTAGCGCTTGTTTAAGGTCGATAGCTTGACCAAATGCTCTCCCCATCACTGTCGAGGTGGACGTCCTCGCCTTCGTATGCGGTGCCTCCTGCGTCGTGTCCTTCGCTCGGGTATGTCGCTCGTCATTCGCCTTGCTAGATCAGCTAGCTCTCACATGCTTTTCTCTTGCCCGATCATGCCGCTGTTCAAGATCAGCATCTTGTCAAACTTGTCATTCTGAACGTTCGAGTGTACTTTGCTGGTTTTGGCCGAAAATGTTGCACGATTGGGATTTAGCCTATGCTTGGTCGTGCTTTGCTTGCTGTTTTGTGTTGGCCGTTCGTGTACGTCTTTGCCTTGTGTATATTTCAAAGCTTTCGAGAGTTGTCCCTGCCCGCATCTTGATCCGTACCTCTAACCGTGGGATCTAGCAATAGGTCACTCGTGAAATCAACGGACCAAATGGACTCTAACCTAGGTACTTTCTTCAGATGCTTATTTAACCCAAACTCCATTGTTGCTTCCCTATCTTCATCCTAAATTTCCCCTCTCTCACGTCGATGACGGCGCCAGCGGTATTGAGGAATTGTCTCCCCAAGATAATGGGTATTCTTTCATCTTCTTTCATGTCCAAAACCACAAACTCAACGAGAATGTAGTAGTCGCCTACCTTAAGTGGTACATCCTCCACAATACCGATTGGAAGTTTCGATGACCGATCAGCCATTTGTAACACCAACTTTGTGGATTTAATCTCCCTCAAATCAAGTTTCTTGTACAACGACAACGGCATGATGCTGACTCTAGCCCCTAAGTCGCATAGGGCATTGTGGATGGTCACGTTTCCGAGCTTGCAAGGAATGACGAAGGGACCTGTATCGGGTAATTTATGTGGCATCCCATGTGGAATAACGGCGTATGTTGAATCGGTGACCATCATTGTCTCCTCCTCTTCAACTTTACGCTTTTTGCTGAAGATTTCCTTGAGGAACTTAGCATAAGACGGAATTTGCATGATAGCTTCGTGGAAAGGCATAGAGATCTCCAACTTCTTCATCCTCACTGCAAACTTTTCAAATTGTGAATTCTCAACTCGTTTCCTTTGGCGTGAGGGAAATGGATGTGCTGGGCGTCTTGGTGGCGGTGCCACATATGGTTCTTCTTCATTCTCAACTTGTACTTCCTTGCGATGCTCTTTGTCGCTACGCTTCATTATTGGACTCTTCAAGCATTCTCCTCTCTCGAAATTCTGGGGTGTGACGTCCGCAAGTTCTGTCCCGCTTCTCAACATGAAGGCGTTGCAATGCTCACGGGGATTCGACTCTGGCTTTCCCGGTAAAACACATTTTTGGTTAGGAGCGTTTTTTGTAATTTGTGCCACTTGGGTGTCTAGGATTTTTAAATGCTTCTTTGCGCACCAGACCTCTACTTGTTCTACAAAGGAGGTGGACCTGGGCGGCTCTTGGCTAGAAGAAAGGTTCTGTGACATGGACGCCCAGCCCAACTCGGGATTTCCGCAATTTGCCTCTTCGCTTCTTCTTGATCTCATCTTACAATATTCAGCTCAACACTTATATCTTTCTGTCCATGTAGAATCTGAGTGAGCAGAGACGTAAGACTATGAAACGGGAAAGTAAAGATAAGAAAGGATAACGAAACTAGACTCAACAAGATAGAGTACCATGGGTTTCGGGAATACCGGAACATACAATGGATGTTTCTAAGGATCATGAAGTCGGTTTTTATCAATCGATGGGGAGCTAATATCTAATCTTCTACTTAGGAAATCAACATCACTCATCTCCCGATGTAGCGCGGAACGTTTAGATGCATGAAGAACAGTAGGGAACTCTACCCCTAATGCTAGAAATGACTTGGCGTTAGCCTAAATCTCCAACATAGGAAATCAACGTCACCCATATCCCTATGTAGTGCGGAACTTCTAGATACATGAAGAACGGTGGGGAATTCAACCTCTAATGTCGGATGGGAACTCGACCTCTATAAACGGAATGACTTGGTGTAAGCCTAAATACTCTATCTAGGAAATCAACGACACTCATATCCCTATGTAGTGCGAAACTTCTAGATGCATTAAGAATAATGAGGATTCTGCCTTGATTATTCGTTCCTAAAAATAGATTGACCGATTGGCCAAATTCTCATTAACCTAATTTATTCGAAAGTTCATACACGAGACTCAAATCTGACACTCCCAAGCCTAGACGAATCTCTAATCTCCCTGAAACATGCCTAATATCAGTATAATAGATCAAGTCTTATCCAAACTTGAAATCAACAACGTATGAAGGAATTAAGCACAAATCGAACCATTCAATTGAACAAAACCGAAATCAAGCATTAATAAGTTAAAGGATCCAATACAATGGCATCCCTAACCCATGGAAACAAGAACTACTTAGAATACATAGAGAAGCAAACAAAAACGAAGTAAGTGTTTGACTCCCCTATCATCCCGACCGTAACCTCCGATGAATCCTTCGGTTCCCCGAAGTCTCCCTCTTCGGCCATGCTCTCTCTCTTCTCCTTTGCCTGGTTCGTTCCCCTTGTTCTCTTGCCTTTTCCCGTCTGATCTTGGCATTTCCCTTTTGTTCCTTTTAAAAGCAGGCCGTTCAAAAGTCAAGGAAAGTTGTTGAGAAAAAGGTGGACCCGCTCGGGCACACAATGCACCCGCTCGGGTACAAGACAGCCCCTGCGTGCAGCACATTCAGCCCGATCGTGCACCATGTTCAGCCCGAGCGGGCTCTCTTGCCCGTGGGTTTGCAGTCTATCAGCCCGAGTCGGGCTTGGTCTTGGCGATTTTTTGGTTCTATTTCCACAAGTGTAGCCCAAGTGGGCACACTTCTCAGCCCGAGCGTGCACACTTCAAATGCAGGTTCCGCTCCTTTCGCTCGATCCTTCAGTGTTTGATTTGCTTCCGTGGCCATGCACATGAGGTATCTTGTCATTCAATCACGTTTTCGGGGTGGAATTGCCGTAATCATTCGTGTTTTTCTTCATATCTTCATTTCATACACAAAACACAAAATGGTAGATGAAATCCTCGAATAACTCAAATAATCGGTAAAGTCCATGACATCTAATCAAAACTAAACCTAAAAATCATATAAATACTACGACGGATAACAAGTTATCAAACTCCCCCAGACTTAACTTTTGCTCGTCCTCGAGCAAATCTAGAGTCGAGTACAAGAAGAGCTAAACAACAATGGACACTAGCACGAAAACTTCGAAGGATTAGCCATCATGCAAAACAACGCAAGTCTAAGCGTACCTAGTTCAGACTCCTATCAACCGAAAGTCACGAGCCATGCAATCCTACCAATAACCTAAGTCTAATCCATACTCCTAGACAACGTCCAAGCGATCTCCATACCAATTCCCTAAGCTTGAGATATCATTAAACTCGTATTCTCATTTTTTTTCTATTCTCTTTTTTTTCTTACTTAGATCCACGCTTGGTTCCTAGGACGTCGAAGTTGAAGAGGAATGGCTTTCTACTTAGACCCAGGCTGCCTATGGCGCATTCATAAGGTCTTGTAACCTTAGCGAAGTGAAGAGCAGCGTCATTGAAGAACAATTTTTTCTTTTTTTTAGATTACGCCTCAACTCTAACCCTTAGGACGTAGAATAGCGCCTCAACCAACCAATTAGACCCGAACCATCGATCTCGATGTACTCATGTCAATATAAGCCGGAAATAGTTAGAAACTTATCCAAGATGACAACGGAGTATAAGCGTGTGAAATCTAATGATCAACGAAAGATAAAATATATCAAACAAAGCAAAGATCAATCGGTATACACGAAGATATGGATACTTGGTACTGAAACCTAGGAGATGATGCAAATATAGATCATGGTTTCAAGCAAAACTACTCAACTAATCGGTATCCAAAAGACTTATTAGCAAACCTAGACTATTGTTCACGATTCGACGAAGTCGCAAAAATAATGACTAAAACTCGAAATTTCATACTAGGTATCCGTCCGCTTATTCCTAAAAAGCAAAATTCTACTCGCATGCATGTTACTCGACGAGTACTCCCCCAGACTTGAATGAAACACAGTCTCGTGTTTAAGACCTAAGAGAATCTCGCATACCAAAACACGGGAAAATAAGGGTTGGAAGTGTGCACCTTGCGTGTTTTGCTGTCCCGAGTTGGCGGTGCGGCTGGACGTTGTATGCGTCTCCTCTTCAAGGATGATATCGACGTCGAAAAACCTGTGAAGAAGAATCACACAATCCGAAAGAAGGAATACAAATCCACCGAATACATCAATGTGAAAAGAAAAAGAATAGGTCCGAAAAAAATGAAATGAAAAATGCAAAAGTCCGTAAGTCGGGTTGTCTCCCGTTAAGCGCTTGTTTAAGGTCGATAGTTTGACAAAATGCTCTCCTCATCAACGTCGAGGTGGACGTCCTCGCCTTCATATGCGATGCCTCCTGCGTCGTGTCCTTCGCTCGGGTGTGTCGCTCTAGGGAACTCTACCCCTAATGCTAGAAATGACTTGGCGTTAGCCTAAATCTCCAACATAGGAAATCAACGTCACCCATATCCCTATGTAGTGCGGAACTTCTAGATACATGAAGAACGGTGGGGAATTCAACCTCTAATGTCGGATGGGAACTCGACCTCTATAAACGGAATGACTTGGTGTAAGCCTAAATACTCTATCTAGGAAATCAACGACACTCATATCCCTATGTAGTGCGAAACTTCTAGATGCATTAAGAATAATGAGGATTCTACCTTGATTATTACCGTTCCTAAATAGATTGACCGATTGGCCAAATTCTCATTAACCTAATTTATTCGAAAGTTCATACACGAGACTCAAATCTGACACTCCCAAGCCTAGACGAATCTCTAATCTCCCTCAAACATGCCTAATATCAGTATAATAGATCAAGTCTTATCCAAACTTGAAATCAACAACGTATGAAGGAATTAAGCACAAATCGAACCATTCAATTGAACAAAACCGAAATCAAGCATTAATAAGTTAAAGGATCCAATACAATGGCATCCCTAACCCATGGAAACAAGAACTACTTAGAATACATAGAGAAGCAAACAAAAACGAAGTAAGTGTTTGACTCCCCTATCATCCCGACCGTAACCTCCGATGAATCCTTCGGTTCCCCGAAGTCTCCCTCTTCGGCCATGCTCTCTCTCTTCTCCTTTGCCTGGTTCGTTCCCCTTGTTCTCTTGCCTTTTCCCGTCTGATCTTGGCATTTCCCTTTTGTTCCTTTTAAAAGCAGGCCGTTCAAAAGTCAAGGAAAGTTGTTGAGAAAAAGGTGGACCCGCTCGGGTACAAGACAGCTGATCATCTCGTTTTCATACGTATTTCTTGCACGATTTAGGAGACGTTTTTGATACATATGTGATGTTTTACGTATGATTCCGTATCCGTTTTACTTGCT
>CM071868.1:29569242-29590766 GCA_036759665.1 Gynandropsis gynandra | reverse complement strand
ACGTTTTTGGGGTTGAATTGCCGTAATTTCTCGTGTTTCGCTTCATGTCTTCGTTTCCTATACAAAACACGAAATGTAGATGAAGTCCTCGCATAAACTCGATAAATCGGTGAAATCTAAGAAATCTAATCAAAACTAAACCTAAGAATGCGTGTTATCAAACTCCCCCAGACTTAACCTTTGCTCGTCCTCGAGCAAATCTAGAGTCGAGTACAAGAAGAGCTAAACAACAATGGACACTAGCACGAAAACTTCGAAGGATTAGCCATCATGCAAAACAACGCAAGTCTAAGCGTACCTAGTTCAGACTCCTATCAACCGAAAGTCACGAGCCATGCAATCCTACCAATAACCTAAGTCTAATCCATACTCCTAGACAACGTCCAAGCGATCTCCATACCAATTCCCTAAGCTTGAGATATCATTAAACTCGTATTCTCATTTTTTTTCTATTCTCTTTTTTTTCTTACTTAGATCCACGCTTGGTTCCTAGGACGTCGAAGTTGAAGAGGAATGGCTTTCTACTTAGACCCAGGCTGCCTATGGCGCATTCATAAGGTCTTGTAACCTTAGCGAAGTGAAGAGCAGCGTCATTGAAGAACAATTTTTTCTTTTTTTTAGATTACGCCTCAACTCTAACCCTTAGGACGTAGAATAGCGCCTCAACCAACCAATTAGACCCGAACCATCGATCTCGATGTACTCATGTCAATATAAGCCTGAAATAGTTAGAAACTTATCCAAGATGACAACGGAGTATAAGCGTGTGAAATCTAATGATCAACGAAAGATAAAATATATCAAACAAAGCAAAGATCAATCGGTATACACGAAGATATGGATACTTGGTACTGAAACCTAGGAGATGATGCAAATATAGATCATGGTTTCAAGCAAAACTACTCAACTAATCGGTATCCAAAAGACTTATTAGCAAACCTAGACTATTGTTCACGATTCGACGAAGTCGCAAAAATAATGACTAAAACTCGAAATTTCATACTAGGTATCCGTCCGCTTATTCCTAAAAAGCAAAATTCTACTCGCATGCATGTTACTCGACGAGTACTCCCCCAGACTTGAATGAAACACAGTCTCGTGTTTAAGACCTAAGAGAATCTCGCATACCAAAACACGGGAAAATAAGGGTTGGAAGTGTGCACCTTGCGTGTTTTGCTGTCCCGAGTTGGCGGTGCGGCTGGACGTTGTATGCGTCTCCTCTTCAAGGATGATATCGACGTCGAAAAACCTGTGAAGAAGAATCACACAATCCGAAAGAAGGAATACAAATCCACCGAATACATCAATGTGAAAAGAAAAAGAATAGGTCCGAAAAAAATGAAATGAAAAATGCAAAAGTCCGTAAGTCGGGTTGTCTCCCGTTAAGCGCTTGTTTAAGGTCGATAGTTTGACAAAATGCTCTCCTCATCAACGTCGAGGTGGACGTCCTCGCCTTCATATGCGATGCCTCCTGCGTCGTGTCCTTCGCTCGGGTGTGTCGCTCGTCATCCGCCTTGATAGGTCAGCTAGCTCTCCCATGCTTTTCTCTTGCCCAATCATGTTGCTGTTCAAGATCAGCGTCTTGTCTAACTTTTCATTCTGAACAGTTGGGCGTACTTTGCTGGGTTTGGTCGATATGTGCACGACCATGGAAGCAAACGGATCACCCGAGCATCGAGCGAAAGGAGCGGAAACAACAAATGATAGTGTAAATGCTCGGGCATGGAGCAAGCCCGCTCGGGCTGAGGTTGCACAATTAGACCAAAAAATCCCCAAGAGCAAGTACGACTCGGGCTGATGAACAACATGGTCGGGCATGTGTGCCCGCTTGGGCTGTGTTTTGGACCCGATTGGGCTGCAATTTGAACCAAAATTTGCCGAGACTTAGCCCGACTCAGGCTGGTAGTTGACACTCGCGGGCATGACAGCTCGACCGGGCTGAATGTGGTGCATGAGCGGGCTCAAGTCTGCACAAGCGGGTGAAGGTTGTGCCCGCGCTAACCGCCTAATCCGGAACTACCTCTTTTGAAGGTTGTGCCTATGGCACACTCATAAGGTTGCGTAATTAAGAGAAAAGAATAAGAATTTCAATAATGCACCTCTTCACTCCTCTAAGGCCGCGCAACCTTATGAGTGTGCCATAGGCAGCCTGGGTCTAAGTAGAAAGCCAACCCTCTTCGACTTCGATGTCCTAGGAACAAAGCGTGGATCTAAGTACCGAAAAGAAAAAATGCATAAGAACGAGAAGAGAAGATTCAAATGATATCAAAACCTTAGAGAAATTGGTATGGAGATCGCTTGGAAGTTATTTAGGGTTGTGAAGTAGACTTAGATTTTAGGAAGAATTGCATGGTTCGAGACTTTCGGTTGATAGAAGTCTAAACTTGGTACGCTTACGCTTGCATTCATGTGACGCGTTGTTTTGCATGATGGCTAGTCCTCTGATGTATTTGTTCTAGTATCCATTGTTGTTTAGCTCTTCTAGTACTCGACTCTAGGTTTGCTCGAGGACGAGAGAAGGTTAAGTCTGGGGGAGTTTGATAACACGTATTCCGTTGTAGTTTTTATATCATTCTTAGGTTTAGTTTTGAGTAGATTACTTAGATTTCATTCATTTATCGGGTTTATTCGAGGATTTCATCTACATTTCGTGTTTTGCATAGGAAACGAAGACATGAGGAGAAACACGAGAGATGATGGCAATTTAACCCCGGAAACGTAGTTGAGTGACAAGCGAAAGGAGCGGAAACAACATCTTAGGACATGCACGCTCGGGCATTCGAAGTGTGCCCGCTCGGGTAATTGATGCCAAGACAACCCCGTAGTTTTGCACGACTCGAATGCTCAAGGAACATGTTCGGGCATGTGTGCCCGCTCGGGTGGAATTGGAATGCCCGCTCGGGCTAATTGTCACCAAACACCCCCGTAGGTTTACTCGACTCAGGCTGAAGAGGAACACACTCGGGCATAGGTGCCCGCTCGGGCTAAAATGGGTGTACACGGTCGGGCACAAGGCCTGCAAGAGCGGGTAGAAGCTGTGCCCGCTCGGGCCCTTGTTTATCTCAACTAACTCCTAAGATTTAGAACGGCCAAACAAAGAGAGATCTGATCTAAATAAAGGAGTTTTCGAACTAGAAAGAGGGGGGACGATTCAGAGACATAGAAGACACACTTGGAGAGATCCCGAAGGACGGAACAAGGGATCCGAAGCATGGAGGATCTATTGAAGACATTTGATGAATAAGGAGCATTCTTATTCTCTTTCTATGTTGAATTCAGATTTCTTTTGTGTTTCGTTTCCTGAGTTCATGTCCAAGTAGATCTATTGCCATAGGTTACAGAGTATTGCCAACATGTAATGAAATCTTGTGCTTAATGAATGGTGGATCTTAATGCTTTCATACTTGTACGCCACTCGATATGAATGAATTTGGTATTTGATCATGTTTTCAGACTGTTTGGTTGATCTTAATGCTTCAATACTTGTACGCCACTTGATTGATGATATTAGAAGTCTAATAAATCTACGCCAGGGCATTAGACTTTGGAACTTAGCCATGATTTAGGGTTTAATCGGTTTAGAATCTACGCCAGGTCAATCGATTAGATCTAGGGATTAGGATAGCGGTCGTAATGCGTCTATGTATGTAAGATGCGCAATAGATATATTGGTATATGCATGCTAGATAGTGGACAAGTCTACGCCAGTCAGTTCCTATAGGAGAGCTTGAATACCCTGAACTCGTGATAGTATCTAAGACCAATGATCTTGTTAGAACTTCGTTACATCGTTGTGCAACTCTCGATACCTATGGTGATTAGTCTTTGAGTCATTCCTATCATTAGTTTAGTTTAGTTTGCATTTGCATTCCATCCACTATTGATTTTACACGTCTTATTCATTAGTCTAATAGCTTTAGCGTTGCATCAGTTCCTTGTGTTCGACCCTAGTTGCTACACGATCCGTATTCTTGCGGAAGCCTCAGATCTAGGTAATTTATTACTTGAGTCTACGCACATCATTCTCGAAAAGAGGAATAAAATGTAAAAAAAATCATGTAATTCGGAGCTTCGTACGCATAGTTATTTTATTTCATAGCCCGTCGTACAATTCATTGTTTTAGTCGTCTAATCACGTGAAAACAAAACAAAAAACGGAAAAGGGGTGAAACACGAAAGACAAACGCAAATAGGAAATAGGAAGCAAAAGGAATATCCGAGAAAAAAAGCAACGCAAGCGGCGTATTCACAAGAAATGACATTTGTATCCTAACAAACTCGAAAAGGGCATCTTCCGGCTCAAAAAATCCATCATATTGACCTAAATAAAGCATTTTGACCTCAAAAACAGGGTCGGGCTGCCGCCAGCAACCCGCGGCATGGTTTATCTCGAAAAGAGGAATAAAATGTGAAAAAATAATGTAATTCGGAGCATCCTACGCAAAGTTATTGTATTTAAACTCGTCGTATAATTCATTGTTTTAGTCGTCTAATCACGTGAAAACAAAAACAAAAAACGGAAAAGGGGTGAATCACGAGAGACAAACACAGATAGGAAATAGGAAGCAAAAGGAATATCGGAGAGAAAAACGCAAGGCAAGCAGTGTATTGAAAAGAAATGACATTGGTATCCTAACAAACTCGAAATAAAGCATTTTGAGCTCAAAAATGGGGTCGCACTGCCTTTAGCAACCTGCGGCATGGTTTATCTCAAAAAGAGGAATAAAATTTAAAAAAATTATGTAATTCGGAGCTTCGTACGTAAAGTTATGGTATTTCGAAGCCCGTCGTACAATTCCTTGTTTTAGTCATCTAATCACGTGAAAACAAAAACAAAAAGCGAAAAAGGGTGCAACACGAGAGACAAACGCAAATAGGAAATAGGAAGCAAAAGGAATATCCAAGAGACAAACGCAACGCAAGCGGCGTATTGACAAGAAATCACATTCGTCTCCTAACAAACTCGAAAAGGGCATCTATCGGCTCTAAAAATCAAACGTATTGACCTAAATAAAGCATTTTGAGCTCAAAAACGGGGTCGGGCTGCCTTCAGCAACCCACGGCATGGTTTATCTAGAAAAGTGGAATAAAATGTGACAAAATCATGCAATTCGGAGCTTCGTACGCAAAGTTATGGTATTTCAAAGCCCGTCCTATAATTCATTGTTTTAGTCGTCTAATCACGTGAAAACAAAAACAAAAAGCGGAAAAAGGGGTGCAACATGAGAGACAAACACAAATAGGAAATAGGAATCAAACGGCATATCCGAGAGACAAGCGCAACGCAAGCGGCGTATTGAAAAGAAATGACATTCGTAACCTAAGAAACTCGAAAAGGGCATCTTTCGGCTCTAAAAATCAAATGTATCGACCTAAATAAAGCATTATGAGCTCGAAAATGGGTTCGGGCTTCCTTCAGCAACCCACAGCATCGTTTATCTAGAAAAGAGGAATAAAATGTGAAAAAGTAATGCCACTCGGAGCTTTGTACGCAAAATTATGGTATTTCAAAGCCCGTCGTACAATTCATTGTTTTAGTCGTCTAATCACGTGAAAACAAAAATAAAAACGGAAAAGGGGTGAAACACGAGAGACAAACGCAAATAGGAAATAGAAAGCAAAAGGAATATCGGAGAGACAAACGCAAGGCAAGCGGCGTATTGACAAGAAATGACATTGGTATCCTAACAAACTCGAAAAGGGCGTCTTCCGGCTCTAAAAATCCATCGTATCGACCTAAATAAAGCATTTTGAGCTTGAAAATGGGGTCGCGCTGCCTTCAGCAACCCGCGGCATGGTTTATCTCAAAAAGAGGAATAAAATGTAAAAAAAAATCATGTGATTCGGAGCTTCGTACGTAAAGTTATGGTATTTCAAAGCCCGTCGTACAATTCCTTGTTTTAGTCATCTAATCACGTGAAAACAAAAACAAAAAGCGGAAAAGGGGTGCGACACTAGAGACAAACGCAAATAGGAAATAGGAAGAAAAAGGAATATCTGAGAGAAAAACGCAACGCAAGCTGCGTATTGACACGAAATGACATTCGTATCCTAACAAACTCGAAAAGGGCATCTCCCGACTCTAAATATCCAACATATCGACCCAAATAAAGCATTTTGACCTCGAAAACGGGGTCAGGCTGCCTTCAGCAACCTGCATCATCGTTTATCTCGAAAAGAGGAATAAAATGTGAAAAAATCATGTAATTCAGAGCTTTGTACGCAAAGTGATGGTATTTCAATGCATGTCGTACAATTCATTGTTGATAACACGTAATCCGTTGTAGTTTTTATATCATTCTTAGGTCTAGTTTCGAGTAGATTTATTAGATTTCATTCATTTATCGAGTTTATTCGAGGATTTCATCTACATTTCGTGTTTTGTGTAGGAAATGAAGATATGAGGAGAAACACGAGAGATTATGGCAATTTAACCCCGAAATGACAAGGTTCAACTTGTGCAAGGTCGTGGATTGAAGTGAATATTCAAACACCGAGCGAAAGGAGCGGAAACAACTATTCAAGACTTACACGCTCGGGTGGATTGGGAGTGCCCGGTCGGGCTAATTGCTACCAAACATCCCCGTAGCTTTACACGACTCGGGCACTCAAGGAACACGACCAGGGAGGTGTGCCCGCTCGGGTGGATTTGGTGTGCCCGCTCGGGCTAATTACCATCCAACAATAGCCGTAGGTTTGCACGACTCGGGTGGATGAAGCCACACGCTTGGGCATGAGTGCCCGTTCGGGTAATATAGGTGTACACGGTCGGGCACAAGGCCTGCACGAGCGGGTAAAGGATGTGCCCGCTCGGGCCCTTGTTTTTCACAACCATCTCCTAAGATTTAGAACGGCAAAACTAAGGGAAATCAGATCTACAAAAGGGAGATACGAACCAGATTGAAAGGGGGGACGATTCAGAGACATTGGACACAGATTTGGAGGGATCGAGAAGGACGGACCGAGGGATCCGAAGCATGGAGGATCTATTGAAGACATCGGTTGATGAATAGGGAGCATTCTTATTCTCTTTCTATGTTGATTTTAGATTTCTTTTATGTTTCGTTTTCTGAGTTCATGTCCAAGTAGATCTATTGCCATAGGATAGAGAGTATTGCCAACATGTAATGAGGTCTTGTGCTTAATGAATGGTGGATCTTAATGCTTTCATACTTGTACGCCACTCGATATGAATGAATTCGGTATTTTATCATGTTTTCAGATTTCATGGTTGATCTTAATGCTTCAATACTTGTACGACACTTGATTGATGATGTTAGAAGTCTAATAAATCTACGCCAGAGCATTAGACTTTGGAACTTAGCCATGATTTAGGGTTTAATCGGTTTAGAATCTACGCCAGGTCAATCGATTGAATCTAGGGATTAGGATAGCGGTCGTAATGCGTCTATGCATGTAAGATGCGCAATAGATATATTGGTATATGCATGCTAGATAGTGGACAAGTCTACGCCAGTCAGTTCCTATAGGAGAGCTTGAATTCTCTGAACTCGTGATAGTATCTAAGACCAATGATCTTGTTAGAACTTAGTTACATCGTTGTGCAACTCTTGATACCTATGGTGTTATGTCGCTGAGTCATTCCTATCATTTAGTTTAGTTTGCATTTGCATTCCATCCACTATTTGATTTCACACGTCTTATTCATTAGTCTAATAGCTTTAGAGTTGCATCAATTCCTTGTGTTCGACCCTATTTGCTACACGATCCGTATCCTTGCGGAAGCGTTAGATCTAGGTAATTTATTACTTGAGAAAACGCACATCAATTGTTTTAGTCGTCTAATCACGTGAAAATAAAAACAAAAACAGAAAAGGGGTGCAACACGAGAGACAAACACAAATAGGAAATAGGAAGCAAAAGGAATATCCCAGAGGCAAACGCAATGCAAGCGGCGTATTGACAAGAAATGACATTCGTATCCCAACATACTCGAAAAGGGCATCTCCCGGCTCTAAAAATCCAATGTATCGATCTAAATAAAGCATTTTGAGCTCAAAAACTGGTTGGGGCTGCCTTCAGTACCCCACAGAATGGTTTATCTCGAAAACAGGAATAAAATGTAAAAAAGTCATGTAATTCGGAGCTTCGTACGCAAAGTTATGGTATTTAAAAGGTAGTCGTACAATTCATTGTTTTAGTCTTCTAATCACGAGAAAACAACAACAAAAAGTGGAAAAGAGATGCAACATGAGAGACAAACGCAAATAGGAAATAAGAAGCAAAAGGAATATCTGAGAGGCAAAAGCAACGTAAACGGCGTATTGACAAGAAATGACATTCGTATCCCAACAAACTCGAAAAGAGCATCTCCTTGCTCTAAAAATCCAATGAATCGACCTAAATAAAGCATTTTGAGTTCGGAAACGGGGTCGGGCTGCCATCAGAAACCCGCGGCATCGTTTATCTCAAAAAAAGGAATGAAATGTGAAAAAATTTTGTAATTCGGAGCTTCGTACACAAAGTTATGGTATTTCAAAGCCCGTCGTACAATTCATTGTTTTAGTCGTCTAATCTCGTGAAAACAAAGACAAAAAGTGGAAAAGGGGTGCAACACGAGAGACAAACGCAAATAGGAAATAGGAAGAGAAAGAAATATCCGAGAGACAAACGCAACGCAAGCGGCGTATTGACAAGAAATGACATTCATATCCTAACAAACTCGGAAAGGTCATCTCCCGACTCTAAAAATCCAACGTATTGATCAAAAGAATTTTGAGCTCGAAAATGGGGTCAGGCTGCTTTCAGCAACCCGCAACATGGTTTATCTCGAAAAGAGGAATAATATGTGAAAAAATCATGTAATTCGGAGCTTCGTATGCAAAGTTATGGTATTTCAAAGCCCGTCGTACAATTCATTGTTTTAGTCGTCTAATCACGTGAAAACAAAAACAAAAAGCGGAAAAGGGGTGAAACACGAGAACAAGCGGCGTATTGACAAGAAATGACATTTGTATCCTAACACACTTAAAAAGGGCATATGCCAGTTCTAAAAATCCATCGTATCGACCTAAATAAAGCATTTTGAGCTCAAAACCGGGGTCGGGCTGCCTTCAGCAACAAGCGGCATGGTATATCTCGAAAAAGACGAATAAAATGTGAAACAAATCATGCAATTTAGAGCTTCGTACGCAAAGTTATGGTATTTGAAAGCCCGTCATACAATTCATTATTTTAGTCATGTAATCACGTGAAAACAAAAACAAAAAGTGGAAAGGGGTGCAACACGAGAGACAAACGCAAATAGGAAAAAGGAAGCAAAAGGAATATCCGAGAGACAAACGCAACACAAGCGGCGTATTGACAAGAAATGACATTTGTATCCTAACACACTTAAAAAGGGCATATGCCAGTTCTAAAAATCCATCGTATCGACCTAAATAAAGCATTTTGAGCTCGAAAACGGGGTCGGGCTGTGTTCAGCAATCCGCGGCATGGTTTATCTCGAAAATAGGAATAAAATGTTAAAAAATCATGTAATTCGGAGCTTCTTACGCAATGTTATGGTTTTTCAAAGTCCGTCGTACAATTCATTGGTTTAGTCGTCTAATCACGTCTAAACAAAAAAAATGCGGAAATAGGGTGCAATACGAGAGACAAACGAAAATAGGAAATCGGAAGCAAAAGGAATATCCGAGAGACAAACGCAACGCAAGCGGCATATTGACAAGAAATGACATTCGTATCCTAACAAACTCAAAAGGGCATCTTCTGGCTCTAAAATCCATCGAATCGACATAAATAAAGCATTTTGAGCTCAAAAACGGGGTCGGGCTGCCTTCAGCAACAAGCGGCATGGTTTATCTTGAAAAGAGGAATAAAATGTGAAACAAATCATGTAATTCGGAGCTTCGTACGAAAAGTTATGGTTTTTGAAAGCCCGTTGTACAATTCATTATTTTAGTCATCTAATCATGTGAAAACAAAAACAAAAAGCGAAAAAGGGGTGCAACACGAGAGACAAACGCAAATAGGAAAAAGGAAGCAAAAGGAATATCCGAGAGACAAACGCAACGCAAGCGGCGTATTGACAAGAAATGACATTCATATCCTAACAAACTCGGAAAGGTCATCTCCCGACTCTAAAAATCCAACGTATCGATCTAAAGAATTTTGAGCTCGAAAATGGGTTCAGGCTGCCTTCAGCAACCCGCAGCATGGTTTATCTCCAAAAGAGGAATAATATGTGAAACAATCATGTAATTCGGAGCTTCGTATGCAAAGTTATGGTATTTCAAAGCCCGTCGTACAATTCATTGTTTTAGTCGTCTAATCACGTGAAAACAAAAACAAAAAGCGGAAAAGGGGTGAAACATGAGAGACAAACTGAAATAGGAAGTAGGAAGCAAAAGGAATATCCAAGAGAAAAATGCAATGCAAGAGGCGTAATGACAAAAAATGACATGCGTACCTTAACAAACTCGAAAAAGGCATCTTTCGGCCCTAAAAATCCATCGTATCGACCTAAATAAAGCATTTTTAGCTGGAAAACGGGGTCGGGATGCGTTCAGCAACCCGTGGCATGGAATTGCAAGGAGCTCTTTCTCGGTTGTGGAATAGTTGCATTGGGCATTGTCTAAAGTCCGACTAGCATAGTATATAGCGTGCAACATCCGATCCTTGCGCTGACCTGAAACTGCTCCAACCGCATAATCACTCGCATCACACATGATCTCAAAAGGAAGTACGCAAAGTTATGGTATTTGAAAGCCCGTCATACAATTCATTATTTTAGTCATCTAATCACGTGAAAACAAAAACAAAAAGTGGAAAAGGGGTGCAACACAAGAGACAAACGCAAATAGGAAAAAGGAAGCAAAAGGAATATCCGAGAGACAAACGCAACACAAGCGGCGTATTGACAAGAAATGACATTCGTATCCTAACAAACTCAAAAAGAGCATCTGCCGGCTCTAAAAATCAAACGTGTCAACCTAAATAAAGCATTTTTAGCTCAAAACGGGGTCGGGCTGCCTTCAGCAACCCGCAGCATGGTTTATCTCGAAAAGAGGAATAATATGTGAACAAATCATGTAATTCGGAGCTTCGTACACAAAAAAAGGTATCTCAAAGCCCGTCGTACAATTCATTGTTTTAGTTGTTTAATCACGTGAAAACAAAAACAGAAAGCGGAAAAGGGGTGAAACATGAGAGACAAACGCAAATAGGAAATAGGAAACAAAAGAAATATCCAAGAGACAAACGCAATGCAATAGGCGTATTGACAAGAAATGACATGCGTATCCTAACAAACTCGAAAAGGGTATCTTCCGGCTCTAAAAATCCATCGTATCGACCTAAATAAAGCATTCTGAGCTCGAAAATGGGGTCGGGGTGTGTTCAGCAACCCGCGGCATGGTTTATCTCGAAAAGAGAAATAAAATGTGAAAAAAATCATGTAATTTGGAGCTTCTTACGCAAAGTTATGGTATTTCAAAGTCCATCGTACAATTCATTGTTTTAGTCGTCTAATCACATGAAAACAAAAACAAAAAGCGGAAATGGGGTGCAATACGAGAGACGAACGCAAATAGGAAAAAAGAAGCAAAAGGAATATCCAAGAGACAAACGCAACACAAGAGGCATATTGACAAGAAATGACATGCGTATCCTAACAAACTCGAAAGGGCATCTTCCGGCTCTAAACATCCATCGTATTGACCTAAATAAAGCACTTTGAGCTCGAAAACGGTATCGTGCGGCGTTCAGCAACCCACGGCATGGTTTATCTCGAAAAGAGGAATAAAATGTTAAAAAATCATGTAATTCGGAGCTTCATATGCAATGTTATGGTATTTCAAAGTCCGTCGTACAATTCATTGTTTTAGTCGTCTAATCACATGAAAACAAAAATAACAAGCGGAAATGGGGTGCAATTCGAGAGATAAATGCAAATGGGAAATAGGAAGCAAAAGGAATATCTGAGAGACAAATGCAACGCAAGCGGCGTATTGACAAGAAATGACATTCGTATCCTAACAAACTCGAAAAAGGCATCTTCCGGCTCCAAAAATCCATCCTATCGACCTAAATAAAGCATTTTGAGCTCAAAAACGGGGTCTAAAGCATTTTGAGCTCGAAAACGGAGTCGGGCTACCTTCAGCAACCCGCATCATCGTTATCTAGAAAAGAGGAATAAAATGTGATAAAAATCATGCAATTGGGAGCTTCGTCCGCAAAGTTATGGTATTTCAAAGCCTGTCGTACAATTCATTGTTTTAGTCGTCTAATCACGTGAAAGCAAAAACTAAAAGCGGAAAAGGGGTGCAACATGACAGGCAAACGCAAATAGGTAAAAGGAACCAAAATGAATATCCGAGAGGGAAACGCAACTCAAGCGGAGTATTGCCAAGAAATGACATGTGTATCCTAACAAACTCGAAAACGACATCTTCCGGCTGTAAAAATCAAACGTATCGACCTAAATAAAGCATTTTGAGCTCGAAAACGGGGTCGGTCTGCCTTCAGCAACCCGCAGCATGGTTTATCTCGAAAATAGGAATAAAATGTGAAAACATTATGTAATTCCGAACTTCGTACGCAAACTTATGGTATTTCAAAGCCCATCGTACAATTCACTGTTTTAGTCGTCTAATCACGTGAAAACAAAAACAAAAAGCGGAAAAGGGGTGCAACACGAGAGACAAACGCAAATAGGAAATAGGAAGCAAAAAGAATATCCAAGAGACAAACGCAATGAAAGCGGCATATTGACGCAACGCAAGCGGCGTATTGACAAGAACTTTCAAATCCCGTTGATGTGTGGCAATCAGAGTTTTATTTATTTCCAAGACCACTCTAACACAAGTGTACGGTTCGTGTAGTGCAAGGGTCGAACTCTGGGGACTAGTGCAGCGTTAGAACTAAGATTGTCATGAGAAGAAGATTGATCAATGGATGAGTAGTGAACTAGAATGTAAAGATAAGTAAGGATGACGAAACTAGACTAGGCAATGAGGGGTATCATGGGTGTCGGGAATACAGGAACATGCAATGGATGTTTCTATGGATCATAAAATCCGGTTTGTTTCAATCGATGAGGAACTAATATGTAATCATCTATCTAGGAAATCAACATCGGTCACCTCCCGATGTAGCACGGAACGTCTAGACGCGTTAAGAACAGTAGGGAGTAGGCTATTATCGGGATCCTCACGTCCGTCCACGCTCATGAGGAGTATGCTAGTTCACGTGAAGTCACGCCTCAAGAACTCACGTGAATTCACGAGCCTAAAGAACGTTATTCAAGCCGAAGCTCAACCCGCAACGATCATTGATTAGGTAAAGTGACCCGCGTGTACTCTTTTCCCCTCGTCGGTTTTGTCCCACCTGGTTTTCCGACGACGGGTTTTTAACGAGGCCGAGAGTCACTTATTTCCCGCGACCTAATTACTAACCCGACACAAGACACGAGAAGAACGCATTCCCATGTGCACGGCCAACAAGGAAGTTATCTTCTTGTTTTAAGAAACCAAGGCATTGATTAGGGCTTTTGCATGAAGACCTAGCATTTAATGTACTTTTTTTTGAATTTCCTTGTTTTTATCTACTTATGGTCGGCCACCTATGAAAAAACAATCAATCAAACTTTTGAAATTTTACCTTTGAATCAATCTTGATTTCATCTTTAATTCCTTTGTGAATTCTTTGGTTGTTGGTGAGTAATATCCAGCTTCCTATTCGTTCGTGTGTCATATCCAACGATCCGTTCATTATTCCTTGGTGCGTCATATCCATTGAAGACAAACTCGGTAAATCGAGAGCCTTTCGCAACTCTTGTGTGACCACTCATTCCACACACCCTTGTGCATTCCGTTGCAGCAAGGCATATCCATCACTAACCAAGTCTAGAGCGTCGATTCAGTCGGGATCGCGTCAAGTGGTATCAGAGCTCGTTCTAGCATCAAAAGGTTAGTTTATTTTCGTTTTGATCTTTCGGTCATAACATGTTTGAAACCTACATAAAATCAAAACAAAAAAAAATATAAAAAAAAGGTATATTCGAACGTTGAAAAGTTTATCCCGTGAGTGATTAGCTTGAACGAATCCGTGATATACGATTGGAGTAACTTGTGCGCCTATATTCAACGTTTGTAGTCTATCGTGTGCGTATCTATTTTTCGTGCGTTTAAGTGCCTATTAAGTACGTATATTTTAGAACTTGTTCGAAGATATTTGTGCGAGTATAGTTCGTGTGTTTGAAAATTTTATTCGTACGTATCAAGTCCGTGCTGTTGAAATTGTTCGAACCTGTGCGTGTGCGAATATCCCGTACGTGTTCTTGTCTAGGGTTTGTGTTTGTTTTATTTCCGCTTGTGGCTGCTCCGTTTGTTAAGTGTGCAGGAGCTCACGAATAGGTTCACGCATGGAAAAACCCAAGACAACACGGGTGAAATGGAAGGCGATCAAAGCCGTGTCAATGAGAGACTCATTGAGGCTCTCGCGGCTCGCCTAGAGCAGAGTATCAACAACAAGATGGAGGAATTCCGTCAAGGGTTTCAAGCCGAACGTACCCCACAGCCAAGAAACATCCAAACGTTCCAGCAACATGAAAGAAACCCGCTTGAGGAGGACAGCACCTACTACGAACGAGGTAGCTCATCCTCGTCCCGAAGTAGTCACCGGAGGCAACGCGCGCCTAGGGAGCGGAGAGACGACCCGAGGGATGACCTCGCTGGTTTCAAACTAAAAATCCCCGCGTTCCATGCCCAGGCCTACCCGGAAGCGTATCTAGAGTGGGAGAAGAAAGTAGAACTAATGTTCGGATGCCAAGCTTACCCCGAGGCCAAAAAAGTTAGGGTAGCGGCCACGAAATTCTATGATTATGCGCTGAGTTGGTGGGATCAACTCACGATTTCTCGACGAAGAAATGGCGAGGAACCAGTAGCTACTTGGCTGGAAATGAGGTCAATAATGCGCAAGAGGTTCGTGCCAAACCATCACCACCGAGAGGTCCATCGGCGGCTATGGAAACTCATCCAAGGAAACCGATCCGTGGAAGAGTATTACCAAGAGATGGAGCTGCTAATGTTGCGGGCTGATCTTACGGAAGATCGAGAGGCAACAATATCACGGTTCTTTGGAGGTCTCAACGTAGACATCCAAGACCAACTCGAGCTACAACATTACGTGGAGATCGAGGAGATGCTTCATAACGCGATCCTCATCGAACAACAACTCCAGCGACGACGCAACCCCCGTTCGGGTTATGGGGCTGGAAAATACAGACAAACACGAGATGAGAAACCGAGTTATCCCCAGAGGGACAACACGGCACAAGCAGGCCGCGACCCACTGAAGACGCAGACCGCGGGCCGAGACGCGCCGAAAACTGTTTCAGTCGCGCCGCGAGATAAGGGAAAAACCGAGGCCGAAACTTCGAGGGCTCGGGACGTGAAATGCTTTAAGCGTCACGGAAGAGGACACTATGCCAGTGACTGTACCAACAAGAAAGTAATGATTCTTCGTGATGACGGAGAATTTGAATCCGAGGACTAGGCGGCCGAACTATTGGACGAGTCGCGAGAAGAGGAACCGGCCACGGGAGAGTTGTTGGTTACGCAACGTGCCCTAAACACACAGCCCAGGTGTGACGAGCAAGAACAGCGTGAGAATCTGTTCCACACCCGCTGTTTGGTTCACGGCAAGGTTTGTAGCGTCATCATTGACGGTGGAAGCTGCACGAATGTGGCTAGCGCTACGATGGTTCGAAAGCTCGGACTAAAAGTTCAGAAGCATCCGAAGCCGTATAAGCTTCAGTGGTTGAATGAGAATGGTGAGATGAAGGTGACAAACCAAGTGACCGTCCCATTTTCCATCGGTAAATACGAAGACGAGGTTCTATGCGACGTACTGCCGATGGAAGCGAGCCATATTTTGCTCGGAAGACCTTGGCAATTCGATCGTAAGGTAAAACATGATGGATACACTAACAAACATTATTTCGAGTACAATGGCAGGAAAACCATACTTGTGCCGTTGTCACCAAAGGAGGTAATGCAAGACCAAGTACACCTAAAGAAGCAAAGTGCACTTGAACTTAGACAGTCAAATTTTTATTCGCGATGGGGTGAGATCAAGAAAAATCTCCATTCCGACCAAACCATATTACTGTTTGTTATAGGGATGCTCTTTCGAGCTTAGCTAACCTTACACCGGTGCTGCCGAGTGAAATTTCTAATCTATTGCAGGAATACAGCGACGTCTTTCCCAAAGAAAGTCCCACCGGATTGCCACCGATACGAGGAATCGAACACCAAATCGATTTCGTTCCCAGAGCAACATTACCAAATCGACCAGCCTATCGAACCAATCCCGTGGAGACAAAGTAGCTGCAAAGGCAAGTCGAGGAGCTTATTGCCAAAGGACATATTCGCGAGAGTATGAGTCCATGCGGCGTACCCGTGCTACTCGTACCGAAGAAGGATGGCAGTTGGAGCATGTGCGTTGATTGTCGAGCAATCAACAACATCACGGTGAAGTATCGTGATGTGCGTTAAACTCAAGTAATAATACCTAGACTAACGCTTCCGCAAGAATACGGATCGTGTAGTTACTAGGGTCAAACACAAGGAATTGATGCAACCTTAAAGCTATTAGACTAATGGATAAGACGTGTAAATTGAATAATGATGGTATTGGGAATGAACTAAACTAAACTAACCGACGGGATAAACTTATGACTAAGCACCATAGGTATCGAGAGTGGCACAACGATGTAACGAAGTTCTAACGAGATAATTGGTCTTAGATACTATCACGAATTCAGGGAATTCAAGCTCTCATATAGGAACTGACTGGCGTAGACTTGTCCACTATCTAGCATGCATATACCAATATATCTATTGCGCATCTCACATACATAGACGCATTAAGACCGCTATCCTAATCCCTAGATTCAATCGATTGACCTGGCGTAGATTCTAAACCGATTAAACCCTAAATCATGGCTAAGTTCCAAAGTCTAATGCCCTAGTGTAGATTTATTAGACTTCTAATATCATCCATTCAAGTGGCGTACAAGAATGAAGCATTAAGATCAACCAATCAATCTGAAAAACGATCAAATACCGAATTCATTCATTTCAAGTGGCGTACAAGTATGAAAGCATTAACATCCACCATTCATTAAGCACAAGACTTCGTTACATACTGGCAATACTCTCTAACCCATGGTAATAGATCTACTCAGACATGAACACAGCAAAAGGAACAAAAGAGAATACTAAATTCGACATAGAAAGAGAATAAGATTGCTCCCTATTCATCAACCGATGTCTTCAATAGATCTTCGTTGCTCCCGATCCTTTGTTCTGTCCTTTTTTCCTTTTTCCTTCTGCCCTAATGTCTCTGAATGATCTCCTCTTCGAATCTGGTTCGAATCCCCTTTTTCCAGATCTGATTTCTCCTTATTTGGCCGTTCTAAAACTTAGGAGTTGGTTGAGAAAAACAAGGACCCGAGCGGGCACAGCTTCTACCTGCTCGTGCAGGCCTTATGCCCGGTCGTGTACACTCATCCAGCCCGAACGGGTACTCATGCCCGAGCGTGTGGCTCTTCAGCCCGAGTGGGGAAAACTTGCGGCCAATGTTGGCAACAATCAGCCCGAGCGGGCACTCCATTTCCACCCGAGCGGGCACTGCCTTTCCAATCGTGTTGCTTGAGCGCCCGAGTCGTGCAAAGCTATGGGAGGTCTTTTGCCTCAATGCCCGAGCGGGCACACATTCCATGCCCGAGCGTGCAGGTCTTGATTTGTTGTTTCCGCTCCTTTTGCTCGATGTTTGAATGTTCACTTTCAATCCATGGCCTTGCACAAGTTGAACCTTGTCATTCAACTACGTTTTCGGGGTTAAATTGCCATAATCTCTCGTGTTTCTCCTCATGTCTTCGTTTCCTATACAAAACACGAAATGTAGATGAAGTCTTCGGATAAACTCGATAAATGTGTGAAATCTAAGTAATCTACTCAAAACTAGACCTAAGAATCACGTAAATACTACAACGGATTACGTGTTATCAAACTCCCCCAGACTTAACCTTTTGCTCGTCCTCGAGCAAATCCAGAGTCGAGTACTAGAAGAGCTAAACAACAATGGATACTAGCACAAGTACTTGGAAGGATTAGCCATCATGCAAAACAACGCGTCACATGAACGCAAGCCTAAGCGTACCTAGTTTAGACCTTTATTAACCGAAAGTCTCGAACCATGAAATCCTTCCTAAAATCTAAGTCTACTTCACAACCCTAGATAACGTCCAAGCGATCTCCATACCGATATCTCTAAACTTTTGATATCATTTGAATCTTCTCTTCTCGTTCTTATGCATTTTTTTTCTCTTTTCAGTACTTAGATCCACGCTTTGTTCCTACGACGTCGAAGTCGAAGAGGGTTAGCTTTCTACTTAGACCCAGGCTGCCTATGGCACACTCATAAGGTCTAGTACGTAACCTTAGCGGAGTGAAGAGATGCGTCATTGAAGAATATTTTTCTGATTTTTTACGCAACACTCTAACCCTTAGGACGTAGAATAGCGCCTCTACCCACCACTTAGACCGAACCATCGAATATCGATGTACTCATGTCAATCTTACCTCGGGATAGCGAAAAACTTATCCTAGATGACATCGGAGTATAAGCGTGTGGGATCTAATTCTTGAACGCTAAACATATCAACAAAGCTAAGCTAGACGGTATATACGGAGATATGTCTACTTGGTATCGAGATCTAAGGTGTGAATTCAACTAGATATGGGTTTCAAACACAAGTACTCGACTAATAGGTATCAAGAAGGATTCTACGCAAACCTAGACCATTATTCACGATTCGACAAAGTTGCACATAATGACTAAAGCTCAAAAATTCATTCTAGGTATCCTTCCGTTTATTCCTAAAATACAAAAATCAACCTCTAATCCTAATCATCTAATCCTAATCACATGCATAATACTCGACGAGTATTCCCCCCAGACTTGAATGAAACACCGTCCCGGTGTTCTAAACCTAAGAGGATATCGCAAACAAAACACGGGAAAATTAAGAGTTGGAACGTGTGCACCTTGTGTACCTTCCAATCCGGAGTTTGTGTCTCCTCCTCAAGGATGATATGGACGTTGAAAAACCTGTGAAAAAGAATCATCCAAAAAGGGAATACGATCCCACCAAGTATATCAATGTGAAAAGAAAAAGAATAAGTCCGAAAAAATATGAAATGAAAAATTGAGATGCTTTTAATTGTGAATGGCCCGGACCAGCGTGACTTGAGCTTCCCTGGAAAGAGTTTCAAACGTGAGTTGAAAACAAGTACACTATCACCTACCTCGAATGTCCGCTGGAGTATGTGTTTATCGTGCCACCGCTTCGTGCGCTCCTTATAAATTTTTGCGTTCTCGTATGAATGGAGGCGCATCTCCTCAAGATGATGAAGCTGTAACGTCCGTTTCTCAGCGGCTGACTTATAATCGTAGTTAAGTGCCTTGATCGCCCAATACGCTTGGTATTCTAGTTCGACCGGTAGATGGCATGCCTTACCGTACACTAGTTGAAACGGAGTCATTCCGATTGGCGTTTTGAATGTTGTACGATAAGCCCATAATGCATCATCTAATTTCAATGCCCAATCCTTCCTAGACCTAGAGACCGTTTTCTCCACAATCGATTTGATCTCTCGATTAGAAACTTCAACTTGGCCGTTGGTTTGAGGATGATAAGGCGTTGCTACCCTATGTCGAACACCGTACTTTTTCAGCAACCCTTCAATGGTACGATTCACAAAATGCTTACCTCCATCGCTGATCACAACTCTCGGGACTCCAAAACGTGGAAATATGACACGCTTGAACATCTTGGTGACTGGTTTGGAGTCGTTTGTGGAACATGCCAAAGCTTCCACCCACTTTATGACGTAGTCCACTGCGACTAGGATAAAGGAGTGTCCACACGAGGATGGGAAAGGGCCCATGAAATCTATTCCCCACACATCAAATGGCTCGACTTCTAGAATGTATTGTTGTGGCATTTCATTACGTCTAGAAATATTAACCGTCCTTTGGCAGTTATCGCATGATTTAACGTAATTGTGGGCGTTCTTAAAAACAGTAGGCCAATAGAACCCCGCTTGCAGCACCTTCGCAGTGGTCTTGGCTGCAGCAAAGTGTCCTCCGTAGCTCGAAGAATGGCAACGTGACAGTATGTGTGGAGCTTCTTCTTCGGAGATGCAGCGCCTAAAGATTCTGTCTATGCCTCTTTTGGAAAGATAGGGCTCATCCCAATAATACGCCTTAACGTCATGGAGAAACTTCTTTCTCGCATTGTAGTTCAGCCCCTCCGGTAATACTCGACAAGCTAGGTAATTCACAAAGTCAGCATACCATGGAACGGAAGTACAAGTTAAGGACATTACCACATCATCTCGGAGATAGTCATCGATAGGAATGCACTCGGGGATCTCAAGGCGTGAAAGATGATCATCTACTCCATTCTCGGTTCCTTTTCTATCGCGTATCTCAAGATCAAACTCTTGTAGCAGTAGGATCCATCTAATCAGCCTCGGCTTCGCATCCTTCTTAGTGAGTAGGTAACGTAAGGCAGCATGATCTGTGCAAACAATTACCTTTGAACCCACTAAGTATGACCGGAACTTCTCAAACGCATAGACAATCGCAAGGAGCTCTCTCTCAGTCGTGGAATAGTTGCATTGGGCGTTGTCTAAAGTCCGACTAGCATAGTATATAGCTTGCAATATCCGATCCTTGCGCTGAGCTAAAACTGCTCCAACCGCATAGTCACTCGCATCACACATTATCTCAAAAGGAAGCTCCCAATTCGGCGGTTGTATGATAGGTGGACAAACCAAAGCTTTCTTCAGCTTCTCAAAGGCATCTTGACAACCCGCTGTGAACTCAAAAGGCACGTCCTTACCTAGTAGATCCGTGAGGGGTTTGGAAGAAAAATCCTAATCCTTAATGAACCGTCTATAGAACCCCGCATGACCTAGGAAACTACGGATAGCCTTTACGTTCGTTGGAGGTGGCAGCTTCTCAATGACTTCAATCTTGGCCGTTCGTTGGGGGTGGTAGCTTCTCAATGACCTCAATCTTAGCCTTATCTACCTCAATACCCTTTGCTGATATCTTGTGTCCCAATACAATGCCTTTGCGAACCATAAAATGGCATTTCTCCCAATTCAATACGAGGTTCGCTTCCAAGCACCTATCTAACACTTTGCACAAGTTGGTTAGACACACATCAAAGGAAGGTCCATGAACTGAAAAATCGTCCATAAACACTTCCATAATATCACCATTCACATCGGAAAAGATAGAAGTCATGCACCGCTGAAAAGTAGCAGGTGCATTACACAAACCGAATGGCATCTTCCGATAGGCGAATGTACCGAATGGGCATGTGAACGTCATCTTTTCTTTATCGTTTGGATGGATTCGAATTTGAAAGAACCCTGAATAACCATCAAGAAAACAGAAATAGGAGTGAAGAGCTAAACGTT
>CM071868.1:29514999-29557880 GCA_036759665.1 Gynandropsis gynandra | reverse complement strand
ATGGTACGGGTTAATCACTGCTGGAAGGTAGGGTTGCACGTATCCATTGTTAGGAGGTTTAGGCTCGGAAGAATCACTCCTCACCTTAGGGCATGAATTTCCCGTTGTCAAGAATAGTTGATAGATCTATGATTTTTAGTTGTTTCATCTATGCAATTCCTGGTATCCGTACACCCGTAGTGTTTGCCATATCTGACTTTATCCCCAACCTAGTTTCGTTGTCACCATTAAGGTTAGTTTTAGGAATTTAGGATCACATCCCTTTTCTATCTCTTTTCTGTCTTAGTTTAGTTTTATTCTTAGTTTAGCTGCTTTAGTCCATAGAGATCGACCCTGGTACTACACGATCCGTATACTTGCGGTGAAGTGGTCTAGAAATATTTATAACTCGTGTTTCCAGCACATCAATTTCCAAACCCGAACAACGCGAACCCGAATTGAAACCCAAGAAACCCAAATCGAAAATCAAACGGTTCCAATTCGGGTTCAATTTTTTATAACCCGAGGAACCCAAACTCGAACTGAACCCTTGGAACCCAGATCAAAACTTGGATTCCCCATCCCTAATCTCATTCAGTCGCACGATCGCGCTGGGTGATTGAGTAACATTGAAATACATTGCAGGAGGCTCACAGAGTAGCATTCGATCATAAATTCTCATCGAGTCGCACGGTCGCACTGGATCATAGAGTCATATTGAAATTGAAACACATGATCATAGTGGGGCACAAAATATACCTTTTTATGTTTTTATTACAGGTGCAATAGATTTTATGGATAAGAAAATCACATTGATTTATTTTTTGTATGATGGTAAATGGAAAAAGATTAAATGGAAAATCTGAATTGGTTGGTAGAGTTCAGGAAAACCAGAGAGTATTATTCTATTGTCATCCGATTAGTCTGACATACCAACAACTTATTGATGAGTTATGCGCGGAGATGATGGTGGAAAAAATACAATGAAATTGAAGTTAAGCTATTTGTCCAATATTTGTGAAAATAGGAAGCTGACATATATAATGAATGACAAGCATCTTATTTGTTACCTATTAGATCACATAAGAGGAATTCAACCACTTTTGTATGTGGAGATAGAATTGGCAAGTGTGTAGTGTGAAATAGAAATTGAGAGAGAAGTTGAAGCTTTAATTCCTGCTTTTGGAATCATTGCTAGAGAATGTGAGAATGGATGTGTTATAAATTGTGATGACTATGTTATTGTAGGTTCAAATAAGTAAACTAGAGTTGGAAGTAATCTGACGGAACAGTAAATATTTTGGATTCAGATAATTCTGATATTATGAATGAGGTAGTTGATGAAGTTGTTTATGACAGTAGTGAAGTTGACACTGATGTGCCAATAGAGCATAAAGATGGTGATGGTGAGAATAATTTGGAAATGGTAGTTTACGAGAAGGCAAACAATCAAAATTCATTCTCAGAGTTCGAAGATTGGTTGCAACTTAAAATTGGGCAAGAGTTTGATAGCAAGAAGGATGTAAAAGCATTTGTAAGAAAGGGTTCACTTGAAGTTTCTTTTAGATATAGAACATTAAATTCTGATTCCAAGATGTGGGAAGTACGATGCAAGTTTTTCGAAAGTGGTTGTAAATGGAAATTACACGTGGCAACAATCTCGAATTCCAAACGGTTTAGTGTGAGACTACATTATCACGTTCATAAGTGTTCACATGTATCTAAATCGACAGAAACTATAAAGGGAATAACGCAATTAGTTAAGGATTGAATATGAATATGCCGGAAAATATGAAACGCCAAATACCTCTAGCAAAAGAATTGATGGCTCGTGTAAAAGCAAAATAAGGTGCCAATATATGGTATTTTATGGCATTAAGAGACAAATGTAGTGGTCAAAAGTAGATTCGTGGTGATGACTTTAAACATTATAGGAGGCTTCCAGGGTGGTTGCACATGTTTTCAAAAATAAATCATGGATCTGACGCAAATATTCAGTTGGACGGTGATGGGAAAAGCTTCAAATACCTTTTATGCCTGGAGCGGCTATAAGAAGATGGAAATACATGTGTAAAGTGGTTATGGTGGTTGCAATATTTCTGATAAGAGTGTACAAGAGAGCATTGATCGTGAAAACTGCGCAAGATGGTGAACATCACCAATAGCATCTTGCTTAGGGAATAGCCGACAGAGAGAAGGAAAAATCATGGACATGGTTTATGTCAAGTTTGAAAGAGGTGATACTGGATAGACGTGATGTCGTTGTGATATCTGATCGCCATAAAAGCTTGATAAATTAGTCAAACAAGTGTACAAACAAAGTGATCATGGTTTTTGTGCGCGTCATATATCGCAAAATATAAAAATCTATATCAGTAAAGGCCAAGATAGAAAGAGTTCAAAGGGTGATATTGTGGTGGAAATGTTCTTCAAATGTGTAGCAGCATACACAATGAATGAATTTGAAGTGCAATTTAATGATAAGGCCATGTACAAATATGACCTTTGTGACTGTTGTTACCTCTGTGCTCATTTTAAACTTTGTGACATTTGTGACCTTTGTGCAGGTATCATAATGTTGCAAAGTATTTGGAGAAAGAGGAACTTTATCTCGTTAAGTGGGAAAGATGCAAATTTAAGGGTGAAAGGTATAATTTATTAACCACTAATGGGGTCGAGTCAATAAATGCAACGTTGAAAACGTCAAAAAAGTTGTCAGTCCTAGCGCTTTTAGATATTTGTTTGGGAAAGACAGTGGAATGATTCAATAGGTATAGGTTGGAAACAACTACTGGTGATGATTCTCAAAAGTTAACACCGTATGTTAAGAAAATATTACATGAATGGTTTGGACAGGAATCCAAGTATGAGGTTATTGAATTGAATAGGCTAAGTGATGAGTATGAGGTGAGAAATGAGAAGGTTAAAAGATTTGTAGTGAGTCTTCAAAAAAGAATGTGCTACTGCAAAATGTTTGATGTCGATAAGTATCCATATAGTTACGCAATTGCAGCTACACATAAGGTTGATAAAGTTCACAAGATACCATAGTTATGTTCAACATACTACCTCCAAGAGACATGGCATCTGGCTTATCGAAAAACCGTGTATCTGGTTCCTTATTGCAGTGATTAGAAAATTCCTCCTCAATATTCTGAAGTTACGGTTTTACCTCCTATGTTATCTGAGAAAAAGCAAAGTGGGAGGCCTAAATAGAATCATTATCCTAGACCCAGTGAGGCTCGGATAAAAACCCTATCTTCGTCGAGAAAAACAGGTTCAAATGGCAGCATCACTGACAGTATTTGGAACTTGACAACCCAGACAACACCAACTTCAAAAAAAAAGTTTGTTAGTTTGTAATATTATATTATTTGTATTATTTGGACTAAACATTGGTGACTTTCATCATTATAATTCGATAAATTCTTCAATTTCGCATCTATTATTCCTCATTGATGTTTAAGGAATATTGTGACCTTTATGACTCAAGCGACCCATGTGACCCTGTGACCCTTGTGACCCGTGGACATATGCAACCCATGAGACATTGAAGGAATTCAAAATCATCATCTCTCAGAGTATCATAATATTCGTGCCCGGTGCCCAAGGTTTTATCAACGATTTATCAAGGAATATCAAAACAAATCTGAAGTTTCATGGGGCACACGGGATTCTATCAACGGTGTATTAAGGACTTCTCCAAGATCGCCAAGCCGCTCACTGACCTTTTTAGCAAGGATGCCACCTTCGAGTTCAATCAAGACTTCTATATCGCCTTTGAGAAACTCAAGCAAAAACTGATTTCACCTCCCATCATTCAGACTCTAGACTGGAAGCTCCCCTTGGAGATCATGTGTGACGCCAGTGACTTCGCTGTGGGGTGATAACATCTATTTTGTTCTAGTATTTTCATCTATTTTCATAGTTAGTTTTATCATTCATTCAATTTTACCAAGCATTAAGCATCATTATCATCCCGTTTTTAGTCATTTTGGAGGTAAAGGACGTGCCAAGACAAAGTGCAAACATCAAGGATCATCACGGGACAAACGGGACGAGAATCGGCAAGGAAAAGCCACTACCCGCGCGGGTACATCCCTCCCTTTTTCATCGCATTTTTGCGCGATCGTCTGCGTCGTACCCGAGCGGGTCACTTTCCTTGCCCGAGCGGGTAGCGGCCGTACCTACAACTTCAAATAAGTTAATTTGACTTAAAAGAAGGGGAAGTTCGTGGGGGACTTATACAATAAGGAGAACGCCCCTAGAGAAGAGGAATAAAGTCATATTTCGCTGGAGGAAGTAATAGAAACGTTGCCAACTTAATCAAGATTTGGAAAAATCAAGAAAAGGCAACAACGAGAGATGGCTGCTGTAACTAAAGAGGAGAGAGCTTTAGGGACGAAGGGAGACAGAAAATTAGAGAAGGAAGCACACGTAAAGGAGGAGAAAGGGAAAAGAACGCACACACAAGGGCGAAGGACAGAGCGAGGAAGCCGAAGCGTGGAGGAGCTATTGAAGACGTCGGTATTGAATAGGGAGGATCTCATTCTTTATCCATGTTGAATATAGTTATCTTTTGTGTTTCTTTTGCTGATTTTATGTCCGAGTATGTCCATAGCCATGGGCTAGAGAGCTTTGCCGATATGTAATGAAGTTTTGTTCTTAATGCTTGGTTATAATATTTGTTCGTTTCGGATTGATTGGTTGTTCGTAATGCTTTTGTTCTTGTTGGCCACTTGAATGAATGTTTATAAAAATCTAATTGCATTGGGAGATGGATGGGATTTTGGAACGTAGCCATGATATGAAGTCTCAATTGATTTAGAACCTTGGCCGATCGGTTGATTGAACTTAGGAATTAGGATAGCGATCTTAATGTGTCTGGTAGGTGAGATACACAATTGGGAGATTGGTATACGCATGCTAGATAGTGGGTTTAGGCATCGGGAGAGTCATTCCCTATAAAAGAGCTTGAATTTCCCGAATACGTAACGATATCTATAACCATGATCTTGTTAGAACTTCGTTGCATCATCGAGCATCTCTCGACACCTGTGGTATTTAGTCATTGAGTTTATTCACCTATTGATTTTACATGTTCTATTCATTAGTTACTAGATTTAGAGTTGCATCGATTCCTTGTGTTCGACCCTGGTACTATACGATCCGTATTCTTGCGGAAACGTTAGTCTAGGTAAATTATTACTTGAGATTAACCACCTCAATTTTTTGGCGCCATTTCCGAGGAATTGATTATGGCTTTAAAGTTAGGGTACTTTTGAACTAGGATATAGTCCTTTCCGGAGTCTTTGTTTGTTTTTCGTATTTTTGCTTTTGTCTTTTTTTCTTTCTTATTGGGTCAATTTTTTTTTACCTCTCGGAGCTTAATCGAATTTTGTGTTCTTTATTTTGCAAGGTAACATGAACAACATCAACTCTTTGTGTGTCGATTTAGCTGAAATGAATTATCAACTTTCCGAAATTCGTCATATGTTGTCTAACTCATACCATCCACATTACTCGGAGCAATCATGGGAACAAGAAGTTTGGGGGTATGAAGAAAAGATCTACGAGAGTTACAATCAGCCTTTCGGGAATACATACAATCATGGATTGAGCGATCACGCGAATTTCCCGTATAGGAACACCAATGGTATGTTGAATGCACAACGTTCATTGGGAAATTTCCAACCACGTGCATCGCAATCACAGCCAAACCAATCCGATACAACCCCCAATTTCAACGCCTTGTTAACTCGTATCCTCCAAATCCAAGAGACTCAAGCTAATACGATTACATGTGCATGGACGCAGCCCCAAACTCAAGACTATCAGCCATGTGCATCTCAGTCACAGCCAAACCAATCCGAAGTAATCTCCGATTTAAACGCCAGGCTCACTCGTCTCCTCCAACAAAGTCAGGATAATCTGGTGAAGTTTCAAGAGAACAACAAGAAGCAGCTAGAGAGCTTTCAAACTCATCTTAGACAATGGGAGACACAAGTTGCACAACCTACACAAGAGGCATCACAACCACAAGAGGTTCTATCGGGAAGTTTAGAAACAAATCCTCGTGAAGATGTCAACGAAATTTGCCTAAGGGATTGTATGACGGTGGATCAGCCTATTCCAATGTCTGAAAGGGATAAAGCATCTATAACAGTAGCGGAAACGGTTGTTAATGAGCTTAAGGAGAAGCTTGAGGAGGAAGAGGAGCCAAAGTACGTAAAACCAGATCCGAGGCCACCTCCATTGCCATTCCCGCAACGTCAACGCATGAAGACGGTGGATCAGCCAAATCCCTCAATAATTGACAAAGGAGATGAATCTAACACGGCAGCGGATAAGGCTACAGACATTGATAAGCATATGAAGAAACCCGAGACGGAAGTAGAGTTCAGCTTAGTGGACACACTTGAGCAACCTTGCGTTATCGATTTTGTGTTCCCCGACGGAATCTTTGAGAATCTAGCCGAGGAAGTTTGTGAGGAATTTCAGAATACAGATTCCTTAGATATGAATCTCATAGCAGCTGGAGAAGGATTTTACAAGGTACCAAACGAGCTGCTTGACAACAAAGAGAAGAAGGAATCCCCCGACCAAGACTTCCGCACAACCCGAGCTAAATGCGGTGCAAATCAGTACATAAACGACCCTGAGATGCCAAGAAGCTACACCAAACTTCCAGCACACAATTGGAGCATTGACAAGGCACCCAAGGTGAAGATGAAACCTTCACCACAAAGGCTCACGCACCAAAAATTTCTGGAGACGCTGAAGGAAACAAGCGGTGAAAGCCTAACCAGTTTCATGGAGTACACAACCGGATTAATGGATAGCTCGACCAGAATTTTTGGACAGCACAATCTAGCCCCCGACTTAGAGAATATCATGACCAATCTCAGGGAAGACATGACTGATCGTGCAAGGAATTCAACTGATCCGCATGCTACACCCTATAGAGCATACTATGCACGCGAGACGCTACGCACACGACGACGTCAAGGACGTTCACTTGATGAGTAACATCGTGGTCAAGCTCGTGACCTTAAACAAGCGCTTCTCGGGAGGCAACCCGAGCCCCATATCCTTTAGTTATTTTGTTTTCGTTTTTTTAGAATTCGACTCTTATTCTTTTCACAAGCATGCTCCTTACCAACAACCCCGATGTATCGTACTGTCTCCTTTGGATTGTGTGACTTTTGTTACAGGTTTTCCACTTCGAAATCATCCACAACATAAGGAAATAGGCGTATGCCCAGCTGCATCAACTCGGGACAGCAAGCACGCATTAGGTGCACACATTCCTATTTATAGTATTTTTCCCCAAGTTTTTGCGTGTTAGTCCTTCTCTTAGGTATTGAACACCGGGACGGTGTTCCGTTCAAGTCTGGGGGGTATTCTCTGACTGTTATGATTTTGATTAGGATTTAGATGTTGAGTTATTCGTTTTGTTTTTTCTAGGATTAGACGGACGGATATCTAGTACGACAAATTTCGAACTTTAGTCACCTTATGCAACTTTTTCGAATCGGGAACAAAAGTCTAGGTTTTGGTCAAACATACCTTTAGATATCGATTTGTTAGTGATCGTGCATGAATCCATGGCCTATAGTTGTATTCCTTCCCTTAGGTTTGAATCCCAAGCACTCATATCTCCGAGCATACCTTTCATTCTTTATTTTGTTTCGATCATTATATTTCCACGCACTTACACTCCGTTGTCAATAGACTAAGTTCTTAACTTTTTCAGCCCTACATTGATATGAGTGCATCAATATTGATGGTTCGGGTCTAAGTGGTGGGTCGAGGCCATTTTTCTACGTCCTAAGGGTTAGAGTCGATGCGTATTCACACAAGTTAATCAAAAAGAAAAAAAGTAAAGAAAAAAAAGAAAAAAAATCAGAAAAAATGCAACCTCTTTACTCCGCTGAGGTTACGAGACCTTATGAGTGTGCCAATTGGCAACCTGGGTCTAAGTAGAAGGATGTCCTCTTCAACTCCGACGTCCTAGAAACCGAGTGCAAATTTCAAAAAAAATGTGTGGAAACCAAAAAAAAAATAAGAAAAAGAGAACCGGAAAAGAAGAAAAGTAATTGTCTTAAGAATGGTATCGAACTGTTTGCGTATTAAAATAGGTATGCAGATTGCTTGGATGTTGGCTAGGGGTTAGTGAAATGAACTCAGAACATGTGTAGGATTGCACAGTTAGTGACTTTCGGTAGATAGGGGTCTAAATTCGGTGCGCTTAGATCTATGTTCGTGTGACGCGTTGTTGTGTAGGGTGGCTGACTTTTCGAGTTGATTGTGCTAGTTTCCGGTTGTTGTCTAACTCCTCTCATGTTTCTTTTTAGTCTTGCTCGAGGACAAGCAAAGGTTCAAGTCTGGGGGAGTTTGATAATGTCTATTTTGTTCTAGTATTTTCATCTATTTTCATAGTTAGTTTTATCATTCATTCGATTTTACCAAGCATTAACCATCATTATCATCCCGTTCTCAGTCATTTTGGAGCTAAAGGACGTGCCAAGACAAAGTGCAACCATCAAGGATCATCACGCGACAAATGGGACGAGAATCGGCAAGGAAAAGCCACTACCCGCGCGGGTACATCCCTAGCCCGAGCGGGCAAAAGTTACGGCGATTTTATCCAGCAATTTGTGATTCGGGCAAGCAAGAAAAACCACGATCGGGGCCTCANNNNATGCCCGAGCGGGCAGCATGCCAGCCCGAGCGGGCACACCATCAGCCCGAGCGGGCACCCCTTTTTCATCGCGTTTTTGCGTGATCGTCTGCGCCGTACCCGAGCGGGTCACTTTCCTTGCCCGAGCGGGTAGCGGCCGTTACCTACAACTTCAAATAAGTTATTTGACATAAAAGAAGGGGAAGTTCGTGGGGGACTTATAAAATAAGGAAGCGTTAGTCTAGGTAAATTATTACTTGAGATTAACCACATCACTCGCGGCCGTCACCTGCAACTTCAAATAAGTTAATTTGACTTAAAAGAAGGGGAAGTTCGTGGGGGACTTATACAATAAGGAAAACACCCCTAAAGAAGAGGAATAAAGTCATAATTTCGCTGGAGGAAGTAATAGAAACGTTGCCAACTTAATCAAGATTTGGAAAACTCAAGAAAAGGCAACAACGAGAGATGGCTGCTGTAACTAAAGAGGATAGAGCTTTAGGGACGAAGAGAGCCAGAAAATTAGAGAAGGAAGCACACGTAAAGGAGGAGAAAGGGAGCAGAACGCACACACAAGGGCGAAGGACGGAGCGAGGAAGCCGGAGCGTGGAGGAGCTATTGAAGACGTCGGTATTGAATAGGGAGAGATCTCATTCTTTATCCATGTTGAATATAGTTATCTTTTGTGTTTCTTTTGCTGAGTTCATGTCCTAGTAGGTTATAACCATGGGCTAGAGAGCTGCTAGATAGTGGGTTTAGGCATCGGGAGAGTCATTCCCTATAAAAGAGCTTGAATTTCCCGAATACGTAACGATATCTATAACCATGATCTTGTTAGAACTTCGGTGCATCATCGTGCATCTCTCGACACCTGTGGTATTTAGTCATTGAGTTTATCCTGTTAATTAGTTTAGTTTAGTTTCATTCGCATTTCCATCACTTATTGATTTCACACGTCTTATTCATTAGTTTACTAGCTTTAGAGTTGTATCAATTCCTTGTGTTCGACCCTGGTACTATACGATCCGTATTCTTGCGGAAACGTTAGTCTAGGTAAATTATTACTTGAGATTAATTACATCATGGGGGTTGTATTGGGACAACAAAAAAGACAAGATGATGCATGCTATCTACTATGCCAATAGGACCTTAGACGGCGCTTAGTGCAATTACTCCACGATGGAGAAAGAGCTGGTGACTGTCATCTTCGCTTTTGAGAAGTTCTACTCTTACCTTGTCAGGTCCAAAGTAATTGTCTACTTCGATCATGCAGCAGTGAGATATTTTATCACCAAGAAGGACGAGAAACCAAGGCGTATATGATGGATTTTAGTAGTTGAAGAATTCGATTTGGAGATACGAGATAGGAAAGGGACGAAAATAGTGTTGTCGACCATTTTTCCCGCCTTGAGATCCAAAGTAGCATCCCTATTGATGACTCTCTCAGAGATGATGTTGTCATGGCCATAGACGGAGCGCCCGCACCCTGGTATGCAGATTTCGTAAACTACCTCGTTTGTGAGGTTCTACCACAAGGGCTGAGCTACAATGCTAGGAAGAAGTTCCTACACTACGTCAAGGCATACTTTTGGGAAGAGCCCTATCTATTCAAGAGAGGGACCGATGGCTTATTCTGACATTGTATCCCAAAAGAGGAGGTAGCAAATGTGCTTTTTCATTGTCATTCTTCTGACTATGTAGGTCATTTTTCGGCCTCCAAGACAACAGCTAGATTCTCCAAGCCGAATACTATTGGCCTACACTCTTCAAAGACGCTCATAACTATGTCTCAACTTGTGACTCATGTCAAAGGATGGAAAACATCTATAGAAGACATGAGGGACCTCAGCATTACCTCTTGGAAGTCGAACCATTTGATGTTTGGGGTATCGACTTCATGGAACCATTTCCCTCCTCATGTGGAAATCTATACATCTTGGTCATTATGGATTATGTGACAAAATGGGTGGCAGCTTAAGCATGTCTAACCAATGATTCTAAGGTAGTGGTTAAAATCTTCAAACGCACCATCTTCACTAGATTTGGTGTTCCAAGAGTTATTAACGGTGATGGGAGAAACACTTCATTACCCGGGTGATTGAGACGCTATTGAAGAAGTATGGAGTGAAACACAAGATCAACACACCATATTTCCCGTACACAAGTGAACAAGTAGAGGTCTTCAACCGAGAAATCAAGTCCATCCTGGAGAAAACAATCTCAAAATATCAATGAGACTGGGCACTGAAGCTAGACGATGCAGCTTGGGCTTTCAGAACAGCTTTCAAGACCCCGATAGGCATGACATTGTTTCAACTGGTCTATGGGAAAGCATGTCAGCTTCTGGTTGAGCTGGAGCACAAGGCATTTTAGGCTATAAAGGCACTGGAATACGACCTTAAAACAACCAAGGAGAAGTGGGTTCTCCAACTTCACCATCTAGAGGAGATCCGCAATGACGCTTATGAGGATGCAAGGATCTACAAGGAGCGCATAAAGAAATGGCATTACAAGCACATCCTTCAGCACTTATTTAAGGTAGGCGACCAGGTATCACTCTTTAATTCCCGTTTGAGATTGTTTCCAGGGAAGCGTCATTGCGGTGGTCAGGGCCCTTCACTATCAAAGGTGTCTCACCATATTGAGCCGTAGAGTTAGACAAGTGAAATGGAAGATCGTTCATGGCAAATGCTCAGAGGTTAAAGCCATACTATACCGATCACATAAAAGACAGAAGATACATACTTTCTCTTTCCGATCCCACACACGCCTAGAGCGTAAAGATCAAGCTAAAGACCCAAAACAAGCGCTTTTCGAGAGGCAACCCGAACTTCAGTAGACGCACATAACACCTAGCTATAGTGCTAATTCAGGAAAGAAGAATACACCAGGTGTACATGTTCTCCATTTTCTTTATCCTCTCCCGGGTTTTAGGATGTGAGTTCCTCTCAAAAATTTTGAACACCGGAACTGTGTTTCATTCAAGTCTAGGGGGATACTCTTTGAGTGATATGCTTGCGATTAGGATTAGACGTAGATTTCTTTTTATGAAAACAACATTTTAGGTAATTTTTTTTTCTTTTTCTTAGGATTTTCTTACCAGATATCTAATATGAGACTTTTAGCTTTAGTCATTTTTGTGTGACATTGTCGAATTGGGAACAAAAGCCTAGGTCTGTTGAAAATGAGTTTTAGATACTGGCTAGTCTAGCACGACTCGGGGTGCTTTTTACCCCGTGTGTGTTGTGTGAGAAGCCAAAGAGCCCGAGCGGGTCCTCCATTTAAGCTCGCACGGGTTACACCCACAGAAGATTCTGTCTGCCTCGAAGAGCTTCCAAACACGCACAGGTTGCCTCGAAGACAGAGAGCCCGAGCAGGTCCTCCACTTAGCTCATGCGGGTCGTGTGTCATATCATAATCCCTAGACATATTCAAATGAAGGAAAGATTAGAAAATGATGCCCTAATCAATAGAAGAATGGCACATAACCCTAAGGGGACGAAAAAGACATAGAGGGGGCTCAAGAGAAGGTGGAGAATGAATGAGACAACATCGGAACATCGTGATGAGATAGGGAAGTCTGAGGCATCGTATTCCTCACTCTTTATCATGTCTAGTGTTGTTCTCTCTTGTTTTGTATCAGAATCTATGAGTGGGTAGGTCTGTAGATATGGGTTAGGGACACCGGTTTTGTAAGGGATGCTTGTGATTATGCGTTAATGCTTAGATCTTTCAAAGTTTTCTTATATTCTGGTTCTACAATCAATGCAATGAATGTTCTATACTTGTGTTGGTTGCTCAGTAATTTAGCATTTCATGTTTAATTGGGAGGTTAGATTATGAATCCAGAAATATTGATTGTTGATTGAGTTCGATTGATGAGAAGCTGACCGATCAGTTAATCGACTCAGGAATTAGGATTGCATACTTAATGCTACCGTAATTACGTGTTAATAACTGTTGCGAGGTAGGATTGTATATTACTGTGGTTAGGGAGTTTAGGTGTCGAGAGAACCATTCTCTACTTATGAGCATGAATTTCCCGTTATCAAGATAATTTGATTGGTTTATGAATTTTTGTTGGCTGCATCCCTGAGATTCCGATAACCAGAAATCTGTAGTGGTCTTAACTAGAAAGTCTTTTGTGTGTCCTTATTACTTTCATAATTCGTTTAGCATTCTCAGATTTTACCATATCACCGCCACTTTCATCCGTCTTAGTTTAGTTTCTTAGCTTAGGTTGCATTAGTCCCTACAATACGACCATGGTCTTACACCGATCCATATTCTTGTGGTAAGTGAGTATTAGACATTTTATTTGCTTGATAATTCATGTATCAATTGAGTAACAGTTGGAAACACCATTTACGACAAACCACAATTCCTCGTTATCTTGTTCAATCATGAAGTGATTTAATAGGATAGACATTTGAACTTTTGTCAAGATGGAGTCACATTGAAAATTGAATATATGCCTAAATTATGACTCCTTGTTGAAGTAATGAAACTCATATTCATCTAATATTTCTCTCAACTTCTTTATTGTCTCGTGAGGATAACACTTGGTGGTGATCTTTGGCATTCTGTTCATATGCTTGAATTCATAGAAAAACTTCGACTGTGACGGTACTTGAAAAATCACCAATTAAGAATACATTAGACTTCTACCGACTCAAGAGACACTTGCGACTCAAGCAACCCATGTGACTCAAGCGACTCGACTCTAGTGACCCTTGCGACCCAATGAGTCTCTTGAGTCGAAGAGGGTCATGAGTCTCAAGTGACTCATTGAGACTCCTGACCCTCTTTGACTCAAGCGACTCAATGAGACTCAAGCAACCTTTGCGACTCAAGCAACCCTTGAGACCCAATGAGTCTCTTGAGTCGAAGAGGGTTATGAGTCTCAAGTGACTCACTGAGACTCCTGATCATCTTCGACTCAAGCGACTCACTGAGACTCAAACGACTCACTAAGACTCAAGCGACTCATTGAGACTCACACCCATTTGAAATCAACAAACAATTTCGCTTTCAACAGCCTAATCTCTAATGTATTTCATCTAAATGTAAATTCCTAGAAATTGATCCACTCACAGGCGTCATTGAAGATTGACTCGTGATTTCTTCTTCATTACCGGTCCTTTCCATTTCTTTCTTTTTTTCTCACTTCAAAATTTTTTGGTCTCAACTTCGAAATTTTCTTCTTACTTACTTTGAACTCGATCCTTGCTCTCAACTTCGAAATCTCCTATCGCTCTTTGCTCTCAACTTTAAAATAGATCTCGTTTCGAAAAACTATCAAATCGTGTGTGTTTTCACGTACAAAAAATAAAGGAAATTTTGTCTTTTCTCTATTTTTCTTTTAAGTTCTTATATTTACAAGGGTATGCGTGAAGCCAAAAAGCCCTACGAAGTCATCCTTGATATTCTCCTTATTAAGTTGATCATTTTCGAGTTTTAATTAATAATATTAAACATAATTATAAAAGTAACTAATTATATCAATTTGGTTGTAAAAAAGTATTTTGTTGGGGAATTTTAAAAAAATTGTGATCGAGCAAAACACAATATGTACTTAATTCAAGTATGTTAATTTACTTATTATTTTATTATAGACAATCATAAATAAATTATGCCATTTAAACGTTGTATATCATAAATGTTTGATAAAATAAAATATCACATATTAACAAAATTTCATATTTAATTATAAACTTTTAACATATATATAAGATTTATTATAATATTTTATTTGACGAATCTCATTTATCTAAATTTACAACGTTTTTAAATAATTAATTGATTATTTATTGCTATTAAATTAATAATTAAATTAAATCCGATTGATCTTTCAACTGTTAATTATTTTGAATACATTCGAACTAATCGAAATATTATTATTTATATAAAAATAATATTGTTCCCAATAAGTAAATTTATTCATTTTTATAGTTTTTTGTGATATATATGTGTTTCAAAATTTCAATATATAAACAAAATTACGATTGAAAAAATATATATAATTATATATATATATATATATATCAGCAAAACACATATGAAGTAATCATATTATTTTCGGGTTATGATATAAAAAAATGTGTAAATATTTAGCATGAGATGTATAGATATTGGACATTGTAAATAAATAATTTTTAATTATTATTTGTTTTAGAGAATGTAAGACTTGTAAATTATGATATAATCCGTATGCATAAAATTATAAAATATCTAATTTAGTCGGTTTCTAATTTGGATTTAAAACTGTTAGAAGTAATAAAACTCCTGGACATTTTATACTTGTATGGTTCTAATCTTCTGATCACTTTCCATTAGTACAGTTTTGGAATATAAAATCTTAAAACTAAAATATAAATATACCCAACCCAACTAAATGGCATGTATCGAATCAAATACTCCATAAGTGTCGAAACCACCACTAAATTTACCAAATGCTTTGTTATCATTATCCTCCAATAGTTTATACCAATTGAATAATAATAAATAAAATTACAAAATCTCCACTTCCATTTTTCTGTATGATTCTCCGGTTGAAAGTATTTTTTTTTGTTTGCCTTCGGATCACTTTTCTTATTATAAGTTTTCTAAAATTAAAAGTTAATTTATTAAATAAAATCTATAAAAAAACCTAGCAAAGTTAACTGAGATTGTTCTTGCAGGTAATATTTACACTTTTGGAAGAATTTTGAATATTTATTAATTGTTGTTGCACATATTTTGGATTAAAGATATTGTCTAATTATTGTGACTATGTAGATTTTAAAAATATTTAGGAAGATTTAAAAATCTATAATCTTAAAGCAAAATAGTTTATAGACGGGTTACACATGATTTTGTGCGATATTTTAGTTGAATTTTTATTTTAAAAATTTTTAGTGAAGGGAAATTTCAAATTTTACAATCCATATATCTTCATAAAAAATAAAAATATACCTAATACCTTTTGAATTATAAATAAAAGCAAAATTTGAATATAATATTGTGAGAATGTCATAATATATCATCAATCGTCAGTATTACAAATTTACATTAATATTTTGTTTCATCTCTTCTATTATTGATCATCAACTTAGTATTGTCCATTTACTGTGTTGTTTCTTCTTTTCATATATATACATATATATATAGATATATATTATAATCCTTCTTGTATAACTTTTTCAAATATAGTACTTTACATTTAAAAATAATTATTATCTGTTTGATATATTTGTGGGTGAATAAATTTTTCATTAATCACTACATTCTAAACTAGTGCGATGCGCGGGCTTCTAAAAATAATTGTAATTTTATTTTAGAATTTTACCTAATTAATTTTGAAAAATAGATCATCATAATTTATTAAATGAATATTTAAATTCATTTTAAAGATTTTTTATGTTTTAAATTAATTTATGATTAACACTCGATGATATATTAACAGAATCGATGTAAATACCAACTATTCATATTACATTTAAATTATTAAAACTTTATAGCATAATGAAATCGTATATGAAATAAAAAAACGTATATTTTGGACCAATTATAAAACAATTTGTATAATTATCATATGAATTTTCAAAAATAAATTAAAAAACGTATATAATAAAAAATGTATGAAAATAAAGATCATACAGAAAATGAATTGACGTTCTTATGTCCAAATATTCCATAAAAAGATTTGTGCATCATATATATGTGTGGTATACAAATCATATTATTTAGAAAACATTATAGAACACCCGTTTGAAGGTGTCGCTACTCCGCACAACATCAAAACCTTCAAGCTTAACAACTGAACCTTCTTTTAATGTATCTTTAAAATGAATGTAGAGCATTTTGCTGACTGGACTCTGGATCAAAGAGGGCTGCCCAGGATGCATAGTATTTAGAAGTTGTTTAATGCATTAAATTAAGCTAGGAAGCAGTTAAAAAAATCAAAGTTTCATCAATCATTATAAATTCTATCCACATAAATTGGCCGGTTTTTTGCATCTCGTGTTTCCCAAATGCAAAAGACTCTCCCGATTATTCTTGTGAACATCCAACAAATATCTGCATAATCAGGGTGTGAGTAGCGCCCATTTCAGAGTTAGCAATGTTAATTGTAGCCATTAGGATTCGTTAGCAAAATAGGAAAGTTAGCAAAATAGGAAAGTTTTAGTTATGATGGTTATACTTTGTTCAGGTTAGGATGATCCTTATATGAAAATGCAATCCCAAACTGTTGCCTTTTGGCATATTCTGCAATTGTTAATCTTAAATATATATTAGTAGATTAGACCATATAAATGCATTGTAGTATTTACCTCTTTATTACCATGTAATTGTGGTTGTTTTAGGATGTTACGTTTGATAATCAATTGGATTAAATGAGATATTATTGTGGACAATTATAATCCAATTGAGATGATCCAAACGTTCTACTTCTGGCAGTTTTTGGTGTAATTTGAATTAATTGCAACATTATTGTATGTATTTACAACACAATTGATAGTCAATAACCTATAAATAGATGTTACTGTTTGCAATCTAATGTTAATGCAGGGCTATCAATAACCTGTTCACCAACCTAATTTTAAATATACTTATGAACATGAGGAAAAAGATGCATAGACAACTGTCACCAACCGAAAAAATGATAAAATTCAATTAATAGTCACGTTGTAGAATACAAGATGTATATATACTTCTTGCAAGTATAAGAGCACATTGCAGTTATTCAAACGAAATTTTAATATCAAATTTTATACACTAGAAATAGTCCTACGCATCTAGAAATAGTCCTACGCGATGGCGGGGACATAAATTTTTGTATAAAGATAAAAAAAATTTAGTAAATTCGTTGTCGATATTTTTTGTAAAAGTAACATTATGTAGTAATATTTAGACTTTTTTAACATAAATCATGATAAGAAGACATGTTTTATGTAATACATTGTTACATGGAACATATCATGTGATATCAATTTATGACGAAACTTATTAGCGAATATTTCTAAATCATATTCATTAACGTATAGTTTAATAAGCCAAATTAATAACAACGTTTTCATTATCATATATATTAGTATATATTGATGCATAGGTAATAATATGTTTTAGTAATCGTCATCGACGTAGACGAAAAAAGTTAAAAAAGGAAGAAGAAAAAGATTAACAAAAAAACCGATCCTGAATAAGACAATGTATATTTCGCATAATAAACATTAAGAGAATAAAGACAAACATAAAAATAATTGATACTTTAAAACTTTAACGTTAACGATAGAAACTTCAGAAGTAACATTTTTCTTTTTGTATATGATAATATTCAAATAATAAATGATAAGAAATAAGATATTACATGTTAATTAAAATTAATAATTTAAAAGATATTCTTTTGGATTAATAAATAATTAAAAGATATTAATTAACATTAATGTAGAAATGGATTAGAAGATACAGACCTTCTCATTGTTCAAGTGCGTAGTCACAACAATAAAAAAAGAAACAACCGTGACACAAATGCTCTTCGCAAGCTGCCAGCTCGTGAGAAATGTTGGAAAGCAAGAAAAAATGATAGCTCCTTCTTGCTTTCCTCTGTCGGTATGTCAGTCTCAGGATCTCGTACCAATGGTTGTGACAAGTGAAGACATCCCATCAAATAGGTTCACAGTTTCTCGAAGATTGAGACAGGGAAGATTCATATAATAGTAAGTTTATATATATATATATACGCAAGCTGCCAGCTCGTGAGAAATGTTGGAAAGCAAGAAGAAATGATAGCTCCTTCTTGCTTTCCTCTGCCAGTACGTGTCAATCTCAGGATCATATAATAGTAAGTTTATATATATATATTTATATATATATATACACAAAAGAGACTTAGAAGAGTGGAATACTTCTCATGCCACTTAGAGCCTCAAACATGTCATCTTCTTATTTCCTTTTCTTTTGCAGTACATGTAGACTTTTAAACCATTTTATTATTCCAAACATTTATTGCCAAATGTACATTTCTTACTTTTAAGATTATATTATATCACTTATAATCTCAGTATTTTTACACTTTCTTTCTGCATATTTCCTTTACGTGCAGTATAACTATAGGTTGGTGGTCGATCGCCACGAATTTATTATTAATAGATCCAAAATACAAAAAGATACGAAATCAGCTTAAACTTTATTATAGTTACCACAAATTCGTCTTTAGTTTAGACTAATTTAAGTAGTGAGATAATTGTTCGTTTATTTTTATTATGATGATTTGATTTGATGCCTCTTGGAAGTAGTAGACGTGAGTTAGGCTCACCACGACGCGAGGCGAATACGAAAAAGCTATGGCGTTAGAACATGTAAAACAGCAGCCTTCTTGCATTTAAATAAAACATAAATGTCGACTCCAACCCAAAAGATTAAAATTAAAATTAAAAAAAATAAAAACTTTAACCCGAATTACGCAAAGTTTGTCACCTTTTCAGCATTCATCGAACACAACAGAGGCTTCGGCTTGGCTGGTTCATCATCTTCAATCGGTGCAGGAATATTAAGATCAATGAACCTCTCTTTCATCACTTTAGATTCTTTATCGATTCGAAGAACGTGACTTTGAGACAAACTTATAATTCCATGAGATCTTTTATGACCTCCCAAAGCTTGTCCCGATGAGAAAACCCTAAAACAGATCGGACATTCATGGATTTTCTTCTCTCCGACCACATTTCCAACGTCGTACTCTGTTCCACGTGATTGCTGTTCTGTTCTACAGACCTTGTATACCATCTTTTACTTCTTATCTAGCTAAAACTCATTTCAGCAATCAAATTACAACACCACAACTAAAGTGTAGACACCCTGGATGGGATATAGTCTGCATATATAAGGTGGAAGTGCTTGCACATTCCTGTGTTTATCCATGACTATGTAATAAAGAACAGGGAACTGAAACCTACTTAGATTTAATCACTATGGATTCCTACACCCGAAAATTCAACCCAATTCACAGCATTCCTTGCGTGAGGTTTTATCTCACCACCGACTCATGCTTCTTGAAGATAAATATCTACCTGGAATAAAGAAAAACAGTCGAACAAGAAGTGTCAGTAATGATGTTCAGACACCATATTCACCCCTGCAAATCACATTTACATGATTAATGACTTCTATACAGACAAATAAGAATTTTGCACAATCTCATAGCAAAAGGAGGAGCTTAATATAATTTTAGGATGAAAAAATACAACAGAAGCAACTATAACAGCGGAAGAGACAATATATGATCTCGCCAACACGAAGCTTACGTCATCCAGGAAATAATGCTCGATGGTGCTTGAAGGGCGAATAGAGGAACAAGGAATGACTTATGGATACCAGTACCCTTCGAAAGCATAAGTACACTACACAAAGGAAAGGAACACCAAACATTATTATGATGCTCGTCTTATGAACCGCAAAGTTAAAAATCTGGGGCAATCAAATGAAATAAGAACTGAGATTTGTCAACCTAAAAAAACACACACAACCATAGCTCTATGTCAAGCTTTCCCAGTAAAAGACATGAGTGCAAAGAATGCCTTCAAAATGCGAGACCGAAACATGAGATTTAAAGTTTCTCAAATGCAAGAAAAATTCCCTACTTTGTCCAACTCAGCTGCTTAATATCCAAAGGAACAACAATGAGGCCTACGTTACTAACATGCCTATGTTACTGATCTACTTAGAATGATCCCTATATTTGAGAATCTCAATTTCAATGCATTTAACAATCGTACATAACTTAGTCACATAAGTATATGGCAACTTTGGTAATGAAAAAATTGAATAAACTCGGATCCGAGGAGCATCAAAGGATATTATGCTCTTTAATAGGTGAAGAAGCTTGATAATCAAAGGATATTGTAGTAACAGAACCGAGAATCTCAAGAGGACTTTCAGACCAGATGAAATCAGCTGCTGATGCAACTTTCCTCACCATTGATTCTCCATCTTCATATCTGTATAAAGAAAATCACATCAAATGAAATTTCATCAAACAAACAACAAAGATCATAAGCGATTTGAGGCCTACCCGTCCACAACCTATAAAATTCGAGAACACAATTGTAACAACAAGAATTAGGGATAAATACCGCAGCCGATCCCACTAATATCATACTTTATACAAGAAATTACCTTTCTTGCAGGTTCTATTGCACCCTGGAAGAGATGCCTGACATGAAGAAGACGGGAGTCAATCTTGGCAGGTGCTTTATACTTGAGGGCCAGGAGATATGTTTCCGCAGAAACCGAACAACTCGCGGGTGGTTTAAAAACTTCTACTTTCTCAAATAATTGTCAATCAAAGTCCACTAAGTGTAAAAATCATAATCAATAACTCAATGTAGAGGAAGAGAAGAACTAAACATTACCTGCTTGAGACAGAAAAGCACAGAGTTGTAGTCCCGAGACCTGAAAACCTAAAGCAGAACCCAAAAAAACATAAGGACATTGTAAGAACTCCAAGATTACTAAAAGGGTCGGAGAGTAATGGCCTCAGGAAGACATAAAAGCACTCAACATAACCAACACCATTAGATGTCTAACACATGAACAATGAATTTGAATTGGATGAAACTGGAACATACATTTCACCTTTCAATCTCCACTAAATCATAGAATAAGAGAAAGATATTCTACCTTGGTAGCGAAAGTCCCTTTAGGAGACATGAACTCCGTAGCCAATTTCACGGCATCGATGACCAAAGCGTTCTGAGTGATGGCCTCTTGATCCCACGGACCACCGACACTCGGGGAACCATCATGCAAAACCAAATCAAAAGCCCTAGCACTGTGCTTCTCCATCACCTGCTTGATTTGGGACCTTCACTCGGGCTTCGTTATATCTTGCTCAATCGCAACCGGCCCACGAATCGGCGCTATCGGAACCAGATCGATCCCGAGAACGTGACTTCCAACGGGGACACGCTGAACAGCAACCTGCATCCAACCACCAGAAGCAGCACAAAGATCGAGGACGCCATGGGCAGAGCAGAGGAAAGAGAACTTGGTATCGAGTTGAGCAAGCTTCCATGAGGCACGAGATCGATAACCTTGCTCCTTAGCGAGGCGGTAATACTAATCAAGAAGATGTTTCCCCTTAACTTTACCCATGGCAGGTTTCTTCTGTTTTGACTGTCCTTCTGAGAGACCGCGACAGAAGAAGCAAAAGTTCAGGGTTTTTTATAAGGTTTAATGTGTCGACACAAAACGGCGACACATGAATGAGAGAGCAGAGGAACATGTAAATCGGCGGCAGAGAGAAGGTGACAGAGAGAAGAGATAGCGACGGGACAGCAAGAAATGGCGAGGTAAGGAGATCGTGGGGAAGAATGGAGATCGTGGGTGAGAGAATGAGATCGTGGGAGAGGGGAAGAAGGTGCAATAAATGGTGAAATAAATCTTGGTGGCTGAGGTGGAGGGCTGAGAGACGAGAAACTCTCAGAAGCCACAAAAAACTTAAACTTTTAATATATAGATTTGCTAAAAGTATTATGCACTCTTAGATTTATAATTTTTTTGTGCATATGATCGGTTCTATTAAATGGAAATATGTCCACTAAAAGGGAAATATGTCCACACCAATATTGAGATTCAAATCGCTTTAAAAGCTACGATTCAAAGCGAGTTTCAGGTGAAAATCATATATACTTGAACATTATCGGTAATATCAATCAAAGAATATATCAAAACCATTACAGAGGATATAAATGAAACCAATATTCCAACCAATGATGAACTACGTTGTATAACAACTGTTATATGCATCAATTTAATACAGACTACCAACAAATATTCTATCATTGGAACATCTTGTTTCATAGTCCAACTTTTACGTATTTGCTCATAAATTTGTACTCTCAATCTCGCAATGCCTCCACTTCAAATAGAACAAGACCTGATATATCCCTTGAGTCCTTTTCCTCAAATGACATCTTTGTTAGAGCTGGGCTCACATCTTTGCTAGCAAAAAGAGCATATGGGAGAAATGACACCAGGATTCGGAACCAAAGATGGCGGAAATAGAAAGCAAAACCAAGTAAAACATACAAGTCCAAACAAAGCCGCAATTAGGGAGAAGGCGAGACAATTGAGTACGAAGACTTAAAAAAAGTCAAAACACGATGAAAAAAACATTTTGATATGATTCAAACAGAGTAAAGCACCAGCGGATAGTGGGTGTCTAACCTGCATTATCTCCATTGGGTCTTGGATCTTCATGCCATTTTCAAAATATGGCATTTGATAGATGAGGAATACTAATTATATTGTGTATAAACTCTTGGATTAGAGGGAAAGAAAAAGATCAATGATTCACAATACCTTGTAAATAGAAGGGTCATCCCTTCCTCTTGGGGAAATCCTCTTCACTTCTCTCATCTTTAACAATCTGAATCATGATACTAATATCGTGAAGGGGTGTGAAGATTTCAATATTGTGTGCATATGGTTTTGTTCTATTCATTAATAACCTTAAAAAGCCTTTGGATACCGTAAACTTTAAGATAAAATTCTTGCATGTGTCATGTGTATGTGTGAAGATAAGAAGACATATCATACATTCTGAAAGCTTTGCCGGTATCAAGGCTATTTAAGTTTGAATTAAAAGAAAAAAAATAAAAGATGAACAAATACAATATCTGTCGCATTCACCAAAATCGATCCATGAAGATGACATAGCCAACATTTTATTATCCTTCATAGTTTGGATAACTCCATCAACAACAAATAGAGGTTGGATTCTACAACATAACATTGTAAAGAGAAGACTTGGATTTTATCTTGAAGAATAGTATAAATAAATAGCATTTGCACCAACTAGACTTAACAATGGGATAATCAGACAGAATTACATCAAGATAATGAACATAAGCATACAAAGGAGCCTTAATTACCATAATAGGACATGGCGAGAAGTAGAAAACCCTCAAACCACCAAGTGACACTTACCCAAGTGAAGTGTTGAGAGGGAGATGATTCATCACACCTCGATGATAAGCCATTGAATACGCTTAAACCCCAAAACCCGCACCAACGCCTAAAAATATCGATGAACCATGGTTAGCAACACCAGGTTGGTACCAATATAATCCACTGGATTAATGATGAAGATCCAAACCAAGGTAGCGAACCTAAAAACTCTTAGGGATTAGAAATATAATAAAATTACATCATCCATATGGAATACATTTCGAGAACACGAATCTTCCTTAGATGCTGACTCTCCGAAGCAGATTTTCATTGCATTGGTTGATATTCTTCAGGATCCGCCCATACCCATCAAAACATATAAAAAATTCTTCATTCGAGACTCCAAGACCATATGTTTTTTTATGGATTCTACTCTTCTAGACATCCTACGGTCAGCTATTGGGGAGAAGACACAACGTTATAGACTCGATCGGCTTATTTACGCGGAGAAACCAAAAATAATCCCACTGAACCATTCGATCTTTGGTTAGAAGATGATTGTAGAAGAAATTCTAGGTTGGAGAAGAAGAACGGTCACACAGAGTTTTTATAAAAAATTGATTTTCTCAGTTAAACGAAAAGGAGTGGATTGAGTTTATAACGTTAAAAGACTTTAATATAAATAAAAGTACTTTTACATTTTTTATTAATAACATTTATTAAATTATTCCATTAAGATAATAATAATTTAAAAATATAAAAATGTTGAAATTGCTTATGTGGTTGTCATGTAGATGTATAGATGATATGGTTATCATGTAGAGATGAAAGTAGAGATGACATGGCAATACCAAATTGTTTCAAACGTTATAATTCACTACAAAAAACACGGGATTTCCAACGGACGGGGCAACGCATCCGTCCGTTGAAAACTCGAACCAACGGATTGCAACGAATGTGGTGAAATTGCAACGGGCAGAAATCCGTTGCAATTTGCAACGGATTTGTAACGGAAAACATCCGTTAGAAAGGCCGTTGGAAATCCGTCGCAAATTTTAACGGATGGCAACGGAAACCATCTGTTGGCCATGTCCGTTGGAAGTTCCGTTAGAAAACATTCCAACGGTCGACCGTTGCAACTTCTAACGGATGCCCATTAGAAATGGCAACGGATGACCGTTGATTTTGTGAATTTTGAGGCCACCGGTTTAAATAAATTCACGTGAACCTCCAACGGGCATCCGTTGCAAGTTCCAACGGATGTTCGTTGGAACATTAACTATTTAGATCTTACCAAAAAGTGCATCAAACCATCAATAACAAAAACATTTTCGAAAAATGTCATCGTCTTCAAATCGAAATATATATAGATCAAGAGAGTGGATGTATAGAAGAAAAGATCCTGTAACCGAAGAGACTACGCAAGAATTCTTACACGGATTAGAGCAATTCATGAGTTTTGCATCGATGCAGCCTTTGTGTCAAGAACGTGGGACAATGTTATGTCCATGCAAAAGATGCAAAAACATGAAGTATCGAAGTCAAGAAATTGTTTGCAAACATCTGTATAAGGTGGGTTTCGTTGAAAATTATGAAATTTGGTTTTTTCACGGCGAAGATTGCGGTGTTAGAGATAGTGTGCAAGATGCACAAGTACAACGAAATGAAGAAGTTATTTATGAAGAATCAACGACCAATCCATATGTGGAAATGGTGTCAGATGCTTTTCCTGGAGTTGTTAATGAACAAAACGCATGAAGAGATGCCGAACATCAATGCACGTCGATTCTTCAACCTATTGGATTCGGCGAAACAACCTATATATGAAGGTTGTCGTGAAGGTCAGTCTCGTTTATCTTTATCTTCAAGATTGATGAGTATTAAAACAACTACAATGTGGCTGAAAAATTGCATGGATTCATTTTGTAAAACAATGCGGGAATATTTACCGGAAAATAATCAGGCTCCCGAGACATACTACGAAACAAAGAATGTGTTAAAAGATTTGGGAATGCCACATGAGAAAATTGATGTTTGTAGAAACATTTGCATGTTGTTTTGGGGAAATGATAAAGACTTGTTGGAATGCAAGTTTTGCGGTGCAAGCAGATTTCGGCCTGAAAATCCATCTTCACGGAAATATGTACCAGAGATGTGTTTGAAAAGAGAGGTAATGTTTCTGACGTTGCTGATTCCAGGACCAGAACATTCGAAGCAAATTTTCGATGTATTTTTGCAGCCCTTAATTCATGAATTACGAAAGTTGTGGAACGAAGGAATCCTTTCTTATGACGTCAGTACTAAGCAAAGATTCAAATTGAAAGCGGTCTTGTTGTGAACAATTAACAATTTTCCTGCGTATGGAATGTTATCTGGATGGAGCACGCACGGAAAATTAGCATGTCCTTATTGTATGGAGGATACATATTCATTTCGACTAGTACATGGTAAGAAACCATGTTGGTTTGATTGTCATAGAAGATTTCTTCCTCGTGCTCATGCTTTCCGGAAAGAACTGGAAATCATTGATATTATGTCATAATTTAGATGTTATGCATATCGAGAAGAACTTTTTCGATAACATCATAAATATTGTTTTGAATGTGACGGGTAAAACCAAGGATAATATACAATCAAGAAAAGATTTGAAGTCAATATGCCGATGACCTGAGTTGGAATTGCGAGATGGAAGGTCACCTATCCCGTATTCAGATTGTCTAGTCCGGCGAAAACAACATTATTAAAGTGGTTAAAAGAGGACGTTAAGTTTCCCGATGGATATGCATCGAACATTGCTCGGCGTGTGGATATTGTCGGTTCGAGGCTGATCGGATTGAAAAGTCACGATTGTCACGTTTTCATGCAGTAGCTCATTCCAATCGCATTTGCTGAGCTCTTACCACGGAATGTTCACGACGTGTTATGTGGAATCAGCATATTTTTCAGAGATATATGTTCGAGGAATTTAAAAGGTGATGACTTGGAAGTAATGAAAAACAATATCTCTGAAGTATTATGTGCATTGGAAAAAGTTTTTCCACCTTCATTCTTCGATGTCATGGAGCATTGGCCAATACATTTACCAGATGAGGCAATACTCGGTGGGCCAGTTCAATTAAGATGGATGTATCCTTTCGAAAGGTTTGTCTTTTATTTAAAGAAAAAAGCAAAAAAACAAAATAGTGACTACGTAAGTACTCGTATACACATCTATGTAAATTAATTTCATATAAGAGTATTAATTTGTTTTTTTATACATATAGGTGAAATGTTCTGATGAAAGACTTTCTACATGGATAAAAGATTTGGCTAATGGTCCCGCACGAAATGTCATGTGTTTGCCAATCTTGTTTGCTCACGGCTACACGTTCCACACGTACGAACACGAAAAATATAGAAGCACATACAACTATGAAGTTTGCGTTAATAGTGATATAGAGGGTGATAACTTCTACTGTATTTTGCACTAAATCATACAACTGGAATATTCCGATCTCGTTGGGTTGAAGGTTATGCTTTTTAAATGTCAGTGGTTTAACTCAACCGTAGGACGTGGAATACGAAAAAACCGTTGGGGAGGAATTGACGTCAACCCGGCACAAAAATATGGTAAATATGATTCATTCATCACAATAGATCAAGCAGATCAAGTATGTTACGTGCAATATCCAACAACATTGAAACATCGAAGAGAAGAGTGGTGGGTCGTAGTAAAGATCAAGCCAAGAGGGATCATAAGCTCTGATGATAAAGAAGATCCGTTGCGACCCGATCATCCGCAGCCGATTCATTTAATTGATACAGATCGCGAGGAGATTCTTGCGAGAAATGACATAGACGAAGAACTCATACGTGATTATGAAGACATTGAACCGGAAGATGCTGAAGATAAAAACGACGATGAATTCAATGAACAAGCGAAGGACGACTCGCCCATCGATGAATCTACTGAAGAAGAAATGTAAATACAATAATGTAATACTATGTGTAATAAATGTATATGATGTGTAATGTAAATGACGTATAACTTCCATGAACGATGTTTCACGTTTGATGTATGATGTGTAATCGAATAATCGAAATATTAATACAATCGAACATGTTATATAAACGATGTTTGATGTATAACAAATTAAAATAATCTAATATCAATGTTGAAAATATTAACGGTTGCTCGTTGAAAATATTAACGGTTGTCCGTTGAAACACGAACTCGCCCCCGACACTTAGAAAAACTGTCTGAATTTTCACAATATCCAACGATCATCCGTTGGGAATTACCAACGGATGACCGTTGAAAAAAAAGCTATAAATTGACGCCACGTGTTGACGCCACGTGTTGCCTTGCAACGGCTATCCGTTGGAATTACAACGGATGCCCGTTGGAAATCGTAATGATGACTGCAGAAATTGCAGCTTTCCCAACCGTTTTGCAAACTTCCCAACGGCCATCCGTTGGAAATTCCTACGGATGACCGTTGGAGAGGCAGACGAACCACCATTTAGCCGTCCGTCACCTCGGGAACACGCATTTCCAACGGCCATCCGTTAGAATTTTCAACGAATGACCGTTAGGAATACGAAACGTCGCGTCAATTTAATCCTTCTGTTGCGATGACGTGTTTTCCAACGGGCATCCGTTGGGATTTCCAACGGATGCCCGTTGGAAACTTTGTTATATATAGTGCGACGGAACTGTTCTTATTTCAACACAATTCAAATACAAAAACAATTCAACACAATTACAAACACCATAAAAAAATGAGGGCTAGACGATTTATAGGATTGGGGGGAATGTTGGCTGCTTCCGCTGGAGCGCCTCCCCCGCCGCCACCACCACCATATCGTCTTCCGTCTGCAGTATCGGCACCGCCGATATTTTTTTACGAGGACGATATGGTAGATATTGATGCGTTGATCGATGATTTCGATGGGCATCCAACCCTTCCGATCATCGATCCAGAACGTGCTCCTGGAACGTTATGGTAAATAGTATCTAATTGTTTTAATTTGTATATTATATTTCATAAATATTATCTAACTTTTTATTTTTGATATGAAGGTTTGATGAGGATGATGTTTTAAAACACACCAACAACAACATCATCCAAGGGTCGTTACAGGACGATCTCTACTATTCCTGGCAAGTAACGCCAGAAGTTGTGCGCCAGCGATGGTGGCGCACTTTTATTATAAGTTTCTTAATTATATTTCAATTTTATAATTATACATATTTGAAAACTAATAATTTTATAACTTTGTTTGCAGCGTTCATACAGATGGCGTCGAACTCATACAACGCGCATTTACACAGCATGGATGCGCGACATGCAGGTTCGGATGCGCCTAATGATGAACGGTGCAAAGCGCAATTACTACGCCAACAATAGCAAACCGAGATGGGCAACCGAATTGGTCTTCAACAAAATGATTGAGCACTGGGAGTCCGCGAAATTCAAGGCCAAGAGCGAGAAGGCCAAACAAAATCGCTACGGTGAGAAGGTTCCCGGAGATGGTCCGCATCGCCATACTTCGGGATCAAAATCCTTTACGAAAAGAAAAAAAATTGGTAAAATTTTAATTATTTAGATTTTTTATTTACTTAAATATTTATCTAACAACACTTATTTTATATTGTAGATGCAACGGATGGGAAGAGAACCGACTCTTCTTGAAGTGGTATTAGAAACCCATGCAAAGAAGAAATCGGTTGTTGGGGAAGAGGCCGACGAACCGGAACTCGTCGATCCTCGAGCGACGTGAACCGTGAGAGTTGTGACGGAGAAGATCACAAAGCAATCTCAGGCTTGCGGTTCAAGCCCCGATGACCTCAATCCTTTACAAAAGGACCAAATTTATTTAGAGGTAAAAAGTTATTATTTTATTTCTAAATTATTAATCAAATAATTTGTGAAAATCTAACGTTACTTTTATTTATCTTGTAGTCGGTGAGACCGTATAAGGGATGTCTATACGGTTTCGGAGCGCTTCAAAAGGATATCATCGAGGACGTCACGACGGTACCTCCCGCGGTGCAAGAGAGTTTTTCTCAACAACGGCGGATCGAAGATCTCGAAACACAACTTCGAGAAACTCGAGCCCAAGTGGCGCGACAATCATCTCAAATACAACACTTGGAGAGCGCCATTGAGTTGATGTCCGGCCAGGTGAGGGGATCAACACCGCAGCAAGAACCGGGGCTCGATTCGGATGCAACTCCGTCTAGAGGTGGTGGTGACCGTGGCAGAGATGATATGAACGCAACCGATCTGAATGATTTGTAATAGGAAATAGTTTTAATTTTAATGTTTTTTGTTAAATAATTTTAATATTTTATTTTAAAACTTTTTAGTTTAAAAAAATATTTTTATTTTATTTTTATTTTTTTTCAAAAGTTCCAACGAGCATCCGTTGGCACCGCTAACGGGTATCCATTGGAACTTATTTCCCGCCAAATGTTTTCCCGCCATTTTGCAACGGACGTCCGTTGCTATTTCCCGCCAAATGGCAATGGACGACTGTTGGAAAGATGAATTTGTCCCCGCCTAATTTGCAACGGACTATCGTTGCTTTCCAACGGTCGTCCGTTGCAAGGTTGCAACGGTGATCCGTTGCTTACTCTTCCAACGGGAATCCGTTACGACCCTTCCAACGGAAAATCCCATTGCCAATTCCGTTGCAATGCTGCAACGGATATAATCCGTTGCATGAATTGCAACGGATCCTCATTTGCACCGAACATTTCGCAACGGATGGAAATCCGTTGGCGTCCGTTGAAAACAGCGTTTTCCAACGGATTTTTGGCATTTTCCAACGGGAATATCCGTTGGAAAATGCTAGTTTTTTTGTAGTGATTAAATATAATGTTTTAGAGAATAAGTGTTATACATCCCAAAACGTACACGTCTTTATTTTAATGAAAAAATAAATATATTTTAATTTGGAAATTTTAGAAAAATACAATAACTAAATCTTTGTGTAAGAAGAGAAAAAATATATATTCGAATCTATAGATTTTTGTAAGTTTTATGATGTGAAGAATAAATACATTTAATTTTTAAATTATATATAGATAATTTTTAAAATATATTCAATTTATATATAAAAATATAAATTTTAATCTCTCAATAGATTTAGTTTTTCTATTTTTATAAAAAATTTAAATTTATTTGTAACTTTAATTCTGAATATAGAGACATTTTTAAAGAAAAATATTTTTGAATATATGCATCTATCTATTATGTAAAATTTATTAACTATTATAAGTAATATATTAATTTATTATTAAGTATAATAAATTCGTGATGTTAACAAAAAATTTAAAATATTTTATATGAAATGTTATGATGTTCGGTTTGTTGACTAAACTGCCACATCACTGTTGACGTGGCGGCACCAGAATTCAGCAAATTTAAGTTTTAATATATAATAAAATTCCATTTACGTTACAATAAATAATATTGCTCCTAGGATTTTCCTTGTACGGATTATAGATGGAGATGTTTTTAATGTTTTTAGAAATATATAATCATATGCATTTTTATCTATCACATAAACTATTCTCATCGCTTAAAAAGGGAAAATTGATTTTTTAGATGATATATTCAGTAAGATAAATTATCAAGCTCAAAATTTTGATATTTTTAACAGAAATTTATACATTTTAAAGTTTCTTGTTTCTCTTTAATTGAATTTGATTAATGTTAATGTTTTTAATAAAATAAAATTAAATTTATCTGGATCTTAGTTAAATACCAATATTAAACTGCGATGATATTTCACCACAGTACAAAATAAATTGATTTATTTACATTATAATACGTTCAGCTACAAACATTTGTCATCTAAATACATCTAAATTAACTTGAAATACACCCCATCTAGTGGAGTTATTTCTAGGTTGCACTCAACTGTAAACTTCATTCTCTTCAGTTCACTACACCTTTTATGTATGAATTTGTAAGTGAGTCTAAACATTCACAAACCTAACATAGACAATATTTATATTTAGTTTTGTTCGTGTAGATTCAACTTTTTGAAGGTTATACCTAATAGCTTTATTGGTCTTGCTAGTAAGTTGTACAAAATGATATTGTCTCCTCCTCCTTTTATAGTCATTTCAGTCAACATTTTGACAGCAGAATTTTCCGTTGTTATCTTCTTTTTTGAAAATATACATATTCTTTTGGAAGTTATTATTGACTTGTTAAAGAATAATTGTTAGTTGTTCATTTGTTCACAAACCATTGAAAATCCATTTATTTAGTTCTTTTTGTTCCTGACTTCTTTACTTCTTAACATTTTGAGTACGAAAAATATTTTATATCATTAATTCCTTACTAATCTAAACAATCTTGAATAAATAAGACTAAAAATTAGATATAGTATTTCATATAATATTCTAAAATATATATTATTTTCGTTATTTTTGGAACAAAATAAGTGTTTTCTTCTTTCTAAAACCATCATCGAGGAGAAGAAGAATCCAAAATATTATTGAATATGTAAACCTAGAATGTACTTATTAGGTCTGGCCATTTCGGGTTTCGGTTCGGATTTCGATTCGGATATAATGGGTACGGATTATTCGAGTTTTAAAAAACAATAACAAAAAATTACTAAATTAAAATTGATTCGGTTATATCAATAAAATATTGTAACCAAAATAAAATCCGAATTCTAATTTGTTCGGTTATTATTCGATTATTTCGATTTTATCAAGTATTTTATCATATAAAATTACAATAAATGGTATTGTTTGGAATATTTCAAATAATTCATATATTTAAAAAATATAAATATTATATTATTATTTAAATTTGATATTAATTTTAGTTATTAATTATAGTAGATAAATATTCATTTGATAAATATCATTTATCTATATATTTTTTTATATTTTTATGGAACCAACCGGTTATCACGGTTATTCGGTTAATAACCAAACCCAACCGACCGAATCTATTCAGTTTTTTTACTTTCATACTCGATCGATTATTTTATCTACATCCAAACCGAACCGAATTACCATAATTCGGTTTGGTTTGGTTTTATATAACTGAACCGAAATGTCCACCCCTAATTCGTATAAGTCTAATAGCCATAGTTTTAAGTAGTACTAGTAATTAATGAATTAACTAATGCAAGTGTGTAGGTAAGTCCATTTATATCACAAGTAATTAGGTAAGAAAGATTAACATAAGCACACATACATTAAAGCCAAGACTTTACAAAGACTTGTTTGCGTGTTGTGGTTTACTTACGTGGACTCTATACAACATAGGCATATATTATTTAATGAACCCTTATAATTTGGACCTTATAGCATGGTCATAACATAGAAAAAAATTTTACCTATTTATGCAAATATTATTTATCTTATAATTGTAATATAACATTAGAAATAAAAATTATTGAGAAGTTTAGGACTATAAAAATTAATTATCCGTGGAATTTTAATATGTTTTTGTTATATACTAATATGATGAAAAAATTATATTGAAATATATAAGTGGGTTGTTGTGTGATCACCAACCTGGCCTCCTTCACACAACCATGTTTGTCACTTTAACATGTCAATATTCGTACAATCCACATTTATTTTGAACCCTCAAATCATTACCCTTTTTCATAATTCTTCTAAACCCTTTTGAGATTTCTTACAGATTTCACAGTCTTTTTCAATAGATTTGATATTAAATCTTATTAAGAGATGATAAAATGATGTTTTCAACAACAAAAATCTCAATATAATGTAATTTTTGAACCGATATAAAAGGATTACTCTTTAATACTAAATTTAAAAAGATTCAAAATATAATAAAAAAACCTATTATTTTTCCAAAATTAAAACATTTAATTTACAACAATTACCAATTAGTATTGAATTGAGAAAAAATATTTAATAAGATATATAAAATACATAAATCATTTCAATAATTAGCGATTAATATCAAATGAAATTTCACGTAGTTCATAAAATCTGATTGACCTAAAATAATACATTATCGAACCAAAAAATAATTAGTTCTTGATTAATAAAAAATATTCATCATCTAAAAATGAGGTATTAAAAATATCATATTAAATAATATAATATATAAAATATTTGATAATTAATTTTGAATTAAATATCTCAGTACCTCATTTCAATTTTCAATATTCTCATTACTTTTCATTTGAAATTTGTCCATATTAATGATCTTTCATGACAGTCCAACAAAAAAAATGAAAAAGAAAAAAAAATCATCTTTGATTACTCGTTAAGTTAAAGGCAGATACTGAAAAACAAAACCAAAGCTTTTGAGAGAGGCAATACAAAGTTAGGTAATTGTTCAAAGAAATAATTGTGATATTTATAATTTATTTAAAAAATAAATACAAAAATATGTGACCGTACGGCCTTTCATTTTATGTGGATCTCAAAGCTAAGCCATTTTACCGTTACCCTCTACACCTGGCCAATGTCCAGAGGGCTTCACAGAACAATCTTCAAAAAACTGCAGAAGCACTTTGCCTAGATCTTCCTTTTTGTATATTTGTATATAAATTGTGTGTCTTTGATATAAAGATTTCATTTTTTTGTTAATCTAAATTCGTTCGATTTCTTTATATTTATGTCGAAAACAGGGTTGGGTTGTTGTATTCCTCAGACCGTCTAATTTTGACCGGAATTCATTTGTGGATGAAAGAATCATCACTACACTTTTGAATGACTTTGAGAAGACTGGCAATACTTTTTCTTCTTGGGTTTCTGTTTTTCTTAATGCCTTTGCTATTAATCAAATAGTGGAGAGTGACACCAGAAACAGTACTTTACTAATCACTACTCTATAATTCCACCAAGAATTCTCCAAATACACAAGCACTCAGAGTCACCATCACAATACAGACATATACATGCACATACACATACACTGACAGACAAGAAGAACCTCAAGAAACCCATTTAGATTATTGGATGTGATCTGGGTTTGTGCCAAAATTAAATGAAATGGAGAACAGACGAGAGGGGAGCTTCTCTATGAGCATTGACAGCTCTTCAGGTTTGAAGGAGATCAGAAAGGTGTTCGATAAAATGATGGAGAGAGTTACCCCTTGGAGAAGTAACTCCACGGCGGCGAGAGGAAGGAGGGTTTTCCGTGGGGATGTTGAGCAAGATGAGTTTCAGTATGCAAGCAGCCGCTGTTTGTCATCTTACTACAGCGTCTTCGTCGTTCGCCTTGCGATTATGGTTAGACATTCGATTTAAGCCTCTTGAGCTTGAATGTTGTGGAAAGTTTGATCTGTTTGTCCAATTAAACAACTTGGTGTGTTTTGTTTTGTTGTGTTAGTATCATCTAAAATTGAATCCACTGAGAAAGATGAAAGCTTTGGAATGGTGTGCCGTGCAGGTCATGCTAGCTATTCTGATTGGGCTCTTGACCATTCTTACATGGCATTTTACGAGGATATATACGAAGCAATCGCTTAAGACATTAGCGTATGGCCTCCGTTATGAGCTTCTGCAGCGTCCGATTCTACGGATGTGGAATGTTTTGAACACCACCTCTGAACTCACAACTGCTCAGGTGAAGCTATGCGAGTATGTTCTCAGAAAATCTAGGAACCCATCAACGCAAGAAGAGCTCGTTGAGGTAATGATGACTGATCTGCTGGTTTTGTCTTGGGATGTTATTAGTTTGATCTGACATCTTTTTACTTTGATGTGATTTTATCAGATGTATCAAGCAATGAAGGATGTTACATGGGCCCTGTTTGCGAGTGCAAAAGCTCTAAATGCCATGACCATAAACTACAGAAATGGGTTTGTCCAAGCTTTTCACAGAGACGCGAATAACGGCACGTTTTACATCTTCTCCGATCTGAAAAACTATTCAATCAGTGTAACTGAGCCTGAAGATATAAGTTTGTCACTCCGGAGAGGGTGGGATAACCAGACAATACATGGAAATATGTCTGCCGCTTGGTATAAGCAAAAGCTTGACCCTACTACTGGAGAAAAAATTGGAAAACCGCTTCAGGTCCCTCCTGATGATCTAATCAACATAGCAGGAATCTCTCAGGTGTCAGATGGTGTAGCTTCCTGGCATGTGACCGTGAGCAAGTACATGGATTCTCCCCTTCTTTCAGCGGCTTTGCCTGTTTTTGATGCCGCAAACAAGAGTATTGTGGCAGTTGTTGGTGTGACTACAGCACTTTATAGCGTTGGTCAGTTGATGAGAGAGCTTGTTGAAGTCCATGGTGGGCATATTTACTTGACCTCTCAAGAAGGATACTTGCTTGCTACTTCAACAAAGGGTCCTCTTTTAACGAATACATCAAAGGGGCCTAAGTTAATGAGGGCAGTTGATTCAGAGGAGTGGGTTATAAGAACAGGAGCTCAGTGGTTGGGGAGAACCTACGGGAACAACATTCCTCATGTGGTTCATGCCGAGAATGCAAAGCTTGGAGATCAGCAATATTACATAGATTCATTCTTTCTAAATCTGAAGAGACTTCCGATTGTAAGTTTGAATTCCTTTTATTCGGTTTAAGTATGTTTCATGCGTGATGATTAAGCAACACATTTTGCAGGTTGGTGTCGTCATCATTCCCAGAAAATTTATTATGGGAAAAGTAGATGAAAGAGCCTTCAAAACTTTGGTCATATTGATTTCTGCTTCTGTTTGCATACTCTTCATTGGATGTATCTGCATTCTGGTCCTTACGAATGGGGTTTCTAAAGAAATGAAACTAAGAGCAGAATTGATAAGGCAATTGGATGCGAGAAGACGAGCTGAGGCCTCTAGCAATTACAAAAGCCAGTTTCTTGCAAACATGAGGTCAGTACAGTACCACCAAAAAGCTTTCTTCTGCAACAGCAAATGTGTGATTCCTGAAAGGAATGTTTGCATTTTGTACATTCCAGTCATGAGCTGAGGACACCAATGGCTGCTGTGATTGGATTGCTAGATATACTTATATCGGATGATTGTCTTACAAATGAACAATATGCCACAGTCACTCAGATAAAAAAGTGCTCTACTGCCCTGCTTCGGCTTCTCAACAACATATTGGACCTGAGCAAGGTGAGAGTTAGAAGAAAAGCTTCAAAACTTGTTTCGGTAGAATGCAAATGCTTCAAGCTTTAGCTTTTTTCCATAGCGTACGTCCACTGACCATTACAGTAGGAGTTCTGAATAAACAGTTAGTCGTTTCATCCTTTCCTTTGTCCCGAACGAATCCTTTGTTTTTGTTTGGGTCTCATCTTCTGATTTCATACTTACTTTCCACTTAGGTTGAATCAGGAAAACTAGTTCTGGAAGAAGCTGAGTTTCACCTGGGTCGGGAACTGGAAGGACTTGTCGACATGTTCTCAGTGCAGTGCATTAACCACAATGTTGAGATTGTCTTGGATCTGTCTGGTATGACTGAATGTTTCCTTGCGAAAAACAGCATTTCAAAATTATGTGTTACGAGCCCTTGATTTTTGTCTCGCAGATGATATGCCAACATTAGTTAGAGGGGACTCTGCAAGAGTTGTTCAAATCTTTGCAAATCTTATAAGCAATTCTATCAAGTTTACATCAAGTAAGTGCTGACATCTATCTTCTTTGCTTCCTATTTGATGGAGATCCACTGTTACTAAACTTTAAGCTTGTTTCTTTAAAGTGGGACATATTGTTATTCGTGGATGGTGTGAGAATGTAAACTCTCTGAACGATGACAAAAACGTAGCTGTGGACCGGAGAAAATCCATGGCTCCGGTCAAGACAAAATTGCCGCAACACAGAAATCATTTGCAGAGGTTACACATGAATGAGAACAAAATGATTCTTTGGTTTGAGGTTGATGACACCGGATGTGGTATGAACTGGAGTTTCTCAATTCTGTATCTCTTTCCATCCAATTCATTCAGGATGCTCTTCCTGCGCCACTGAAGCCATTTTCTTTGAATCTTTCTTCAGGAATAGATCCAAGCAAATGGGAATCTGTATTTGAGAGCTTTGAGCAAGCCGATCCCTCTACCACACGGACGTAAGACTGGATAAAATTCAACTTCTACATTCTAGGACCGATGAAGAACAAGGAGATGACAATAACAGAAGTAGTGTAAGTTGAATCTACCCCCTAACAGATCTGTATATGTTTCAGGCATGGAGGAACTGGGCTTGGACTGTGTATAGTGCGAAACTTGGTGAGCAAAGCTACTTGAACTTGGAATTGAGGAACAATTTACCAAAAATGTTATGAACTTTGAAAGCAAAAGTCTTTTGAATTCTATGTATTAATTTATATCACAGGTGAACAAGATGGGTGGAGAAATCAAGGTAGTGAAGAAGAATGGCTCAGGAACTCTCATGAGACTTTACATGAGTCTCCAAACTCCTGATGCTGCAGAGCAAAACTTCCAAGCAGAGTTCTCCAAGTATTCTCTGGTGGTACGTACACCTCTTAGTGTGTTATGTTGAGCTAATTTTTGGGTAATTCCAAACTTTTGAGTTAGTTTTGGCTTTAGTTAGGACCAACTTCATACTTGACATGGTATTAGAATCTGGTTCGCACCGATTAGCGTATTTCGATGTTGGGCTTCTGATTATGATGTATGTGCTTCATCACCGAGTCTGGGCATGAGAGGAGTGTAATGTTATGTTGTTCTACATTAGTTAGATATATGTACGATCTTGTATAACTCTAAATTCTTGAACTAGTATTTGGTTTTAATTAGATCCAAACTCATATTTGATATGATGTTAGATTTTGGTTCGTTCCGATTTGAATATTCTGATGTTGGGCCTCCAATTGTGATGTGCCCGCTTCAAGATCGAACAGGTCGTGAATGGAAGTGTTTTTGTTGTTGTATTCCATATTGGTTAGAAATGAATCGTGAACTCATATATACGGTTTTAGACAAACCTACACTCACACTCGTGGACTAGTTTTTGGTCAAATCTATATAGATTGTGTGAATGAAACATAATGAAGTTGCTTGGCTCATCACTAAAAATTTGATGTATGAATGTATTTTAAAATTGTGTTTAAATGCAACAGGTTTTGCTTGCCCTGTATGGTAGTATGGGAAGAATCATCACGTCAAAGTGGTTGCGCAAACAGGGCATATCAACTGTAGAAGCAACAGACTGGAACGAATTGACGCAGATCATCCGAGATCTCTTCCAGACGAAAAGCCATGACAACGGCTTCGATTCCCAACACATGATTGTTGATTCATTGAAAGCAGGGCTTTTGAAAATACAAGAAATCAAGAACCCTGTCTTTGTCATTGTGGTGGACATTGGGATTCTTGATCTCAGCACAGATATATGGAGGGAACAGCTTAACTACCTCGACAGGTTCTCGAGCAAAGCAAAGTTTGCTTGGATGCTGAAGCACGACACCTCCAATATGGTTAAAATGGAGCTGCGGCGAAAAGGTCATGTTTTGATGGTTAACAAACCATTGTACAAGGCAAAAATGATTCAGATTCTGGAGGCTGTAATCAAAGATAGGAAAAATGAAGCGCAGAAGAGAAGTTCAAATAGCACAGCCAAAAATACAGGGCTTGGAGATGATGATTCCCACGAGTGTGTAGAAATCGATTCAACACAATATGACACTTGCAGTTCTGATGATTCTTCCGATACTTCCGGAGAGAAACAATGCGATGAACCCGTGAAATCTACCTCTTCACAGTCCCTGATGCTTAAGAACTGTCTGGTTGACACCACTAATCTGTATTCAGACAACAATAATGACCCAACATCTGGAATTTTGATTCAGTCTGAGCAAGCTAAAGCAGAAGATTCTGAAAGGGAGATTCGGCGAGATCAAGGTAAGATCTTGTGTTCGGGAAATACTTTAAATGAACAGAATCAGAAATCACTTGAAGGCATAAGGATCTTACTGGCAGAAGATACTCCAGTGCTTCAAAGAGTAGCCACCATAATGCTTGAAAAAATGGGTGCTATTGTTACTGCGGTTGGGGATGGTCAGCTTGTAGTTGATGCCCTCAACTACGGGCTCAATGATGCACAAATTCAGATTCAAGAACGCCAAGGAGTGTCGGAAGATGATGCCAACAACATAAATAAGCAGAATCAGATTCGGAAACCCGCTCCTTATGACTTGATCCTCATGGATTGCCAGGTAAATAGGCATTTCGTTTACGCCTCGATTATGTTACTTTACTTCCATACAATTGTCTTGCATATCCCATACTTCAAAGCTATTTGAAACAAATCAAGATTCCAAGGGTGCTCCTTCTATCGCTTCACTGAATCATGACCAACTTAAAAACACTTCACATAGTGACCTAAATCCATATTTAACAAGTAATAACGAATCATGTAAGTTGCGACATGCTTTTGATCGACAGTCCTTCATAATGGAAGAAGTAAAACATTCACATCTGATTTTTTGTTCATCTGAATTGAAACATCCACAGATGCCAAAACTGGATGGCTACGAGGCAACGAAAACTATAAGAAAAGCGGAGACAAGAACCGGACTGCATGTTCCAATCGTTGCGCTGACGGCTCACGCAATGTCATCTGATGAAGCAAAGTGTTTGGAGGTTGGAATGGATGCTTATCTCACAAAACCAATTGACCGAAAGCTAATGGTCTCCACCATTCTGTCGCTTACAAAACCATCAACATCTTGACTTGCTGTCTTCCACTTTGACCTAACCAGACCAGACCAGATGAGACACCTTCTTTCTTAGCTTCGGCAACTTTGAACTGTATAACTGTATAACTGTATACATGTGGAACCATAGTTGTTTGTTAGGGCTAAACTCTTTTAACGAAGATGCTTTGTCTTGTCGATTCATCAAGGCCTGTGTTGTGCTGCATGACTCATGCGCTGCCGTTTTCATTACACTTTTAAAGACTGCATGCTGTTTACTGAGTAAAAGAACGGAATGTTGTGCTAACCAACTGAGCTAATGGGCCTCTTGCTGATGATGCTCCACAGTTTAATATTTTCCTTGGAGAAACATATTTTATAAACTGAAAGTAAAACCGCGGACCTGGTCTTCGACATGAAAGAAGATTACGAGGTGTGAATTCTTACTCTCCCGCCTTATTCTGCTTCTGTTTCGTTTTCATGATTTTGATGTGTAAGAACCTGATTCCTTGTTCTGGAAAGCGTATGAAGAGATGAAGCCAGGGCAGTTTGAAACCTAGTAATCCCCCAATTTTATTCGTATGCAACCGAGTTTTTTTTTTATTTGTTACTGCGAAAACTTCGTTAGTCATCTTCCGAGAGTGTTGGGAAATTTTGTTTGATTGATTGATTAAACATGCGATACACAAGGACAGTTCTTGTTATCGGATTTACTTGTAATGCAAGCTTCCGAGGATGTATGATCGATCTTTGGTTGTGGATTGGATACCCGATAGGATCATATGACTAATCTGGTTTCCAATGTCTGTAAGACTGTTGTGATGTTGTTGGTTCGTGATTGAGAATTGAAGTCTTTAAACTTTTGTTGCTGCATTTCAATCCCTTTTATCTGTACTGTGTTAACGGATAGGAAAAGGTTTATGCATTGGGAATCATCTCGTAGGTGTAGTCGGTCTATATGGGTGGGTACGGGTCAGATACCCAGATGTTTTAGGAAATCCGGGTACTCAAACCCGAATCCGAACGGGTAGGCAGATTTTTACCCGAATTCGAACCCGAGGGACCAAATTCGAACTCGAAGGACACGGTACCCGAGGCTCGGGTACCCAAAAAATGAACCGGGAGCCCACGAGTATCCGAACTCGAGCCCGTCGAATTTGGGAATCGAAGGAGAAAAAAAGAAGAGAAACACGACGACACCATTCCAAACTGATAGGAGATGCAACCAACAACTCGATGATGTAACCAACACCTAGACGACCTAGACGACGACAAAACCAATAACTAAACGACGCAACCAATAACTAGACGCGCGCAACCAACCAACCATCAAGAGGGAGGCGAGATGCCATGTAAGCATTTCGTACCTTACTCGAAGACCAACGATCAGGGAGATCATCTGCATCTACAGGCTACCTAAAATGATCGTATCAGATCGGGATAGCAAATTTCTGAGTAATTTCTGGCGAACACTTTGGCGGAAGCTAGGAACAAAGCTCGTTGTGTTCTCCATCACGTGCCACCCACAGACTGACAGCCAGACAGAGGAAGTCAACCGTACACTAGCAACGCTTCTATGATAATTCATTGGACGGTACCCAAAGAAATGGATTGACTACCTACCCCACGCCGAGTTCGCTTACAACCGAACACAACACTCGGCCACAAAGCACTCGCCATTTGAGGTCATATATGGGGTCAATCCTATCACTCCCTTGGACCTCTCGGCTATACCAAGATAAGAGGTCACCAACTTGGATGGCGAGAAGAAAGTTGAACTAATCAAGAGGTTACCCGAGAAGATTCGGGAAAACATAAGGCGAAAGACTAAACAATACGCCAAATAAGCCAACAAGGTGTGGAAAAGGATGGTATTCAGCAAAGGAGATTGGGTGTGGCTTCACATGAGGCCAGAATGGTTCCCCGACAAAAGGAGTTCGAAGTTATCACCAAGAGGAGACAACTCATTTCGCGTTCTAGAGCAGATCAATGATGCGTTATCAAAGTTAAACAAATTTAACCTAAACTATCCGCAAGTGCACGGCACGTGTGTAGTACTTCAGGTGTCGATCCCACAGGGACTACGCAACACAACCTAAACTCTAACTGTGAATCAAACTTGCTAACGAACGAAATATGGTTTTAAGAATGAAATACTAAAAGGAAATAAACAAACTAGCACTACAAGAAATTCAAGGATTAGGGACTGAAGAATCAGTCCCTAATCCGTCCGGAAAGGCATTTAGGGACTGATTAGGGACCGGCATGCGCCGTCCGCAAACGAGTGTCGGTAATCAGTTCCAGTCCGCAAACCGTCCGCAATTTCGGACGTAAAAGATAGTCCGAAAACCGTCGCAAAATTCCGGACGGAAGATGCCGTCGGGAAATTTCCGGACGGAGCTACGCCGTAGGGAAATTTCCGGACGGAGCTTCACCGTCGGGAAATTTCCCGACGGGAATCACCGTCGGGAAATTTCCCCGCCGTCCGGAAATTTTTTAATTTAAATAAAAATTAAAACGTAAAATTAAAAAAACTGAAATTAAAAAAAACATTTATACAATAATATTAAAATTATCCATTTACAAATTAGTAGGTGATAATTGGGAATCATTATCATCGGCATCGTTGTCTTCGGCCGTATCCCAATTGATAGAAGGCATGTGTGCCTTCATCATCCTC